>CM024641.1:22082038-22568603 GCA_014182715.1 Eucalyptus cloeziana | reverse complement strand
GAACCGCCCCATCGAGGAATCCATCTTTGTCCTTCATCACAAGGGCACGCCGGAAATCTCGGGACCACCTGTAATAGTTCTTTGGTCCGGTTAACTGCAGGTTGATCAGCCTCAGTTCAGGGCCGTCGGCCGTCGAGACATACAAGGGGTCACTAGGCTTCGATCGCCCGGTGACGGCAGCAACTGGGAACGGCAGGAATCCAGGTGCGAGGTTCAGGTAGGGATTTGTCCCTTGATCCGATTCGCCCGATCCGAATTGATAACCCGCATTCAAAATTCCCGGGTAGAGATTTGTTCGCATACCCGGTTCTCCCGACCCGCTCGTCTGCTCCAATCCGGGGGTCGGGCTTGCCCCACTCACGGATGGTGGGCTCCCTGGTGGCCCACATAAACAGGCGATGATGAATTTGGGCTTGGCCCAAGATACCATGCGTAAGGTACCCACTGGAAAGGATGGCCCGCAATGGGTTGCCCCATACCAAACTGAGCCTGTGTGGGTCTTCACTGTACGGGCTGGGCCGGGAGTGGTTGTTGTTGCACCATTGCGGGTGAGCTTTGGATCTGCGACGGCGGTGAAGTCTCTCGGGTGGACTGGTCGTCAGCCATTGAAGGTAGAAGAAACATAAGCTCTTATCTTCTTCCTCGAGAATGATTCCTATACCATATGGTAGATCTGTTTTGTAGGTCAGATCTCCTCTGGTGGGCAATCAGGAGCGGAAGCTAGGAGAGGTTAGAAGCCAAAGCTCTGATACCATGAAAGAAAACAAAATGTCAAGGAGAGACAAGAGAATTTTGGGAAAAATTATATTTCATTGTATATTCTCATTGTACAAGGTGATGTAAATATAATACAGAAGTGATACAATAAAGGCAAAAAAATGTTTGTGTAATTGATTGATATCAATTCCTAACTAATTTATGCACAATCATAATCAAGCATGATTCCAAGCATATCTTCGGGATCCCATCCGATGCATATCTTCCAACAACATTCACATTGGACCATCATTCGATTTGCCTTGGAATCGACTTTGGAGTTGATCATGCATTTCAATTATCCCATTCCA
This sequence comes from Eucalyptus cloeziana, assembly GCA_014182715.1. Lineage (NCBI taxonomy): Eukaryota > Viridiplantae > Streptophyta > Magnoliopsida > Myrtales > Myrtaceae > Eucalyptus > Eucalyptus cloeziana. The sequence goes on along the minus strand of CM024641.1, from coordinate 22,567,536 downwards.
CCTCTTAATTGACTAGGGTTCATTAATTGAGATTAATGATAAATGACCACCATTTGCATACAAAAGCGATGAACAACATCATTAACCACTAACCTAATCATACCATCTAAACTACGCATCAAGTTATGCATCGGCCCTAAGCATACAATCTAACAATCACATGCAATTTAAGCTAATTTGCCTTGGGGAATCAACAATCAAATTGTGAGCCAATGATTGGATCACTTGTTCATTTTTACTGATTATGAGCAATTAAGTTTTACTTCAAGTGGCCCAATAAATAAACTCCAATTCACTTGATCCAGGTGTCATAGGAAAGCTTATGATGTGTATTTCAAAGGTCATTAAGAACACTTGACCCAGTTTTTACCTGAAAGATCCGAAATTGACGTGGAATCAGCATTGCTCCAGTTTTGGCCCGAAATATGTCGTGGTTTTGTAAAATACGGGAAAATATTTAGAAATTTCAAAATACCTCCAAATTTTATAGCGAGTTAGATCAGTCTGTTAATAACAACTTTTATGTTTGGATTTTTTTGCACATAAGCCCCTGAACTATGTGATAATTGCAGGTTTTTTACAAGGACTCAATTGAAAACAGTTTTGTAGGCCAAGGCCGACCTTGTCGGATTTATTACCTAATATAGGCCCCCCCAAACTTTGCTATTTGGTCCCTGAACTTTCCAATCTACTCAATTAGACACATGAACAACTTTTTAGTTCTAAGTTCCGGGATATATGCACTAGAAGTCATAAAAGTTATCACAAAAGTACAACTAAGTCATAAAACTTATAAAAAATGCAAAACTTGTCAAATTTGTTTAATTTAGTCTTTCCATTAACTCTATCCAATTTGGCTAATGGAAAATGCTAATGTGTCTTATTTTGTTACTTTCTTAAGACATGTGGTGATGATGTGGTTCCCACCAAATGCCATGTCAAAAAAAAATTTAAAAAGTTAAAAATAAATTAGATTAAAAATAAATAAATAAAAGTTAAAGTTTATTTTGAAAGAAAAAGCTCACACCACAGCTTGGCCAAGACCTCTCTCGGTGGCCGCCGCCACAGCCGCAGGGAAGGTCCAGCCACTACCATCGGAGAGGACTTGGCCACAACCATTCATGTTTCTGTTCGATTCTTGTACTCATCCTAGTAAATGTATCACCCTCGCTGCCGCTTCAAGGATAGTAGAAATATTTTAGACTTGCTATGTAATATATGGGCTTTAACTAAGAAATGAAAATAAAATAAAAGGAAAAGAAAGAGTTTTTTTTTTTTTTTGGTCAGTCCTACACTAATCCTACTCTAACACTCACTCTCAGACTTTTGCCCTGCCTCCTTGCAAGGCGTGGGAATCGAAACCCACTCCTGAAATGAAATCTTCCCCACCCCCAATCCCCCCTGAGAAGGTGGGGATTTGAACCCCCAACCTCCCCCTTCCAAGATGGAAGGGTGGCCACTGGGAGGAAAAGAAAGAGTTTGAAAAGTCAAAAAAGAGAAGTGAAGAGAACTGTGGAACCTTCGTGGGTTTTAAAAAGAGAGAAAGAGGGAGAGAGAGAAGAGCACGGCAAAAACGAAAAGCAAGGGAAAACACAAAACAGGGGAGAAGAGAGAAAGAAAAGAAAAAGGAAAAAGGGGAAAAAATTTGGCGCGCTCATGATCCGAACGCCTCATCAAGCCGACTCAAGTGTGTTTTGCAACGCCGGTAAGGAATCGAAGCTTTTAATCACCTACTTCAAGCAATCGCCGCAATTAGGGCTCGAAATTCGGATTTCTTGGATATTTGTGTGGCGAAGCCGATTTTTGAGTCGTTAAGCTGTATATTTTTATAGAAATGGTACTTTGGGACGTTGTGAAGCTATAGCATCTTACGGATCGTGATTTGAGCTTGTGGTTTGTCCGGAACGGAATTTTGAAGTTGGGGACGCAATCTGGTACTGTAGCGGCAGTAGCTTCGAGCCTCTTTTTGTCGTTTTCGGTTCTGTTTTGGGGCAGCTGAGTTGGGGTTGTTGTTGTATGTTAAAAGAGCTTTCTAAAGACTGCAAGATGGCTTGAAACGGAAATTTGTGGAGGGAGTTATGGCGTGACGAAGTTGGCGCATGGACCGCGCCTAGCTGAAATTGTTGGGTTTCTGCTTTTGTGTGCTTTTGTGGCGCGTAGGTGTCGTTTTATCGACTAATAGGCCTAGTTTAGGCGAGTCGTTGTAAGAATATTCCTTTTTACTCGGCCTTTTGATATTGTTTTTCCATTAATTGTTAAGGATCCGAGTGCGTGGTTCGAGTGAGCGTCGTATTTGATTTTTGGCTTTTCCCTGGTGAGTGACACTATTTCTTCTTTGTATTTTAAACTCATGTTTTGAAAAACATGGTGAATTATATACTTTATGAGTTGATAAAATGCATCTTTTGTTGCATAAAATAGGATCGAGTTATTACTGCCATTTCGTTATTTGAAAGACTGAGTTATATTTCGAATTCAATTCGAATGGTTGTTGAAAATGGTTTGTGAAATTCTTTATGAAAAGATCTTGAAATGGTTTGGAGAATGCTTTGATATTTATATATATCAAATCTTGAGTTATGATATGACTTTCTTTCTGACGTTGGATTATTAGATATTGTGATTTGTGGTTGGTGCTCAATGTCTCTGTGAACCCTGATGGGTGTGTTGGTATGCGCATACTTAATCTAGGATATCCTTGTGGGCCGAGCCACCGGCTAATAATAGGTGGAGACCTTGCCAAGGGGGGAATCTTGGTCGTCTCGTCACGGGCGTTACGCGTGACCATGGTTAGACATTTGAGCATGAATTGGTCAATGGAGTAGACCATTGACATGTGATTTGAGTTTAGTCGATGGAATGGACCATTGAAGTGATTTGATGAGATTAATCAATGGAATAGACCATTGATACGTGTTTTATGAGATTGACTAATGGACTCGACCATTGGTACTTTCGGTATTTGAGTTGTATTTGTGTTTTAAAATGTGCATAGTGATTTCTCGATCCGCTTAGAAGAAATGTGTTACTCATTTTGAAAGCCGTGGTAGCTCACTCCTCTCATCTACTTGCTTTTCAGGTTCTTGGCGAGTCGCGAGTAGGCGTGAGCGTTCGTTCGGGGAGGACTTTTGTGGTGAAATTTTTGGGTATGACTTGTGCATAGTTAAAAGGTTTATGTTTTGATCTTTTGTGGATTATAGATATACTCTGATATTGTAACCAAATGCCCTTTTTGTCATACATATATATGTGGATGTATATATGTTATTTTCAGGTTGAATTTTGGTTATGTTGAGGCTGCGTCCTTTGGTAAAAGGACGGCCGTGTCATGCCCCTTTTTCTTGTGAATCGGGGTGTGACATGCTACTTGCAGTATTCCATGCTAATCATTGCTTGTGTTTCATGTGCAGTTATCAAAACCAAGACATGGCTGAGTTCGTGGTCCCTTTACTGGTGCTCTCACAGGTTCGTGGCTCTTCGGCTCAAGCAAATTTGCGAGCGGCAACTCAAGCAGGGTCTACTTAACATGGAGAACGTCATTGACATCTTTCAGCTTGCGTTGCTCTGTGACGCTCCTCGTCTTAGCTTCATCTGTCACCGCATGATCGTGAAGAACTTCAAGGATGTGTCAGCCACCAAAGGATGGGCTGCGATGAAGCAGAGTTCTCCCTTACTAGAAAAAGAGCTCCTAGAGTGCGTCACTGACGAAGACAACGTAAGCATTGGAACTTATTGTCTGTCGTAACAAAATTCTTTTCCCTACTTTTTGGTTCTATTAGATAAGAGAACAGAAAGGAAAATCAATTTGAGATCTACTATTGCAGCAAACAAAGGAGAGGATCAGGAGGAAGAATGAGAGTGAGATCTATCTGCAACTATATGGAGCGATGGAGGCTCTAGTTCATATTTGTAGAGACAGGTGTCGGACAATCGGGCCCCATGACAAGGTCTTCAAGAAGGACCAGCCGCTGTGCAGCTTCGAGGCTTGCAAGGGCCTAGAATCGCTTGTGCGCCATTTTGCGGGCGGGAAGTTACAGGTTCCGGGCGGCTGCATCCACTGCAAATGAATGTGGCAGCTGTTGGAGCTGCACTTCCGTCTGTGCGACAATTCAGACATTTGCCAAGTCCCTTTGTGCAGGTATGGCCCTTACGTGCGATGGTTTTCTCTTGCATTCTGGACATAATTATGTAGGCACATGTTTTGTTTACAGAAACCGTCGTGTTCACTTGGTTCTGAAACTGTCGTTTCACTCTGAACTTTTGCATGTTTTCGATCTAATGGAAAACATTGTAATGTCAATCAAAGTCTTTACTAAATAGAAGTTTTTCCATTTTGTAGGAACTTCAAGGACAGGATCAACCAACAGAACAAGAAGGACAAGACCAAGTGGGGAATTCTTGCGAGAAAGATCTTGAGGACAAAGACCATTGGGGTAGCGCCGTTTTTTTCATCGGCATATGGGAGTTAATTAGGAGAGCAAATCCCGGGTTTCTGTGGGATGTCAATCCAAGTGTAATATGTAATGTTTATATGCAATGAGAAGCCAGCACTGAATCTGGTGGTTTTGGATGCCTCTTGATCAACAGAATCAGAAGGAAAGAAAAATAGATTGCATTCTCTTATACGTCTTGACCTTTTATGAATCTTGCAAGCCGGACTCGAACAAATGAATAATCTGTCGACACTTAAAAAGTTGACACCGATGTGAGTGCTCATCATATGTGATAGGTTCACATGATCTTAAATACATGTGTGTGAGGGCTTTGAATATAAGGAATTCCAACAGTAATCTCTTCTCTTATTCTTGGTTTGTGCCCGTTAGGGAACGATCCACACGTCCAGGTTTCTAAACATTTGAAACTGATCAGCCCAGCTGCTGGACAACGTCCGTAGCGAGATAGGAAACACAGATCACAACAGACATCATTCCTCGAATCATCTTGCGGATTTTGAAATTTAAAAGCATTTGAAGCCAGACAGAGGGACATTCATCGACAAATGCTTGGTCAGTGCACATCTGGTGCGTAGTTAACTCGGGTCTGGTTACGTCGGAATTCAATCTAGTTCTGCTTCGCCATGCATCTTCGCGGGATGAGACGAGACCAACAACAAATCCTCCCAAGTTCAAATGCCAATTTCTGCCATGAAACTTGGGCAGTGACAAGTGATTTCAGACCTGTTGCTGATGATGACGTAGCAGCTACCTCCAGAGGCTCTCATCTCCAAAACATAGGCATGCGAGCGAGAGAGAGGGAGAGAGAGAGGAAATATAAAGAAAAAAAAGGGATGGTGACTTGTCGGAAACTACCCTTCTATCAAAGCCGGGTTTCGATGCTGGGACCTAAGGTCATGCGTCGTATTCATAGTTGAGAACGTTTTAGGTTGTACGGCAGCTCGTTGATAGTGCTGCTCATATGAAATGCTTCTTCATGTGCTTCCGCTCTGCCTACGGATTTCGGCCCCCTCTCACATCTGAGCGGGTTCAGGTTGCTTTTCCGTCGACTTTTGCAGTGCAGAGCATGACACGTTATCTGGAACTTGATGTCGAGAACTTTGATTTTCTCGGGCAACTCTCTTGATTGATGAGAGAAGAGGAATATGTCCTGACCATAGACGGAGTCGACTGACTGATTTAGTTGAAGCACTTCATAAAAATTGCATACCCTGTTATTTGTTGACATTGAGAAGATCTCATGAAACTGAAAAGCAAAACTAGAACAGAACAATAGCATCAACCCACACCAAACTCTTGAAATTAATTGCAGGATAGGCTACCAGAAGAAGAGCGAGATTGAAATAATAGTGTAAGAAACCATGGGAGATTGAAATATTAGTGTAGGAAACCATGGTCTCTCCTCCAACTGGATTGTCTCTAGAGCCAATTAATCAAGCCAGGAATGCCCGTCATGCCGATTGATATAAATGCTTCACATTGTGCCTTGCTTGCAATGACCTCAAACTCCTCATGCGGCGAATAATGTCCACGTTTCAAGTGATCTACTGACTAACCCAAATGCAATACTCGCCCAAACTCACAGCAGACATGCTGGCGTCACAGACCCGACGGTTCATTGATCGTGAAATAGCCCGTGCAGTGCCTGGTGAGCCGAAAACACCAAACTAGCCTTCTTTCTATAATTGTTTCTAAGAACAATATGGCGAATCAAACATTATATAGGATTGCACCACGTTCAGTTTAGCTCGGACGTCCAGTCCTTTTGAGACATACAGAACACGCCCGCTTTAGCTCGGGCCCCTCCTTTTTCGTTTGTATAATTTTGGGCCTTTTGTTGTAGTTGCTGAAATCATGCTCATTGTTTTTCTGGCCAATTGGCAATGGAGAGAGCTTAAGAGTATGCAAAGCCATCATAGGCTCTTTCCTTCGTTCTCACATGCGCGCTCCTTTTAACCTCTGTAATTCCTCTCTCCAACGAAAAAAGAAGAACAAAATATTACGTGCGTGTTGGTGATGGTAGATCCAATTCGACACTCTAAAATCGCTATACGAATCTCTTTTTGCCATCCACAATATATATATATATATATATATATATATATATATATTTCAAGTTCATGGATCCACATATATACAACCTAGGATGTCCGCATAAGTATGGGCAAGTACTATATATATATATATACTCATAGATCGAGAGCTGGCACCCTTCTTGTTTCTACAAAGTGATCTAGGTCGTAAGTTCCAAAAAGACAGCGAGACCGTTGGTTTAGCTTTGTAATGGTTCTGAAGAATGGATAGTTCTGATCTTTAGGTATAAACTTACTTAGAACATTTATGTCTTCCTCTAGTTCTCTATCACAAATGGACTCAGATTTAGGTCCTATATATAGAAAAGAAGTAAGGATAGAAGATTTCAACAAATCTATAAAATAAAAAAAAATAAAAATAAAAAATAAAAATAAAAAAAGGAAATTCCTAAATATACCACATACTAATAAGAAAAATGTTAAAGATCTTAAATGTTACTCATGTGGTAGAAAAGGACGTATCTCAATATATTGTAGAATTAATAAAAGATTAAATGAATTCTCCTTAAATGATAATACTTTATATCAATTAAATAACATTATTACGAAACTAATGATACATTTTCGATGAATTTCTTGAAGAAGAATTTCTTCCAACACATGAAATAGAAACTTCTTGAGAATCAGAATATCAAAATACATCTCCCAATAAACTTACTCCTGAAATAAATATGTTGACAAAAGAAAAAGAATTCCTCTACAACATTGCTGATAAAATAACTGACCCAGAAACCAAAAAAGAATACTTAGATAGACTTCAATCTTCAATGAATATTACTTCTAAACCCAATACTTCTTACAATCTAAAATATAATTTTAATAAATAAAAAAAAACCCCAATTTAGGCCAATAAATATTAATGATCTCCAAAGTGAAATAAAACAACAAAAATTAGAAATACAAGCCTTGAAGGCAACACAAATAGAAATGAAACAAGAAATCTCCGATATAAAATTTCTTGTCACTAAGGGAAAAGCAAAATTAGAAGAACAAAATGAGATCACTATACTTCCAATACCTCTTATCTAAATTTTTTAATGCTATTAACAGAAATAACCTTTAGGAAATGGATAATAAACATAACAATAAAAATCAATAATGAATTTATTATTGAAGCAACAACACTCTTTAACACAGGAATAGATCTCAATTGTATCAAAGAAGGCTTTGTTCCAACAAAATACTTCGAAAAAACATCAGAATCATTAAAATCACTTCATGAGACAAGTTAAATATCAAATACAAGTTGCTAGAAGCCTTAGTAATAAAAAAAATCAAATGTCTTACAAGACTTCCTTTGTTTTAGTTAAAAATATGAGACAAGAAGTAATTATAGGAACACCTTTCATACAATTAATTCAATCTTTTACAGTAACAAATGAAGGAATTAAAACTCATGCCTTAAATAGAAAAATATCATTTGACTTTATAACAAAACCACAAAAGAGAAGCCTAAATATCTTATAAGAACATTCAATTTCAGAAATAAATTGTCTTATAAAAGATAAAGAAAACCTACTTGAATTTTTAAAAGAAGACTTAGAATTCAAAAGAATAGAAAAAAAAAAATCTCTTAATACCAAACATCAAAGATAAAATAACATCCCTCCAAAAACACAGAGGAAAAACTATATATTCCACGTTACCCAATGCTTTTTGGGAAAGAAAGAAGTATATTATAGATTTACTTTATGAAGAAGATTTTTCTGAGAACAAAATACCTACAAAAGTACGTTCTACACAAATGAATCAAGAAGTTCAAAAATATTGCCAAACATAAATACAAGATCTTTTGAACAAAAAACTCATTAGGAAAAATCAATTACCATGGAGCTATTCATCTATTAAATAGTTATCTCACCAACCTTTTAGCTGTCTAGTGAATCTGGCTACTAATAAAAGATTACCAATAGTATGGTCTGAAACATCTTGCTGTATTTTGTAGTCATTAGCAAATATTATCATATTGTTTAAAATATTCATACTATTGCTTTCAGCCAAACCATCTATATTCCACTCATAAATGGCATCTATAAAGTATTTATTTTGTATTTTTTACGATGATTCTTCTAAAGTAATGTCTAGTGGGGTAGCTCTACTATGATATAATTTTTGGGGTTGTCTCCAATTGAATCTATTTATTTCAGTGATAGATTCATTATCAAAGTCACTAGGAGAATAAATGGAGAAAGTGAGGTAATAGTTAACCTTTTTAGGATATCAGCCAAAACAAATTCATTTTATACTCATAAGGTAATTGAATAAAATAATTATACAAATCAACATTTAATAACTATAAAAAAAAAAATGGTTGAAAAGAATAGATTAACGATCCAGAATCCCAACAAATTATACCACAAGTAGAAACATTCAAAAAAACCCATTTTTAAGACATTCGAATTTAAAAAAAAAAAATTCAAAAAAAAATTTGAAAAATTAAGAAAAATTCTCAAAAAATTTGCAAAATTCGGAAAATTCTAAAAATTTCAATGGTAATTAGAAAAATAACAAAAAAATTCAAAATGATTTTAAAAAAAATTCATAATTTTTTGGAAAATTCGAAAATCCAAAGAATTCAAAAAAATTAAAAATAAAAAAATCTACAAAAAGGTTAAAATTAATCTTTTGGGTTATTTTCTCTGAAAAATAGAAGTCTTTCAATTTAGAATCCTATTTAAGGTTGACCAAGTCATTAGGGCTCTATCTTAAGGTTTTAATTGTCCTTAAAGACGAATATCCTTGATTGCAATATTGATATGTTGATTTTGACTCCCCTTTAGTCTAGAGGGGACTAGCATTTATCCTTTCCTTAGAGTTAAATCTTTGCTATCTCATGAAATGTATTTAATGTTTCCCTTGGTTGCTAATTGTTATGTTAATGATTATGCACTCGCGTGATCACTTCACATGTTAGTGGATAGATATAAAATCAATCTAAACCGCCTAACAAAAACATTATTTTTTAAAAATGAACAAGATTAGGTATCGAAAGGGTATCAATTGATTAATTAGTGTAATCAAGTCCGCAAACATAAATTCTCTTATTGCGTAGGAAGTGAGGTACACTCGCATACCTCACTTGTTATCTAGCTAACTCCAATAGGCTAGTGGCAACTCTTCATTAAAAGATTCTTATGAACCCTCCAGTGTCACGTTATGGGCTTGGGAGAGCCCGTGCTTGATCATAGCCATAGGCCCGTCTTTTTGGTGATACCCTTAAACCAATTCCCTCCCCCGAGGGGTAGTTGCAACAATTAGTTTGGGCAAGTACTATACTTGGGTGACTCGTTAGATCATTCAGACTAAGGATGTTATTTTTCGTATAAGTAGTTGGATGCCGTCTCAAGCAAGGTACAATTCTAAACATTTATATCGATCAAAGGGCATTCTCGGCCCAATCAATCAGCTCCAGAAACAATCAATCAGCTCTAGAGACACAATCCACCTGAAGAGGCGACAGTGGTTTCTGCAATTAGTTTTAAGAGTTTGGTATAGGTCGATGTTTTAGCATCTGAGTAAGGCAACACAAAAGGGTACACTTGGTGTTCTAGTATTGGCTTTCCAGTTTCATGAGATCATCTCGAACCATGGTTATACCATGTTCTTCTCTTATCAATCTCGAAAGTTGTCCCTAAAAATCAAAGTTTTCGACGTAAAAGTTCCAGATGTTATGTCACGCTCCATTCTGTAAATGTGGACAGAAAAGCAATCCAAACCTGCTTGGACGTGAGAGAACGCTGAAATACATGGGCGAAGAAGAAACACAAGAAGAAAATCTAAGTTTTTGACATAAAATTCCCAATATTGTGTCACGCTCCACTCTATAGACGCTAACAGAAAAACAAGTGTTTTTTTGAACCTGCTTAGATGTGAGAGAACGCTGAAATACATAGGCAGAGCGGGAATACAACAAGCATTTTAGGGTGCGTGTGATAATGTTTCTTTTCTGAGAACAATTTTTGTTCAGAAATTTTTCTATTTTTATTTTCTGGACAAATTTCTAAGTAAAAGAACATGTTTAATAACTAAACAAAACTTCTACTCTCATAATAGAAATGTGTTTAGTACAACTCCAAATATCCTCTCTCTCTCTCTCTCTCTCTCTCTCATTTCCTTTTCCTCTTGCCGATCATGTTGGCCTCAGCCATGGAAGGTTGATGACCAGCCAGACGAGAGCTGGGGAGGTCGCTAGCCTCGGGGAGTCTCATCTAAGCCTCACTCATCTCTTCCAAGAGAGCCAATAGGTGAGGCTTAGCATCGTCAATGTTTGGCCGGTCATTGACCATTGTCGACGTTATATAGAGGAAAAAGAGAGGAAGAGAAAAAGAAAGAAAAGAAAAAGAAAAATTGAACTTGATTCGAGTTATTCCTAGAATAGAAAAGCAATTTTTTTCTTATTTTTATTTCAAATCTATTCTCGAAAACAAATTTATTTTCAAAAATAAAAACTACACCAATAGATTTCTGCTCCGAAGAACAAAAAAAACAATAAAAAAAAAACGGAAATGTTATCAAATATGCCCTTAATGAGCAATAGCAATAAGCTGCAATATACCATATGCGAAGCGGAAATAAAAAAGCAATCCGAAACCTGCTTGAATGTGAGAGAACGCTGAAATACATAGGCAAGGCCGAAACACAAGAAAATCAACACAAAGTTCCAAATATTAGTCATAGCTCCATGCTATAAAGTTGACAGAAAAGCAATCCCAGCAACGTCGAGTGATATCCCCTCCGCGCCCATTCGGCAGCTGAATGGGGGCACACTCAAGAGGGATGGGGGCAATAGCCACGATATACCCTTGGCGCACATTCAAGAGGGATGGGGGCATAGCCAGAGATTGCTAAAGTACATAGGTGAAGAGGAAACACAACAAGGAAATACAACGGCACTTATGACACAGGCTATCCTGCAAAGCGCAGGGGATCGAGATCAAGGTCATCCAACTTTATTCTAGTTGGTCATCTTCAAATGATGTCCTGCACGATCCAATAATTGTGGTAAGAGTAAGGTTATACGTCAGACAACTTGGTAAGAGTTATGAAAGATGTTTTTCCAATATCATGTTAACAAATGAGAGTGGCGCAGCAGTAGCATGGTAGGCCCATGTCCCAGGGATCACAACCTTACTCTGATACAATTAAGTGGAAGATGTTCTTGACGGAATTGACAGCCCCAACTTTCTCTTTTTCCCCCCATGATAAAGATTACTGTACCTTTCGCACGTTTACTGATTTTCTGCACAAACTATGTCTCCATTTCTCTCACCTAGCACAAGTTCTGGTTAAACCAAAAGCTACCCCAACTACATTAGCCCATCCACAAAATTAGCCCCAAAAAGACCATGTAAAGGTAAGATGATGTATCCATAAGAACAGAAATAAAAATCTGTAAAGGGCAATTGACAGTGAAGACGGAAAAGGCGCCAGCAGCTTCTTTACCAAAGAAGCCTCTCTGAAACATCTAAAAACACATTTTCTAAGTGTTACATCACATGATTAACATGACAAGATCAGAATCTAAACAAATATAAGAATATGCAGAACAAAGTTCACCACAAACCTTCTTCACCAACAGTGGGGTTTTCATATGATTCAAAGCCCCAGAAGGTTTTCAAAGAGTAGGGTGGAAAATTTGTTGCTCCTTCTTCTGTGATTTTTACAATCTGCAAGTCAAGCACCGCGTCGTTTTGATAGTTCGAAATAAAGCTAATGGCAATATTTCAAAGAAAAACGTAGAATGCCTGTAGAAAGAACTACATATAAGTAAAATGTGTGGGAACAAAAAGAAGAACATGTGAGATAATTGCAACAAAAGAGTGCGAAATGAAGTCACGCACCAGAAATAAATTGCTGTCTATAAGAAACATGATCCATGAGAACCTTCTCCACCTTCTTAATTATAATTTAATTTCTCTAATCATTGTAATTAGCATTTGTCAAAATTTAGAAAGCAACTTGTCAGCTCGGGGAAAATGAAACCAACTTGTCCACCCCCATCTTCTTCTTCTCTTCATGCTCAGTTCTCAGTGCACTTTATTAGTTTATCACATGGATCGTCTAGCTCAGTAAATATGAAGAACTGCTCCGAAGCAACTTGTAATTAAAAACATGGCCAATGAGAACCTTCCCCACCTTCTTAATTACGATTTAATTTCTCTAATCATTGTAATTAGCATTTGTCAAAATTTAGAAATCAACTTGTCAGCTCCAGGAAAATGAAACCGACTTGTCCATCCCCTCATCTTCTTCTATTCATGCTCAGTCCTCAGTACACTTTATTGGTTTATCACATAAATCATCTAGCTCAGTAAATATGAAGAACTGCTCCGAAGCAAGAAAAAGACGACCTTAAATTAACCACAAATTCAAGCGCTACCAGTTCTCAAAAGTCAAGATAAAAGGCTAAGATCCTCTAAAATGGCCAAAGAACAGTATGACATCTCCTGGGTTCCAATTGTTACTTAGCCTCTGGGGTTCCTAATTATCCAAAAAGTAGCATACAGGGAAGAATGTTAGGGGGACAAAGAGACTGAAACAACTCGATATTCATCCTCCTTAATCTTCATCATGATGCAGACTTCAAATTTGTCTGGAAACATCTCCTCAGAATTTTTAAGATACAAACCAATACAGGTCATCTATGATTAATCATTGTACAACCAGGTAATAATCATGCGTCACAGGTGGGTTGGCAGGTGGGTTGGACCTGCTTAAGTAAAACTGTAGAGAGGGATGAACCACATTGGCAATGGTGGATCCAAAAGGAGCCAGAGTTATATGTGGAGGCTGGTTGTGCAACTAGGTAATCCACAAAAGAATACACTGTAACTCTCCCTCAGTCCAAGATAGGACATCCTTTCTTTAACAAAAGAAGAATGCATAAGTGTGAATCAGTTCATCAAAATCACACAATTATATGAGGAAGAGGAAGAAAATGCCAAAAACTGATATGACATTATCACATCCTAACCTCATAGTATGCTGCCATATGCAAACATTGAGAAGTGAAGAAAACCATAAACAATAACACAGATAAAACTAGAACCTGAAGCTTAATGACTACAGATCTGTCACGATACAGAAGCACGCGCATGCACTTCTCCAATAGCTTAACAGCATCTTCAAAACTCAAGTTCTCGTTCCACTCATCACAAAGAATTGGCCGTGCAAGGTGATTGCCAAACCCAGTAGCCACATGGTTTTCTTCAAAACTGACGCCCATCATGCTAACCTGGATAAGATTGCAGGACAATTGAATGAGAATTTGACAACATTCTGAAAAGTCCAACTAATCTCACCAAGGGTCAAGACCTACCATGCCAAGATATTTTTGTCCATTCTTAACTCCACCTAGAACTAGTGAGTTCCACAATGGGCTGAACTTGTTCCACCTATTATACATTACCCGAGTCAGATAATTATGCAGCTCTTTGGGCCCCAAGGAATTCCCATCATCCCACCTATTGTAGTAAAGCCTGCAACAACAGACCGCAAAATCAACAGTCTTTGTCAGAAGCAGCCTCAAAGTTAGAGAAGCAAGGTAACAAATATTCGGCAATAAAAAAGAAATTGCTGCTTGTAATCTTAATCAATTGATACGTACATGAGTTCATCAAGGTAACGCAATATCTCCTGAAAATCACTTATCTCTCCACTTGCACCCACGAGAGAATGTTTTCCAATAGGCTTTATTTGCTCAATAGTTTTGTATCTCAAGGTGGATCCATAAGAACCTGCGAAATATTTCTCACTATCAGAACACAGAGTACCTCTCAATCATCATTCTATAGCCTTGACAGATATCTAATTCCCAAACAAGAGCCAAAATTCCTCCCAAGCGAAAGCAACAAATTGTTCAAATCAAAGTGCACCAGCATCAGGGAATCCCAAAACCGATGAAGCAAAGAAGCTAACCTCCCATGTCAGCAGCCATCAGAATCCCATCCCTGAACTTGACCGCCAGCACAGACTGCCCGTCACATACGAATACCTAAATCACGTGAGCCATCCAAACGAATCGCGATCAATTTCATATGAAAACACACGTCATCCGACATCGCGAGCTGAAACCCTAGATGCATAAGCGCACTGTCGCGAGCATGTGTATCTGTTGTCCGTGAGAGTGAGCGAACAAAAGACAAGGTTGCTTACAGAGTTCTTTCAGAGAACAACGACCCAAATCGGGAGTCTGGGACTTGTTCCACATAATCCTTCAAATCCTTGCCATACACCCTGGGGCACCCCCTATAAAAAGAAGAGACGAATCACAATCAATTTCATATGAAATGCACGCATCATCCGAAATCAGGAGCCGAAACCCTAGATGCATAGGCGCACTGTCGCAAGCACGCGTATTTGTCCATGAGAATGGGCAAGCAAGAAGGATGCTTACAGAGTTCTTTCAGAGCCCAACGAGCAAGACCAGAAGTCTGTGACAAGTGCCACATCCGTATTGGGGATGATTGATATGTCGTATCGATGGCGCACGAAGCCGAAGGAAAGTCTTCCAGGAGTTTTTTCTGGGACTTGTTCCGCATCCGTCGAACCCTTCCCATAGTCACTGCAGGAGAACAACGACAGAGCTTCTTCTCGGCGTCGTTCCTCTACCGATTCTAGGTATCGGATTCGTTCTTCGATCAATCCTTTGATTAAGGCCCGGGCTCCTTCCTCCAATAAGCAAGGCTTGAAAGCAGCATAGCAGAGACGAAGCCAGGCATCCAGCTGCGCTTCCCGCTGCGCTTTCCGCAGCACTTTCAGCCGCACTTTCAGCCACCCTTTCAGCCGCCCTTCCCGCTGCCCTTTCAGCCACCCTTTCAGCCGCGCTTTCAGCCGCGCCCACGCCGCACAATATTAGTCCAATCGATCCCAACCCGATTCCCTCGTCTCAGAGAACAACGATAACAACGACCCAGATCGGGAGTCTGGGACTTGTTCCACATAATCCTTCAAACCCTTGCCATACATCCTAGGGCACCCCCTGTGTAAAAGAAGAGACGAATCGCAATGAATTTCCTACGAAATACACGCATCATCCGAAATCGGGAGCCGAAACCCTGGATGCATAGGCGCACTGTCGCGAGCACGCGTATTTGTCCATGAGAATGGGCGAACAAAAAAGAAGGATGCTTACAGAGTTCTTTCAGAGGCCAACAAGCAAGACCAGGAGTCTGTGACAAGTGCCACATCCGTATTGGGGACTTGTTCCGCATCCGTCAAACCCTTCCCATCCATCCTGGGGCTTAACATGTTTAGATCTGGCGAACGATAGTCACTGAAGGAGGACAACGACCGCCTAACAAGAGCTTCTTCTGGGCGTCGTTCCTCCACCGATTCCAGGTATCAGATTAGTTCTTCGATCAATTCTTTGGTTAAGGCCGGGGCTCCTTCCTCCAATTCGCAAGGCTTGAAAGTATCATAGCAGCGACGAAGCAAGGGATCCAGCCGCGCTCCCAGCAGCGCTCCCAGCCGCGTTCCAAGCGGCGCTCCCAGCGGCGCTCCCAGCTGCGCTCCCAGCTGCACTACCAGCTGCGCTTCCCGCTCCAGAAAAAATTTCTCCATTGTAAAACCTGTGAAATATTTGTCACTTGTCACTATCAGAATACCGAGATAACCAGAACACTAAAGTAGTCACCAGAACACTAACGTAGTCACAATTAGGAGAATGTAGGATGATATATCCATGTTACAAGAACATGCAAAATGAAAATTAGTTCTGAGATCATCATACCATCTAAAGTTAAGGAACTTTGAAAGTAATGTAGTTATGATAACTTCACTAGGTAGAAATGGTTGAAACAGAAGAAAGTATGCAAGCAGTAGAATGCTTCCTTCAAGCATGGTCAATGAAGACTAATGTTCATAATGAACAGATATATAGCATGCTAGAGCAAAAGGAGAAATGCAGCTGTAAACAGCTTTTCTGATTTTCCTTGAAAGGTGACACCAGGCAGGTACCGCCAAAAAGAGACATTCAGCAACTGATTTTCTTTAGAAAAGCATAAGCATCAACCTGTTGCATTCAAATAAATCCAAATTCTCATATTTCAACATGAAAAACATAGAGCTACAATTTTCCAAAAGAAAAAATTGAGGAGTCAAACATATGTTCAGAAATACAATTGTCATTTAAAAGAGAGGTGAATCAGCACTGTCTGCATAAGTAAAAACCAACCACAGTTAATGGAACACTGATACAAGTCGATGGAATACTCCAATCTAAAAAGGGGGCAAGAAGACCATCTCAATGCATTGCAAACCAGTCTGCCCTTAAAAAACCAAACAGTGACACTTGATAGCACTCTTTCAACATAAATTGTAATTTCTACAAACATTGAAAATTGACCAACGGCCTTTTCCACTCGCTTTGGATCGTTTATTGAAAAAAGAAAAAGATCACCTCTAAGATCCAACAATTCCAATCTTAAGATGATGCCATTGGAGAACTTCATATATCCTAAATTCCCAGCATACACAATAACCAATCCTATTGTTACTATGAGTTTCCTCGGAATCTCCTTCTGGATATTCCAGCGTTTCTTCAAAGATATTTGGTCAACCAAGAAATTAATCCTAATTCCTCAATCATATGAAGAAGCAAGAGAATTTGAGCATCTTAAACTCATTAAAACCCGACTTAAACCTCTCAATCATCATTCTATGGCCTTGACAGATATCTAATTCCCGAACACAGGCAAAAGAGCCAAAACTTCTCCCAAGCGAAAGTAACAAATTGTTCAAATCAAAGCGCATCAGCATCAGGGAATCCCAAAACCGATGAAGCAAAGAAGCTAACCTTCCATGTCAGCATCCGTCCAACCCGTCCAACAAAACATGTTTAGATCTGGCGAACGATAGCCACTGAAGAAGGACCACGACGGCCTAACAAGAGCTTCTTCTCGGCGTCGTTCCTCCACCGATTCTAGGTATCGGATTGTTTCTTCGATCAATTCTTTGGTTGAGGCCCGGACTACTTCCTCAAAGCCTTCCAATTCGCAAGGCTTGGAAGTAACAGAAGAGCCAGGAAGGCGAAAAAAGCGATTAAAAGAGGCTAACAGATTCACTTTCTGATAAAACCAGGCATACAGCTCCGCTTTCTTCGCTTTCAGCTCCACTTCCCGCAGCGATTTCAGCTCCGTTTCCCGCAGCGATTTCAGCTCCGTTTCCCGCAGCGATTTCAGCTTCGCTTCCCGCCGCGCTTGCTCCGCTTTCAGACTCGCACAAAGTTTCTTGATTTGATCCGAAAGCCATCCGCGCGTCTCCATTGTCAGCGCTTCCATCCTGAGGCGTAAACTGTTCTGATCTGGGAAAAGACGATGGGCGCAAAGAAGAAACAGTGCTCTGCGAGAGAGATACCGATAAAGATATTCTCTGGTCTATGTAAATAGCAAGGGTTTGCCCGCTGCGCAAGCTAGGGTTCTAAAACTTTTCTGTTTTCAATTTATTTTTTTTCGTGCGTGGGCCACTGACAAGCCCAGTTCGCCTATCACTTAAGCCCATAAAAATGCAGAAGCATCAAAGCTCATCCAAACCACTGAAGCTCATAAGCGATGCCCACGGGATAGAATTGAGGGAGGCCCAGAGTCGAAGCCCATAGACCCGGCCATTTCTCTTTCTTCCTCTCTCGGGCCTCATGGAAATTCGAACGAAGTGAGACGAGCGCGCGAGGAAGAAGGCCGAGCAAGGCTATTCAGGGAGGAGGGTGCGCACCCGGAGATCACGTCATGACGAAATTTCTCTCTCAAACTTCTCTCTGATAACAACCTCGCACACTTCCTCGTAAGCGGGGTTCACTCGGATTGGGGAAACCATTATTCAGAATACACGACCCACACTGAGGGAGCGAACCCAAAAAATCCTCTCTGTAGGGAAGTGTTTCTAAATTATCCCCTCATCTTGGTCGCCCTCAGCCGCGACTTCCACTCTCTTTCGCAGCTGCGACCGCCATGCTCTGTTCATCTCTATTCTGTGGCCGAGAGATTGAAGTGGCCATATCTCGCTTGAAGCTCCTCTGCCGGCCCTGATTTTGGTCGTCAAAATATGCAGAAGCTTCCTTCTCCAATTCGATCTTCAAAGGCGACACCGATTAGCTTCATTAGCAAGATAACACCAAATGCTCTCTTCTGGTCTATTCTGAGGAAGTTAGGGCCGCAATATTTTCTCCCTGTTATTTTGTTGATTGCAAACATCCCAAATTAATTTATTATGAGATTACTATCAAATCCAAGTTCGTTGGTCTGTCCTTTCACCTTCGAGTCAAATGCATAGAACCCGTTTGATGAAACGCCTCTTTGATATGATCGCGAATTACTTCCTGGAATTGTTCAATCTGAAGATGTTTTGATTTATTGTTAATGTTATTAATCGTTTTATTAGCTACGAGATATGATTTCCGATGTAATTTCGCAGTTGCCGAGCACATTGCTGAACCGACGTAGCCTCTGTTTCTCCGTTCTATGATTCTGTGTGCTCCTGTGGCGGTCGATGGTGGTGACTGACGAGAAAATGGGCTAACGATATCTGGTGATGTCCACGCATGTTTCCATCTCTCTGTGGTGAAGAGAACCTGAACCTTCTCATGAGTCATGAGTACCTCCATATAAGTGTCGATGTCGGGATCAAGGATGATGCCTGCTTCTCTCTCTCCTGCTAACTTCCACAGTTATTTCTTTGAAGAATGAGATGCAGACGTTAAACATAAGTGAGATCAGCGCAAGATAGCGCTCATTTGAGAAGCACTTGAATGGATTGATGGATGAGAGAGAGAGAGAGAGAGAGAGAGAGAGAGAGAGAGAGCGAGGGAGGAGATATAGAGAGAGAGAGGGAGGGAGGGGGTTCCTCCAACGTCAATAAACACACATCTTCACGCATTTATAAAAAAACCAGTTCATCAAAACAGCGACAGGGGAAACTGGAATCATCAAAACAGCGACTGGGGAAACTTGAAGCTACGTGTTATTACAACAACAAGCGTATATATGTATTTTAGATATCCTGGAGACCCAACCCAACCTAACCGATAACAATGACGACAACTACAACAGTACCGATGACGACGATTATGATGATAACTATGGTCTTCACTTTCGGTATCTTGTCATGGGTGCCAGTCTCATATGCGACCTTGCTGTCGGGATCCTGCACCAGGCCAGCAGGCTGCCCCTCATTCACGGACTCGAAGGGGAAAAGGGAAGGCCGTGCAAGGTGACTGCGAAACCCGGTAGCCACATGGTTTTCTTCAAAACTCACGCCTGTCATGCTAACCTGGATAAAATTGCAGGCCAAGTGAATGAGAATTCAACAACACTCTTAAAAGTCCAACGAATCTCACCAAGGGTCAAGACCTACCATGCCAAGATATTTTTGTCCATTCTTAACTCCACCTAGAACTAGTGAGTTCCACAATGGGTTGAACTTGTTCCGCCTATTATACATAACCCGAGTCAGATAATTATGCACCTCTTTGGGCCCCAAGGAATTCCCATCATCCCACATATTGTCGTAAAGACTGCAACAACAGACCCCAAAATCAACAGTCTTTGTCAGAAGCAGCCTCAAAGTTAGAGAAGCAAGGTAACAAATATTCGGCAATAAAAAAGAAATTGCTGCTTGTAATCTTAATCAATTGATACGTACATGAGTTCATCAAGGTAACGCAATATCTTCTGAAAATCACTTATCTCTCCACTCGCACCCAAGAGAGAATGTTTTCCAATAGGCTTTATTCGCTCAATAGTTTTGTATCTCAAGGTGGATCCATAAGAACCTGCGAAATATTTCTCACTATCAGAACACAGAGATAAGCCGGAAACTAACATACTCACAATTAAGGAGAATGTAGGACTCAATCACCGTGTTATCAGAACATGTAAGCAACCAACAATTGGAACCCAGTCCTGAGATGACTATACCATCTAAAGTTAAAGAACTTCGAAAGCTAAGTAGTACTGATAACCTTAATAGGCAGAAATAGCGAAATGGAAGAAATACAGAAGCAGTAGAAAGTTTCCTTCTAGCATGGCTAGTCAAGAGTAATGTTCATAATGAGCAGATATATAGCATGCCAGAACAAAAGGTGCAGTGAAGCTGTAAACACCTTTTCTGATTTTCCTCGATACATGACAACAGGCAGGTACCGCCAAAAAAAAATATTGTTTGAAAAGCAGAAGCATTGAGCTGTTTGTATTCAAATTTTAAAAAAATTAATTAATTTTTTTTTTAAAATTAAACATTAAAAAAAAAAATCTCATATTTCAGTATGGAATACATAGACCTGAAATTTTCCTCAAATCAAAATTTCAGAAGTTAAAAACATATGTTCAGAAATACAATTGTGTCATCTAAAAGAGAGATGAATCAGAACCTATCTACATAAGTAAAAACCAATCTAATGGAACACCGATACAAGTCTATGGAATACTCCAATCTAAAAAGGGGACAAGAAGACTATCTCAATGCATTGCAAATCAGTCTGCCCTTTAAAAAACAAAGGGCGACACTCGGTAGCACTCTTTCGACATAAATTGTAATTTCTACAAACATTGAAAATTGACCAACAGCCTTTTCCACTCGCTTTGGATTATTTAACCAAAAAAGAAAAAGATCACCTCTAAGATCCAACAATTCCAATCCTAAGACGATGCCATTGGAGAACTTCATATATCCTAAATTCCCAGCATGCACAATAACCAATCCTATTGTTACTATGAGTTTCCTCGGAATCTTCTTCTGGACAGATATCTAATTCCCTAACACAGACAAAAGAGACAAAATTCCTCCCAAGAGACAGCAACAAATTGTTCAAATCAAAGTGCACCAGCATCAGGGAATCGGAAAACCGATGAAGCAAAGAAGCTAACCTCCCATGTCAGCAGCCATCAGAATCCCATCCCTGTACTTGAGTGCCAGCACAGACGTGCCGGTCACATACGGATTCCTAAATCACGCGAGCCATCCAAAAGAATCGCAATCAATTTCATATGAGATGCACACATCATCCGACATAGAGAGCATGCGCATTTGTCCGTAAGAACGGGCGAACAAGAAAGAAGGTTGCTCACATAGTTCTTTCAGAGCCCAGCAAGCAAGACCAGGAATCTGTGACATGTTTCGCATCCATGAAATCCTTCAAAGATGGTCAGCGAGGAAGTAGAAAACTCGGCGAGGAAGACACGATCAGTTTTTCTATGATCGTGTAAATAATAAGAGGCGTTGCCCGCTGCTGAAGCCACCAACCGAGAATTAAAGGAGAAACTCTAGCCCCATTCGCAAGCCACGATCCGGATCAGAGCGTGTTCGAATTAGGTAATAATCTTTCTCCAATTATTGAATATTTGGTTAGATTTTTAGATAATATCTTATGCTAGGTAGATTTTATTGCATGTTAAGAAAGACTCTATCTAGTTAGAGATGGTATTTAATTTAAATAGGGATTTGACGTAGTTTAATCCTCAAATTGAATGGATAATATCTAGAACTAGATGACTTTTTTATATGAAACATGCTAAAGGTAAATGTCTTATTTTGGTTATGTTCTAATTGGATAATATCTAGATAAAGTGGGGAGGTCTTCTTCTTCAGCAAACCGACGCCCGACGATCAAGCCCCGGATCGCGCCTCCGCGGCCGCGAGCACCACCGCCCACGACGCCGGCGGCAAGCCGCACCTCAACCCGTCGCCGACTGCGGCGCTCGCGCCCCCTCCGCCCGGCGCTCGCCGCCCTCACTCGCGCCGCACCTGCACCACCTCTGCGTGCTCGCACGAGCACCACCGTCGCCGACGCCGCAGCAAGCCGACGCCCGACGCCGCACCCAAGACCTTGCACCTCCGCCCATCCGTCACCGTGCCTCTGCGATCCGCCGATCGCTGCCAGCGCTGCCTCCGAGCGCCCACGCCCACGCCCGCACCTTCGCCCGACGCCACTCCGTCCCGCCTCTGCATTTTGCCGTCGCCGCGCTCGCCTCCGCTGCGTCGCTCTCCGCGCTGCGCCGCGTCGCTCGCCAGCGCTGCGCCACCCACCGCCCGAGCGTCGCACGCCTTCCGCCCGCCGCCGACGCGCCCTCTGCCCCAGCGCCGCTCGTTGCCCTGCTGCAGCCGCCACAGCAACCGCCCGTCAGCCTCCGCCCGAGCTCCGCCCGAGCGACGCCTGCACCACAGCTGTTGCCCTCCGTCCCTCGAGCGACGCCCGCACCTCTGCGCTACTGCAGTCGCGTCCATGTCCTCCGCCCGTCGGCGCCAGAGACCTGCAGTACCCGTCGCGACGTCTCCACTCGCCCGTCGCTGCACCATAAAGCCGTCAAGCAAGCTGCGACCGACTCGGTTGTTTTACCTGTCCTGGTGATCACGTTGCTGCTGCCCCGAGTCTCTGCATCTTTGCTGATCTCTACCGATCCAGTTGCTGCTCCTTGGGTTGAGGACGACGGGCTACTGATTTCGTTGTCCAGACCAAGCCAAGTCACGTCCCTTCATCGCGGCACACTTGCTGTTTCTGCCGTGCCGGCAAGACCACTACAAGTTCCACCGTCTCGAGCTCATCGACCCGACACTGGCCCGCTGTTGATCCGCAGGCCACAGCCTGACCCCGGTGCAAATCGTTGTTCGTGAGTCCCAAGCGCCGGTCTCGTTTAGAGGATAAAAATCTAGTCAAGGTAGTTTTTTTTAGAATAAAAAAGAAAAACAAGTCTTGTTATTATTGGAACATTGGATGTCAGTGTTCATTTTATGAATATTTTATCCATAGGGTTTTGCCCAAAATTATTGTAATTATTAATTTGATTTGTAAGACGTTGAATCATTTTTTAATTATATTGATTTTTGGGGGATTTTGATAGAATTTTGATTATTAAATCATTATAATTATTATTTTGATTCGTAAGACTTCGGATCAAATTTTTAATTATTTTGAATTTTCTCTTATGCTGTGATGTTTAGGGCTAAAATAATCGTTAATTTAACCAAACAACGGATTATTTTTTCAATTATTTTTAATCCTTTATTTGATGAATATCTTGATTAGTTTAAATATAATGTTTATTTGATAATTGCTTGTCTTGAAAAACACTAAAAAAATAAAATCAAAAATCAAATCTTGCATTGGAATATGTTGGTTTCGTAAATTATGATTGCATTTTTAGATTGCACGTTCAGGTAATTTTTGGAATAGACCAAGATTGAATCTAAATAATTTATTTTTTTTAGATAAGGTCTTAGATAATGTTTGCACATTTTAATAATATCATTTTTTTGAAAAAATAGTTTTCAAAGGTGAGATAGGGTTTAAGTCAAATTAACCCCTAAAACATCTTAGAAAATTATTCATTTTAGGCATTTTAATCAGGTTTTTTTTTTATTACGAATTTTAATAAAAAATACAAAATTATTAGGTGCATGTCAATTAGTTTGCATGTTAGGTTCATTTAATTAGAAATAGCTTGTTAGTAAAATTAGGTCACGTAATTTAAGTGCATATTATATAGTAAAGTTCTAATTTCAAGATAAAAGAAAACCAAAAAAAAAAAAAAAAAAAAATTGTCTGCTTTGTGTGTTTATTTCTTTTAGTGGAAGTCTTTTGATTGTTTAATAGTGACTGAGCATCCATGTGATCACCCTTTTGCATGATAGAGATTTTAGATTAAAATAAATCCAAACTACCTACAAAAAAAAAATTGAAAATAAAAAGAATGGTATCGAAAGGGCATTAGAGAAATCTAGTGTAACTAAGTCCATGTACCCAAAGTCTCTGGTTTGTAGGAGTAAAATAATTCTCCCGTTATTTTATTTAAGTGTCTAATCGACCTACCGTAAACTGATTAGTGGCGACTTCTAGCTAATAACCTTTTACATACTAAATTGAACCTCGCGAATTGGTATGGACTTGGGAAAGCTCGAACTAAGTTTAAACTTAGCAATCCATTAACCTAAACCCTAGGTGGTCCAACCTACTTCGGGGAGGTCGCGACAATGTCATCATTGGTGTCTTGTCATTACTCGCATCTCTCATTTTAGGGGTTGCATGCGAGGTCATTTCATTAATTTACAGGTCTAGTAGAGTAGTTACATATTAATTATTGTCTGTCATTAGAATTATGTCATTTAGTTAAATTACATGACATATAATTTAGTTTTCGGAAAACCTAAAACGTGATTTGAATGGAATTTTGTGATAATAAGAAATCATATTTAGGTTGAATATGTATTTCTAATTATTACTTATTGCAGTTGCTTACATAGTATCAAGGTGTCTTTCCTCCCAATGTTTATAATTTATTTGTTGTCTTGTTTTGCGCACCCACATAATCACTCTCTTGTATGTTAGCAGTTTTGGCTAAAATCTATCTAGACTACTTGCAAAACATTTTCCAAAATAAAAAATAAAAGGTACTGAAAGGACGTTAAAGTAATATAGTGTAATCAAGTCCCCGAACTCATTTAATCTCTGGTACCGCGACCTCCCTCTCTCTCTGCCCTCCCTCTTTCCGACCACGAACCACCGCATGGGATCGTCACCTTCATCTTCTTTTCCCCTTTTTTTTTTGTTTTGTTGTTTTTTTTTTCCCTAGTGTTCTGACGGTGGATCTGGAGTTGCATATGGAGGATGACGTGATGTCTCACATCAACCTCGACGGCTTCTTCAGCGACCTCCCTGAGGCCGGCGACATCATCGGCATGTGCTCCTTGACAAACGCGTCGTCGTCGTCTCCAGACTCGGGGCTCTCGTGATTTGACGAGATCGAGAACATCCTTATGAAGGATGACGAGGACGGCGGAGTTGTCGGTGGCGGGATTAGGGCTGATTCGAGCCAGGAGTTCTGTGATAGGTTCCTCGCTGACGTGCTCGTTGACTCCCCTGGAGATGGGTCCGCGGAGATAGCCGACGGGTCCGGCAACAAGGAGGAGCTTGGATCGTCGGATGACGGCTGGGTCGAGGCTGCGAAGGTTGATGGGGCTAACAGTGGAGCCTATGATCCTGCTTCTAAGAAGCTCAGGAGGTACGTTGATTTGGTTCAGCGCCTTCTCTGTTGCCTGTAAAGTTCCGGGTTAGTGATCCCCAGAGGGTGTGTGATGTCTGCTACGTGCGGCTTGAGTCTGTCCAGCCTTACCTAATGTATACATTGCTATGCAAAAAAACATGGATAGTATCCTATGATATTAACCGTTTTAATGTGATAGTAATTTCTCTATTTTTATTAAGTCCTAAGTGGATGCAATAACAGTCTCGGGACATAGAAAAACTGCTCATTTTGCAAATGATCTTGTTCTCTCACTTTCTTTCTTCCTCATTTGTCTCCGTTGCTGAGGTGAGCTATGTAGTCTAGCTTGTATGGCATGGGTATCTGTCCTTAGGCAGTCATGTAAAAGACTATTCTCCGATTACTTAAAATGCTCTTGCACAAATGCTATTTATATATTCAATAAAATGATGATGCTCTTTACCTTTTCAAGCTATGTGAAGCTGTTTTCATCATATCATTGGTTGAAAAAGCTTCTACAAAGAGCATTTCTTGAGAAGCTTGCTTGTTGCCCATTTCTTAGTGCCAAAGGAAGGGGAAAAGGGAGACATTAGTTGAGAAAGCTTCTGCAGGGATATTTTTGAATAAGCAATCATTTGAGAGAACACTGAACTTGATTCGTCATAGATCCTTCTTAAATTGAGACGCTCATAGTAAAAAGTTGGAGAGGTCTAGAATTTGTATTTCTCATGTTCCTATCGTTTCATTGCCAGCAGTCTGTGGGGCTCGTTCCGCTTTCTGAAGTTCTTTAATTGTTTTCAACTTTTTCATAAAATAATTGGCAGGTGCTTTTGTTGGATGCTCCCTTCAAGGCAGTGTCATGACAACGCGGACAAGAGAAAATTGCTGATTTTATGGTAGCCGGTCTATAAATGCATTGGACATACTACTTGGTTCGTTGCCGAGGCCGCCAGCTGCTGCCATCCTTTATAACACACTTGCAGACGTGTATTAGAAGCCGGAGTGGTCATCACCATATTAGTGCCGTACAGCTTGGCCAGTTGTCCCCGATACTGCCTATGGAAGTTCTTAGCTGCAATTCTTGCCACTATAAAGTTGTCTATTCTTATCAAGTGTACAACATGTTCAAACTCATTGCTTCCCTCTCTTCGCCGGGGGGTTTCGGGAGAGGAATATGTAAATAGTTATAATTGCTGGGATCAATCTTTGGAATGTACATATAGCTATCCATTTCATATTTGGTGTTTACTCAGGGTATCGGGGAAGATAAGAAAAAACCACCCTTCTTTTCAGATTACTTTGAAGATTGCTTGGGCATATCCTAGATGATGGAGGACATTTTATGTGATTGTTCATGATGAACCCAGAAAAACAGGTTGCGTGGTCACGACTTGATATACAGCTCTTCTATGGATCTTGTTCGGTACTGCACCGCGCATCAGACTCGAGTCAATGTAGTGTAGCGGAAATCCACCTCCCTCCCTGTTTCGAAGTAGTGCATACAGATCATTGCGATTTCTTGTTAATTATCTTGTCGTGCTAGATCTATGTTCCCATGCAATTTCTCTTGTTAGTCGTCAAATGGGGGGGAATCGAGTGTGATTAGGAAGGTGGTAATGTGAAGAAGGATTAGGAAGTGGCTCAATAAATAGACCAAGACTAGGCGTCCAAGAAATGAACCTTACAAAAATATATGTCCTGACCTAACGTATTGTTGACGCCTAAATTTCGTCTCCTTAAATTAGGTTTTTTATTAATTATCTTTTTTCCTTTTCGGATAATAAATAATAAAGACAAAAAATAAACAACAAAAACAAAAAAAAAAAAAAAAGGGGGTAACAGCAGGCCCCCCCCATGGGCCTCCACGGCCCAAGCGTGAGGCCCGGCCTCCTTCCAGTCGTCCCCCTCCTCGCGCCTCTGCAACTCACGCGCAGAGGGCGCGACGCCGGAAGGATGGCCGGACGACGACGCACGTGGAGCAGGGAGGAGCAGACGTTGGATGGGACGCGCAAGTGGGTGGAAGGGACGCCGGTTCGGCCGCACCTAGGGCCGGTCGACGCACGCCGGACGACGGCCGAACCTCCGTCGACCGGCACACCCTCCGCCTATAAATAGGCCCCGACGAAGGCCAAAACACGAGACGGGCGAGGAGAGCCGGATCGAGGCTTGCCAACCTCGGACAACCCACCGAGAGACTTCGGGGGAGGTCCGAGGTCGAGCGGCCACGATCCGAAGCCACGGAGGGAGAAGCGCGAGGGAGAGAGAGAGAGAGAGAGAGGGCGAAGCCGAAGGAGAAGGGAGTCCGCGTGGGTCGCCGCCGTGGCCGCTGTCGCCGCGCCACCGCCAGGTAGTTGCCGCCGCCGTCGCGCTCACTCCCCCCCCCCTCCCTGTCGCCACCGTCGCCGCCACCGTCGCCGTCGCCGCGTCCTCCTCCTCGGCGCCGCGAATCGGGAACCCTAGGGTTCCCGATTTTTTGGCCGGAGTCGCGACCCGGGTCGTTGGGTCGGACCCGGGTCGGGGGAACCGGGTAGGGTTTCCCCCTTTAAAACGACGCAGCATTTAAAAAAAAAAAAAAAAAAAAAAAAAAAAAAAAAAGGGTCGGGTCGGGCGTCGGGCGCCGGTCGGATTCGGGTTGGGGAACCGGGTAGGGTTTCGCCGGTTCCCCCTCCCCCAAACGGCGCCGTTTCCTAATAAAAAAAAAAAAAAAAAAAAAGAAAAATGTTGAAAAAATCCGAGCCGGGCCGCGTTGCGGGCCCGAGTGCGCTCGGCCTTTTTTTATTTTTCAAAAAAAATACAAAATATTTTATTTTCAAAAAATATTAAAAATATATTTTAAAAAAAAACAGAAAATATTTAAAAATATAAAAAATATTTTATTTTCGAGAAAATCAAGAAAAATCAAAAAATACTTTATTTTCCAAAAAAATATTAAAAAATATTTTATTTTCCGAAAAAAAAAAAATCAAAAAAATCAAAAAATCAAAAATATTTCATATTTTCCAAAAAATGCCAAAAATCCAGAAAAAGCCAAAAAAACTTGTATTTTTCCAAAAAAATACCAAAAATCCAAAAAAATCCCTTTTATGTCCAAAAATAGAAGAGAACCCCAAAAATATGTTTTTCCCAAAAATGCGTGGAAAATCCCTAAAACATCCAAAAACCTCGGGTTTAAACAAGGTTAGGTACCGAAAGGGCATTAGTGATTAACTAGTGTAATCAAGTCCCCGATCCTAATTTCTCTGGTTGCGTAGGAGCGAATATTTCTCCCAATATTTCGCATGGGTTTCTAATCAACCCACCCCGAATTGATTAGTGGCGACTCCGTTTTAAAAATTAACTTACAAAGTTAAAAACTTTGACCATTAAAGTCGTGAATTGGTGGACTTGGGAGAGTCCGGGCTTTATTAATCCAGCCGAGCCATTAGCCTCCTTAGGCGCCCGCCCCGTCGGGCGTCGAAAAAAAGAGGTCGCGACACGTATGATCGAAGATTTACCTGAGAAACCAAAGTGAGAATGGAGGCATGAGGTTGCGGAGAACCTGTGGTTTGTTGCTCGTTAAATTCATCTCATCGAAGACAATGGCAATGAGAGAGGGAACACGGTGATTTTTTATCGCTGAACATTTCCAAGTTCCAGGAAAGAAACCTTTTTACACGTTAACGAACCACTCAGGTACATATATGCATCTCCCTGTGAGATCAACTCAACTCAACTGCCCTCAAGATTCATTGAATCTACACATCGTTTGCCTCCCTCTAAACAGAGAAGATACCACAAATAAAGCACACGAAAATTTGCTCACCCTCAACCATGGAAATGAAACACTTTTGAGCCAAAACCTTCAACGAGAGAAAGCACATTGGACTGGAATGCCGGGAGGGCAGAATCGTGAGGTATCCGCAAATTGCGGTGTAGAACTTAGAGAGGCAATGTCCTACATGAGCTGCGTTCTAAAGTTCCCAGTAGTTGCTTGGTAAGTACGCACCAGCAGCCCTACTCCTATGCCGACCCCAATGCATATGCCAAGCCCAATTCCAACTCCAACTCTCACTCCGGCATTGAACCATGAGAGTTCGCCATCTTCGTATTCCATGAGTTCCGACCTCCGCCAGTACATGCTGTAGTCCTCATCAAACAGTACATGAGTATTCTGCAAGATTTATTGCCAAGTTAATAGGTAAGAGCAAATAAAAGCTAGAGAAATTAGCAACATCAGGATGGATAAATACCTGCATTCCAGGTCTCAATATAAGAACACTCCTTCCATAACGATCATGTAAACTTGCTCTATATACTTTTCCAGTTTCACCTTCAATAGCAACTTCTTCCTGTTTTAGTAAGCATCACATTGTCAAATGGAAGCATTATTCAGCGTCCCAATAAGTACTATTGCATGTCTAACACAACCTGCTCATTAGCCATATTGTCAACTAAAATGGTCTAAATGATGATTTTGGAAACAGTATGAGTGAAAAAATATACCGGGAGACTTATTGTCCCTTGAACGATAAACTCTCCAACACCTAATGCTTCATATCACTGCATCATGGTAGT
Source organism: Eucalyptus cloeziana (assembly GCA_014182715.1). Classification (NCBI taxonomy): domain Eukaryota; kingdom Viridiplantae; phylum Streptophyta; class Magnoliopsida; order Myrtales; family Myrtaceae; genus Eucalyptus; species Eucalyptus cloeziana. The sequence continues at coordinate 22,537,467 of CM024641.1, read as the reverse complement.
CTCATAGAAGACACAAAAAATGAGAGCCACTCAATTATTGTTGACTAACACCAATCCTGCATTCGCATTCATTCACAAAATTAGTTCTTCTCCATACCAGGAACTTAGTCTACGAAATAAAATTAATTATCAGGTCAACACAATAGTTAGGGTAACAAGGATCAGATGTCTACTGAAGTTTAACAGGCAACAGCCATCGGCATAAATTATCTATCACAATACTTGCGCGAGGTATTCATTCACCGGGACACTTAGCCATCTTACCCAGTGATTTCCTCGGGCTTAAAAGCGATCTCCATTTCAGCGTCTCATCTAACATTTTCTTTGCTTTATCTATGTTCAGTTTCAAGCTTCCAAGTATCTCCTCAAGCATGCATCATCACAATACTTCAAACTTTGCCCGGAGAGTGGTCCATAGCTTTCTTAAGCTCATTCACCTGCATGCAAATGGACTTAAAATGTAACTGTATTTCTCCTATATTCTGGGAAGGAACATTGATTATTATTCCACAACTCTAGAAAATCAATGCATCATGAGACATCAAACACATATATGAAGGGGGTAGATAAGGGGGTGTATTGACTGTAAAGTATTATCTACAAAAAGGGCCACTTCATGGTTTCTCATGGCCAGAAAAACTACTGACTTAGGTCAACCACATGGTTAGCCATGGAAATCAGATAAATATGAGCAATCGATCAAGGAGATACACTATGAAATGTCCAATCCTTACGAGCTCTGTAATTTTGAAATCTTAATTACCTTAGATTCGAACTGCAGCGAGTCATCTTCCTCACTGTGGTGAGAGTTACTCCATCGACGAAACATGGTGCCTAAAGCCACAAAAATTGAAGGAATTAATAATATATCTTTAAAGAACTATTGATGGCCTACTATAGAAGTAACAACTCACACCATATAAGAACATGTACAGATATTCAAAAGACTAGGAATGAGAGCATATTTCCTATTGGTAAAAGACGGGAAAATAAATTATAGAGGCAAATGGAGCCTTCGCTCTCTAGTCCCTAACAGAACAAAAAGGAAGGGCAAGAGAACTAAGCCCTTAATTTTAAAGAAAGAACAATCTAATAATTGAGCAATGTAGATGTATTGCAATTCAACCACATTGATGCTATAGTGCAAAGAGTAAAGCCCATTTATAGGATAGGTGACATTGCAACATCAACCATCAATAGTGTCTGTAAAACAATTGCAGGTCCCCCGAAAAAAAGGTGCTCTCAAATTCTTAATTTGCGAGATATTCATGAACTAGAACCAATGTGCACATTGCATAGCCGTATCCAGACAGATTAAAAAAAACAAAGTTTCCCAAGAAAGCAATAGAAATGCTACAAGAAAAATACCAAATTTGTCTCCATCGCCGTACTCTCAGAAGCTTCTATTCTATCAGCATTCTGGTTCTCCACATCAATCACGACTCCATCGGAATCATCGTCCTTAGAATCATCAGCCACAATTTCCCGATCAGCGCTACGCACGCTCTCCGCCAAAGCAGCGTCCTCTTCACCCTCTCCATTAACCACAATCAACGGCAGCCTATCCAGCGAAGCCTTCTTGACCTGCGGCCTCTTGCTCCTAGAACTAGTAGTCATCCACACACGAAACAAAAAAAAAAAAAAAAAAAAACAGAGAATCTCGAACACGCGCCATGGAAACCGAGGAAATCAGCCAGCTGGTGGAGCACCTGAGGCCGGGAAAGCGAAGGTCCGTGGGAAGCTCGAGTCCCTCCGGCACGGCCCGCTCAGCAAGCACGTGGACATCATCGTCCTTCATCAGGATGTTCTCGTTCTCGTCGAATCACGAGAGCCCCAAGTACGGAGACGATGACGACGCGTTCGTCGAGGAGCACGCCCGATGACGTCGCGGCCTCGGGAGGTTGCCAAAGAAGCCGTCGAGGTTGATGTGAGACATCACGTCGTCCTCCATATGCAACTCCGGATCCACCGTCGAGAACACCGGGGAAAAAAACAACAAAACAAAAAAAAAGGGGGAAAAGAAGATGAAGGCGACGATGGGAGATCTCTACAAAAATATCGATTTGCTCGCGGTGGTTCGCCGGTCGGAAAGAGGGAGGGCGAGAGAGAGAGGGAGGTCGCGGTCCTCTTGCCGGTCCCGTGCGTGGTTCGCCGGTCGAAAGAGGGAGGGCACGAGAGGGCGGGAGGTCGCGTCCTGCTCGTCGGAGAGAGAAAGAGGACGGTAGAGTGAGAGAGTTCGTCGGAGAGAGAGAGGGAGGGTAGAGTGAGAGGCGTGAAGAAAGAGAAGAAGAAGAAACCCTCGCTCAGTCCGAAATTTTTTCGAAATGGCGCCTGATTTTCTCCTCAGTCAGAGGAGAGAGACGATTTGCAGAGGTGGGCCAGGGCTTATGCTCTAGAGAGCAGAGAGAGAGCTCGGACTCCAGCGTGGCTGCCGGGCGACACGTGTCCCCCCGGTGAATGGACTCGGAGGAAGCCACGCTCGAGTCAGAGCTACAGCCAATATTTTCTCGAGAGACACAGGGAAGGGGAAAACGACAAAAGGGGGGCTTCATGGCCGTTTCTCACGTGGTGGGAGTTCTTCGCTCTGCTTGCCGGATGCATAGCCACGCCTCCATCTCTCGCTGTTGCAATTATGTCCATTAACTACCTCCAGTGATGCCAACGAGTGATTAGCACCTCTGGAAAATGATGCGGAAGTAGTCCAGTAAGCCCCACAACTCTCACTGCACTTGATTCTATTCTTGCAAGTTCCCAGCATCTCCACAGAATTCCCAGCATAAATCCTGTAATTTCGCAAGCCCGGCGGTTCATGCTCAAAGTCCCTACATAGCTGCCACATAGTGAAGCATCCAATGTGTTGTAGCGTGTCTGGTCACAGCCCTTTGCACCGGCTTCACCTGAAGTCCAAGCCGCACCTCTCACCGCCTTGAAGTCCACGGTCAAAAGGAGTTATTAAGAATTTTAGTCAAATAAGTCCAAGTGGGAGAGCATGAAGAACTTGGATGTGTAGTGACTACAGATTTTGAGGGGAGGAATAGACTGAAAATATCATGCTACTTAATCGTGAGTCCCCTCTTTGTCGACCGCCACACCCAAAGACAGCCCCATCAGTGAGCCTTCCGACGAATGGCTGAAGCCAACCATCCGCCTAGCCCCATTCACAAGCCGTGATCCGGATCGAAGCGTGTTCGAATTAGGTAATAATCTTTCTTCAATTCAATTGGAGTATTTCATTCCTCAATTTGGATTGATTGTTATTTGATAGGCGATATTTGAGATATTAAACAAATCTAATTATGGCTTATTGATAAAGTTGATTTAATTACTAATATGATCTATAAAGAAATTGGATAATTTTTTAAATTATTTCAACATATTATTGAATAATTGTGTTGCCTAAGATTGTGATAATCTTTGGTTTGACCCATCTTCATTTTTTTTTAGTATGTTTGATTATGAGTAGGTGACCTATCGGGATTATGATATCTATCAATCTAAGACGTGAGACGATGGATTATTTTTCCCAATATCGTAATTTTTTATTAGAATCTTGATGGATATCTTGAATGATTTTTACTATATTTGAAATTTTGTTTATATAATTGCTAACTATTATGACATGGCATATACGAAATGATAACTGGGTGTCATCTCTCTGGGAACTCCCCTTGCTTGGTTTTATTTAAAACGGAACCGAAATGATAGCCGGGTGTCGTTTTCCCCGGTCCATGAGCATGCCCGGTTTGAACGAGCCGTCCTTTTGTTGAGTTTGAGCGTCACTTGCTGTTCTTTTTGAGTCTGGACATGAGCTAAAGTCTAGAATGGAGGACCATTCTCATGTGGAATTTCACGACCACTAAAGAAATTCAGTTTGTTAATTTTTCCATTTTCTACTTTTTTAGCATCATTTTTTATGCTGCTTTATTTTGATAATAATAAAACTTAAAATTTATACTTCTATGTCTGCGATCTCTGAACGAAACGTGTTCCTTATGAACATCGGTGTCTTGAGGAATGTTTGCTTAGTAGGAAAACTCATGTGTAGGGGACAACAGTGAGGAATATTATGCTTGTTCTGAAGAATGCAAGGCACTATCTCATGTCTTATCATCGAGTGAATGCACAAGTTCATACTGCATTTAGGGATTGAGCTTTCGTAATACATAATATGCTATAACATAACATCACATGTTCAATTTCCATTCATCATAAAGGCAAAATTGTTAGCCTACTCTGTCTTCACTCTTTGACATGTGCCAGTCATTCATCGGTTAGGCTTGGACCCATCCGGTGCCATAAGGACCAAGTCGGAGATAGCTTGAGTAGGTAGCTATCTTCAGTAGCTATCTTCGACGTGGGTGATCAAACAGAGGTCGAAGGGTGGGGATGAGAGGTTTTGATGGAAATGAGAGAGATTCATTGCTCAAAATGCAAAACATTGACACGAAGAAAAAATTACCTCGTTATACCAAGACGATTCACATGATTCAAAAATTGAATGAATGCCATACAACATTCATCGTCATTTATAAAAAATGGACATAACAAGTCTACCAGAAAACACTAGTGCCATATGAAAAACATGTAAAAGCTTCATAGATTACTTTTTGAATAATGACACATGTTGATAGTACTATTTATAATTTTTGCATCTAATTATAGGGAAACAATCATACAATACATGATTTCATAAACTCATGCTCATGGTAAAATTGGGAGCCGCTAGAAACTATTGGAGTACTTGATGAAAATGAGACTGTTTCAAGTTCTATCTCCGCGTCAACATCATCAATGGGTGCCTCTCTTGGATACAAAAGTGGTTTTGGAGGTAGTTGTAGTTTATCCATATCTCCTTCAAGCATATCTATAACTTTCCTCATCGACGGCCGATCATTAGGGCTCAATTGTATACACCATAGTGCAACGATTATCATCTTCCTCGTTGTTTCTCTTTCCTCTTCTATGACATCTACCATTTCAAGTTCATTTTCTTTGCCGAGTTGATCATAAACCCACAAAGGAAAGTAAATTTGACTCGAACGCTCTGCATGTGCATTTAGATTTCTCCTTCTACCAGCCATTTCCATTAATAACATCCCAAAACTATAAACATCGGCTTTGTAAGAAATGCCACCAATGTCTTTATAGAATAGCTCAGGAGCCATATAACCCAAGGTTCCTCTTGTTGCAGTCAGCGATACTATACTGTGATCGGTGGGATAAAGTCTTGCAAGTCCAAAGTCAGAAACTTTCGGAGTGAAACTTCGGTCTAGGAGAATGTTGTGAGGCTTGATGTCAAAATGTAGAATTTGCATATCACATCCCCGATGTAGATACTCTATTCCTCTAGCTATGCCAAGAGAGATCTCATACATTTTCTTATAATCAAGAGGATCATCACCATCCTTATAGGAGATGTGTTTATCCAAAGATCCATTCGGCATGAAATCATAGACAAGAGCTTGTTTGGAGTATTCGAAGCAAAAACCAACAAGTTGCACCACATTAACGTGGTGGATCCTTCCAATTGTGGCCACTTCACTTATAAAATCTTGGCCATTAGATTTTGATTTGTTCAAAATCTTAACCGCAACTTTATTGCCACTTCTAAGTATTCCTTTGTATACAGAACCATATCCCCCCTCACCTAACTTGCATTTGAAATTTTGTGTGATCCTCTTGATATCCAAGTAAGAGTACCTTATGGGAAAAAAGTTATTGTGAGCTCGTAAAAACTCTTCGATGTTTGCATCGGTCGCTTGATGCCTTCTCATCCACTTCAAGATTAGAAATATCAACACACACGGAGCTCCGAGTATGAATTTTGCTGCTAGGAAATGGACTGCGGAGAAATTTGGCCATCGATTAGCATAGTGTGATAATTTTTTTTTACACATACAATTTTTGTTTGTCAGAGTGCTGAAGGAGAGCTTCATAGGTGTGAAGAGAAAAGGACCTATCATACCCAAGACAAAGAAGAGATTCCATACGGCAATTCGACCAAAATCGTTCATGATATACCGCGGAGAGTCATCTGTAGATAGTAAGAGAATTCGTGAGAGACTACTAGATATGGTTAATTAGAATTAACGACCAATCAATAAAGAACTAGATCCATTGTTTTAGCAAATAAATAATAAAAACAATTCACGTTAAGATATACCCCAAGTGAAGGATAACTTCATACAATCACTGCAAAGTGCAAAGACACTTTTGTTAATTGAAATTTGCAAGTGGAGAAGTCTAGAATAAAAAAAAAAAGATTGAACAAGTTTCACTTTTCTAGATAACGCTTAGATCCAACTTTATTCTATTCACTCATGAAATCCATGTTATCGTTGCATGATATTTTCTTTTGAAGAAACACGTTTTCGCTTTTATTCTCCTAAATGTACCAAATGTTCATAAGTTCCCCATAACAATAACATCAATTCAAGGGACACAAGCTACGATCAAATCAAACAATTTTCCCCAAAAAAGGCCTAATTCCCTAAAAAACCCTCAAGTTCTAGTCCAATTTTGGCCCAAACCTTTTTTGTCTCAGAAGAAACCCCAAACTTTAGGTACAATCACAGATTTGCCTAGAATTTTGTTTTGTTTAAAAAAAAAAATCACTAACTTTTAATATATTCCAAAATTTACCCCCTTGGTCCGGTCCCAATTTGACATGACATTTCCACATCGATAAAAACTCCACTTCAATAAGGTGACATGGATAATTATTTCCAAAATGAAACCGTTCTAAGATATGAAAATTAGGGACGACTAATGGCAATTTTCGGTCAGAGGGCTGATGGGGTAGATTTGCAATTAGAGTAAAAATTGGTGTTTTTTCTTTTAGACAAAAAAAAGTTAGAGATAGATTTAGGATTTGGCCTAAAGTTCGAGGTTTTTTCTAGATAAAGAAAAGTTCGAGGCAAATTTGGACTGGACCTAAAGTTTAGAGTTTTTTTAGACAAAAAAAGTTCATAACAAAATTGGGACTAAACTTAAAGTTGTGGTTTTTTTTTAGTGTATAAGGCCCCAAAAAAACAAGTAAAGAAAGAGTATCAAGTCCAAAAAAGCTCCACAGATGTAAAATAAAAGAGCAATGCACGCCAAATCTACTAAAAAATCTTACTGAACTTTTTCACTAAACAGATGTGGCAATTTTTTTATTAAGTATTAAAGAAAGTAATGACTCAATAAATCGAACCAACATATTACAATATCCAATGAAAAATACACATTACTCAGTAAGTAAATTTTGATAAGATCCCAAAAGAGAGCTAACATTTGAGAAAAGGATGAGGATGAAGAAGAAGAAAGAAAGTAAGAGAGTAAAGGAAGAAAAGCTTCAGAGAAAGTCAGCTTACAGGAGTAATATGGTTTGCACCACACCTCTGGGTACATAATCATGCAAAGGCAGAAAATTACCGGCGAAGACAGCGGAGACGGTGAAGACAGCAAAGACGGCCAAGACGGCCGAGACAGCGATGACGGCAGAGACGGCGGAGACGGCGGAGACGGCGGAGATGCCGTAGACGATGAAGACGATGAAGACGGCACAAACGGCGAAGACGGCGAAGACGGCGGAGACCAGGAAGATGGTGAAGATGGGGAAGATGGCGAAAGGCGGCAAAGGCGGCGGAGGCGGCGGAGGCGGTGGAGACGGCGGAGGCGGCGGAGACGGCGGAGGCGGCGGAGGCGATGGAGGCGGCGGAGACGGCGGGGATGGAGACAGAGGTCCAAAATAATAGAGATTGAATCCTTTAGCCATCATGTTGTGGAGGTCCTTATACGCTCTCACACGAGCCATCATGTTGTGGAGGTCCTGATTCGTCAGGCTCACACGATTGTACCCATCCTGGTTATAAAACGAGAAGAGAGTCATCATGGTTATGTTGCAAGAATCCTTGATGTCCCCTACATATAGACCTCCTAGAAACCCATACACAGCGTATGAGTACCCCTTCATTTGGGAAATATTAAGAGGCGTATCGGAAGGGTATGCTCCCCCAAAACATGGTTCAATATTGATATACCGAGCATAAGCAACAGAAGCAACGGGCTGCGAGCACTTCATGAAGACCACCGGCACATATGTGCATTCAACATCATCACAGTATGGACCATAAGCACATCCATAAGCACCGTATGGACCATAAGCACTTAAGTTGGATCTCGCCAATGAGTAACGAGGGAGGGATGAGCAATTACCTTTTTGCAGTCCATCATCAACCACCGTGATATTACCAGAGAAATCGTATATGGAATCATTGTCATAGTAAATCGACTTCACATAATATCGACCGGCATACAAATATAGAACGGTGCGATTATTTTCACAAGCTAGCTCATACTCAGAACGGCCACAGCCTTTCGAGTCACCTTTCAATCGAAAAGGATAGTGTATGTCACGAACTTCACCGCAAGACGAAGCGGCACACGAGTGATTCTTCTTCGCATCGCAACTTGTCCTCAATAGCAGTAGAACATGCAATATGAAAAGCAAAACACGGAACATGCTCATGGAGCTCAGAGACTTAATCGTCTCTCTATCGTTTGATCTAATGCAATGAAAGTTTTTGCTAATTGGTAATGCGATGGAGGCCTAGTTGTATGAATGAAAAGCATCGGGAGTCGTCGGTTATACAAATGTCCAAGTCAACCAATAAAGGCAAGTCTAGTGAAGAAAAGAGGAAGTGGGTATCACGTGGAAATTGCAGTCCTTGTAGTCAAGGTGTCAAAACACGGTATTGGAATTCTTTATGCTTAGCTTTCACATTGATTAAAAAAGAAACTTCTATGTAGTTTTCAGATTGAATCAAAATCCTTTCGAGTGAGGCATTGATGTTATATTTTCTTTTCAAGATGAATATACCATTAGTGTTGCTTTGTTAAATTATGAGGATGAAAAGGGAAAATATGTCGTATTTCATCGTCTAGGTTTTTTTTTTTTTTTTGACAAAAAAACAGAAATTGGTAACAAAAATAGACTATTAACAAGAATATGAATTTGTATAATGCCGCTTTTGGCAAAAGTAAAAGGAAAATAAAAAGTAAGTGCTTCTTGGATGATGTGATGTTATGAAAGAAGGAAAATAATATGATAATTTCTAGCAATGGACCAACGTGCCTTGATTAGAACCTCACTAACTTGGTCATCACGCAAAGACTTTAGATGCAAATTTCCAAGTCAACCATTAACACAAAGTCTAGCAAAGGAAAAGTGGGTCTCACGTGGAAATGGCAGCCCTTGCAGTCAACACGGTGTTGGAATTATTTATGGAGAAAAGAAACTTCTCTGCAATTTTCAAATTTAACTTTTCTTGGTAAATTGACTCTTTAGGAATCAATTTTAGTTCCATCCAAAAAGAATTGATTGGAATGTTATGTACTCTAAATTGAATCAAAATCCTTTCAAGTGAGGCATTGGCGCTCAATTTTATTTTCAAGGCCAATATTCCACGAGTGTCAATAAATTGTGAAGACGAAAAGAAAAAAAAGTCATATTTCACCGTATAAGCTTTTTCAATACTGACAAAAAATAGAATTAGTAACAAAAATAGACTATTAAAGGGAACATTAACTTGTATAAAATAATGTCATACAAAAATAAAAGGAAAAATAGGAATTAGTGCTTCTTGGATGATGTAACAAGTTATGAAAGAAAGAAAGCAATTCGATAATTTCTGGCGATGGAACTGATGCGCATTAACTAAAACCTCACCAACTTTGTCGTCGCACAAAGACTATACATGCAATATTTGAGTTCACAAAAAAAAAAAAAGACGTTTACTTATCCACTATCAACTTCAGTATTACAATCTCTCTTCCGTAATCATGCTAGATCTATGAACAATATTGTCATCTCTTTCCCAGAATAGAACCACTTAATAGTGAACTAATCGATTACTCTTGTTCTATCAAATGAAAAAGAATGTTCTTACATGTTGTTGACACCAAAATTCTTCCATTTTTTTTAGGACTTAATCATATAGAAAATTAAGGATTAGTCTCTAAAAGAAATAAAAAAAAGTGATTAATTTTCATTAAAATGCATTGCGTTTTCATTAAATTGCATCACTTATAGACATTAGGAACGCTTACATTACTAGTACTAAAAAATTAACAAAAATTAAAAACGCAGCCGGGACGGGCTAAGCCCGTCCCCTCCTTCTTTTCCCTTTTCATTTTCCCCCCGCGTGGCCCACCTCTCTTCTTCCGCGGCCCAGCTCGCTGTTCTTCCTTCTTCCTCCTCCTTCCCTCGCTTGGACGCTAGCTTCAGGGCAAAACAGAGAGATGGTCGCTAGCCGAAGGACGCAAGGACGCGAGGCTGCGCGCGATGTTCGCCCAGGAATGTCGTGCGGTACGAAGCCAGCTGGTCTCGTCCTTGTAGAAAGAGTGAGAAACGAGATAAATGGGTGAGAAAGGCAGCAAAGGGAGGGGGAGTCTCTTGGTTTTTTTGGGTTTGTTCGGCCCAGGAAGAGCCACCAAGAGAGAGAGAGAGAGAGAGAGCGGGTGAGAGTGAGAAGGCGAGCTCGAGAGAGAGAAGGAGCGAGCGAGAGAAGAGAGGAAGCTCCGGGGTGGCTGCTTCTACGGAAGGGTGCTGCTGAAAACCAAGGAGGGCCGGAGCTGCTCGAGAGGGGAGACCGAGAAGGTGGATAGCGAGGGAGAACGGGAGAGAGAGGCGACTGTGTTCTCGAGTTCTTCGCGGGAGGCTGGAGAAAGCGAGAGCAATAGAGAGAGTGAGATCGGAGAGAGTGAGCAAAGGGTGAAGTAGAGAGAGAACCGTGAGTGAGCGGAGGGATGGACTGAGAAAGCGAGACCCAGCAGCCGAACTTCGTTCTCGAACAAACGTTGCCTGGCCATCTCCAACATAAACCGGCGATCTTTAGCCGACACGCGCGAGCCCCCGGCTACCTATTCCTCGGCGCCCGAATTACCGATGAGTTTTCTTTGGGTTCGATTCACTTTTATCCCGATGATCCTGCCTCGGTGCAACATCGAGGCGGCCGAACATAGCTCGTTTCGCTTCAGGCTCACCTCCTGGCCGTCGTCGCCGAGCGAAGTAGGGATATTCGCGGTCAAACACTTCTCTCTGGGAACTCCGTTGCTTGGTTTTATTTAAAACGGAACCGAAACGATAGCAGGGTCACGTTCCCCTGGTCCTCGAGCATGCTCGGTTTGTACGAGCAGTCCCTTTTGTCGAGTTTGAGTGTCACTTGCTGTTCTCTTTTGAGTCTGGACCCGAGCTAGAGTCTAGAATGGGTTTACGACCTCTCCATAATCCGTGCTCATAGCATGCCCTATACAATGCCATGGATCTGTTTGACATATTTTCATCGACTTGAGATGTCGTAGCACGAGCTCGACACCAAAGTGGATGTTCATCGGTATGCCATGTCACTTTTAGTCGAACGCCTAAGACTTGCTCGATGAAATGTTTCTGAGAGAATTGTTTAAGAAATGGCTTCTATTGTCGCTCGAATGCGAAGGTACCACTTGATGCAGTTCGTCCGGGGTCATTAGTTGTTAAGCTTGATTTTCACGAGCAATGAAGTCACTGCATCTCTGCATTTCGTTCGAGACATGCTGTGTATTTTTCATTGAACTTGATAAGTGGTGGTGGCGGCCGGCGTGATGGTAGACGTTGGCAGCGAATTTGGTTTTGCGGTGGTGAGCCAAGATGGCTTGGCGACGGCCGGCGACGTTGGGTGTCGTCGTTGATCCGTTTAAAGTTCTGCCGTGGGTCCGTCCGGCGAAATTCCAGTGTGGAGTTCGTCGGTGTGGGAGGCTTCGGTGAAGGACGTAACAGGGGAGTTGACACGAAGAAGAAGACGACGTTGAAAGGCTGAGAGAGAATAAAGGAAAATTACGAAAATAGGCCTGGTGCAGACGTTCGTGGAAAGAGGATAGGAAGATGGGCTTGAGGTTTTGTTTCAGTAGATTTAGGTTTGGTTAAGTTGGGCGGACTTGGGCTGGGCTTAATTTGTGAATTTTTCGGCTGGGTTTAAATTTTCATGAAGTGGGTATTTGAGAGTCCATTACTAAAATGGGGGTTTGTTTTAATAGAGCCCGATTCATGTTCCCGGTCCAAGCCCGCAAAGCCCATAGCAACCCATGTTCGGACCGGACCTTGGGCCCAGCCCGAGTCCCTATTTTCGGTATTAATTTTTAAAAAAAATTTAAGAGAAAACTTATTTTTTTCTAAAAATTAGGAAAAAGCTTAAGAGTTAGTTTTTTAGTAAATACTCTTAAAATGTGTGAAAGTCCTTAATAAGAAAATTGTGCTCTAGAATTGAATGAATTCTGATTGTCCTTAAAAAATAAATGCCCATGATTACGCACTTTCGATGTTGATTATGGGCTCCCTTTAGCTTAGTTAGAGATTGCATGCTCCCTATTTGGTAATATTAGATCTTTGCTTTCCCATGCAATTTATTTAATGATTTCCTTGATTGTTGATTGTTATTTTAATGATTGCGCACCCATATGATTATCTCATATGTTAGTAGATAGGCTTAAAATTAATCCAAGCCGACCGACGATTTTTTTTTTTTTTTTTTTTTTAAATGAAATAGATTAGATACCAAAAGGCATTTGATTAATTAGTGTAATTAAGTTCCCGACCCTAGATTATTTGGTTGCGTAGAAAGTGAAGCATGCCCACATATTTCACTTGATTTCTAGTCGACCCTAATAGACTAGTGGTAATTCCTCATTAGAAAATTCTCATAGCGTCAATTTGAATAACCAACGTCATGCAAAGTATGAGTTTAGGAGAACCCACATCTAAAACTAGGGTTGTAGGCCTATCTTTTAGACAATACCCCTAAACCTAATTTCCTCCCTACCGAAGGGTAGGTCATGACACCTACTTCATAATCATCTTTCATCTCTGAATGTGTGGAATTAGAGGTGTCATGTATGCTTAAATGAGACTATCGGCCGATTTACCACAACGAACATAACATTGGAAAGTTTCGAAAATATATTCATAGAAATTCTTTTCAGTGATATAGACACACTTTTGAATAATTTTAATTAGTACTTACCATATTTTTTCTCAAGCTAATGGGTACCATTATATATAATTGAAGAGATTGAAATGGATTTCCCATATAATACAACCAAGTTCATTTTAATTGACACATCCAATGACGTTTCAACTGCACATGTTCAATTTTTTATAGTAATATTATTACTCGATTACATTTTCATATTCCCCTTTCGAAATCGGTTTGTTGTGCGAGCATCTCCACACACGATGATACCTTGGTTGCTTTCTATATCGCCATTAAATATTCAATAATGATTAGTCAAATTTTTAAGCGGAAAATCTATTGGTCAAAGTATCCTAAATTATCTCTTGCACGTATGCCAAAACATTTGGACATACATTATGCAAATTGATGTATCAACCATAAGTCCATTCAGCGCCATATAATACTATAAAAAAATGATAATGTATTTTGCAGTGTAAGGTTTTTCAAATTTTGACAAAAATAAAATTGGAAAATGAAAAGATAAATAACAACACCTGAAGACTTGATATACAGCTCTTCTATGGATCTTGTTCGGTACTGCACCACGCATCAGACTCGAGTCAATGTAGTGTAGCGGAAATCCACCTCCCTCCCTGTCTCGAAGTAGTGCATACAGATCATTGCGATTTCTTGTTAATTATCTTGTCGTGCTAGATCTATGTTCCCATGCAATTTCTCTTGTTAGTCGTCAAATGGTGGGGGAATCGAGTGTGATTAGGAAGGTGGTAATGTGAAGAAGGATTAGGAAGTGGCTCAATAAATAGACCAAGACTAGGCGTCCAAGAAATGAACCTTACAAAAATATATGTCCTGACCTAACGTATGATCGAAGATTTACCTGAGAAACCAAAGCGAGAATGGAGGCATGAAGTTGCGGAGAACCTGTGATTTGTTGCTCATTAAATTCATCTCATCGAAGACAATGGCAATGAGAGAGGGAACACGGTGATTTTTTTATCGCTGAACATTTCCAAGTTCTAGGAAAGAAACCTTTTTACACATTAACGAACCACTCAAGTACATATATGCATCCCCCTGTGAGATCAACTCAACTCAACGCCCTCAAGATTCATTGAATCTACACATCGTTTGCCTCCCTCTAAAACAGAGAAGATACCACAAATAAAGCACACGAAAATTTGCTCACCCTCAACCATGGAAATGAAACACTTTTGAGCCAAAACCTTCAACGAGAGAAAGCACATTGGACTGGAATGCCAGGAGGGCAGAATCTGTGAGGTATCCGCAAATTGCAGTGTAGAACTTAGAGAGGCAATGTCCTACATGAGCCGCGTTCTAAAGTTCCCAGTAGTTGCTTGGTAAGTACGCACCAGCAGCCCTACTCCTATGCCGACCCCAATGCATATGCCAAGCCCAATTCCAACTCCAACTCTCACTCCGGCATTGAACCATGAGAGTTCGCCATCTTCGTATTCCATGAGTTCCGACCTCCGCCGTACATGCTTTGTAGTCCTCATCAAACAAGTACATGAGTATTCTGCAAGATTTATTGCCAAGTTAATAGGTAAGAGCAAATAAAAGCTAGAGAAATTAGCAACATCAAGATGGATAAATACCTGCATTCCAGGTCTCAATATAAGAACACTCCTTCCATAACGATCATGTAAACTTGCTCTATATACTTTTCCAGTTTCACCTTCAATAGCAACTTCTTCCCTGTTTTAGTAAGCATCACATTGTCAAATGGAAGCATTATTCAGCGTCCCAATAAGTACTATTGCATGTCTAACACAACCTGCTCATTAGCCATATTGTCAACTAAAACGGTCTAAATGATGATTTTGGAAACAAGATGAGTGAAAAAATATACCGGAGACTTATTGTCCCTTGAACAATAAACTCTCCAACACCTAATGCTTCATATCACTGCATCATGGCAGTCTCATAGAAGACACAAAAAATGAGAGCCGCTCAATTATTGTTGACTAACACCAATCCTGCATTCGCATTCATTCACAAAATTAGTTCTTCTCCATACCAGGAACTTAGTCTACGAAATAAAATTAATTATCAGGTCAACACAATAGTTAGGGTAACAAGGATCAGATGTCAAATGAAGTTTAACAGGCAACAGCCATCGGCATAAATTATCTATCACAATACTTGCGCAGGTATTCATTCACCGGGACACTTAGCCATCTTACCCAGCTGATTTCCTCAGGCTTAAAAGCTGATCTCCATTTCAGCGTCTCATCTAACATTTTCTTTGCTTTATCTATGTTCCAGTTTCAAGCTTCCAAGTATCTCCTCAAGCATGCATCATCACAATACTTCAAACTTTGCCCAGAGAGTGGTCCCATAGCTTTCTTAAGCTCATTCACCGCATGCAAATGGACTTAAAATGTAACTGTATTTCTCCTATAATCTGGGAAGGAACATTGATTATTATTCCACAACTCTAGAAAATCAATGCATCATGAGACATTAAACACATATATGAAGGGGGTAGATAAGGGGGTGTATTGACGGTAAAGTATTATCTACAAAAAGGGCCACTTCATGGTTTCTCATGGCCAGAAAAACTACTGACTTAGGTCAACCACATGGTCAGCCATGGAAATCAGATAAATATGAGCAATCGATCAAGGAGATACACTATGAAATGTCCAATCCTTACAAGCTCTGTAATTTTGAAATCTTAATTACCTTAGATTCGAACTGCAGCGAGTCATCTTCCTCACTGTGGTGAGAGTTACTCCATCGACGAAACATGGTGCCTAAAGCCACAAAAATTGAAGGAATTAATAATATATCTTTAAAGAACTATTGATGGCCTACTATAGAAGTAACAACTCACACCATATAAGAACATGTACAGATATTCAAAAGACTAGGAATGAGAGCATATTTCCTATTGGTAAAACAGACGGGAAAATAAATTATAGAGGCAAATGGAGCCTTCGCTCTCTAGTCCCTAACAAAATAAAAAGGAAGGGCAAGAGAACTAAGCCCTTAATTTTAAGGAAAGAACAATCTAATAATTTAGCAATGTAGATGTATTGCAATTCAACCACATTGATGCTATAGTGCAAAAAGTAAAGCCCATATATAGGATAGGCGACACTGCAACATCAACCATCAATAGTGTCTGTAAAACAATTGCAACTCCCCCGAAAAAAACGTGCTCTCAAATTCTTAATTTGCGAGATATTCATGAACTAGAACCAATGTGCACATTGCATACTCGTATCCAGACAGATTAAAAAAAAATTTCCAAAGAAAGCAATAGAAATGCTACAAGAAAAATACCAAATTTGTCTCCATCGCCGTACTGTCGGAATCTTTTGTTCTATCAGCATTCTGGTTCTTCACATCAATCACGACTCCATTGGAATCATCGTCCTTAGAATCATCAGCCACAATTTCCCGATCAGCGCTACGCACGCTCTCCGCCAAAGCAGCGTCCTCTTCGCCCTCTCCATTAACCACAATCAACGGCAGCCTATCCAAATAAGCCTTCTTGACTGCGGCCTCTTGCTCCCAAGTAACTAGTAGTCATCCACACACGAAAAAAAAAAAAAAAAAAAAAAACAGAGAATCCCGAACACGCGCCATGAAAACCGAGGAAATCAGCCAGCTGGTGGAGCACCTGAGGCCGGGAAAGCGAAGGTCCGTGGGAAGCTCGAGTCCCTCCGGCACGGCCCGCTCAGCAAGCACGTGGACATCGTCGTCCTTCATCAAGATGTTCTCGTTCTCGTCGAATCACGAGAGCCCCAAGTCTGGAGACGATGACGACGCGTTCGTCGAGGAGCACGCCCCGATGACGTCGCTGGCCTCAGGGAGGTTGCCAAAGAAGCCGTCGAGGTTGATGTGAGACATCACGTCGTCCTCCATATGCAACTCCGGATCCACCGTCAGAACACCAGGGGAAAAAAAACAACAAAACAAAAAAAGGGGGGAAAAGAAGATGAAGGCGACGATGGGAGATCTCTACAAAAATATATGATTTGCTCGCGGCGGTTCGCCGGTCGGAAAGAGGGAGGGCAGAGAGAGAGGGAGGTCGCGGTCCTCTTGCCGGTCCCGTGCGGTGGTTCGCCGGTCAGAAAGAGGGAGGGCACAGAGAGACTGGGAGGTCGCGTCCTGCTCGTCGGAGAGAGAAAGAGGACGGTAGAGTGAGAGAGTTCGTCGGAGAGAGAGAGGGAGGGTAGAGTGAGAGAGGCGCAAAGAAAGAGAAGAAGAAGAAACCTCGCTCAGTCCGAAATTTTTTCGAAATGGCGCCTGATTTTCTCCTCAGTCAGAGGAGAGAGAGACGATCTGCAGAGGTGGGCCAGGGCTTATGCTCGAGAGAGCAGAGAGAGAGCTCGGACTCCAGCGTGGTTACAGGGCGACACGTGTCACCCGGTGAATGGACTCGGAGGAAGCCAAGCTGGAGTCAAAGGTGCAGCCAATATTTTCTCGAGAGTCACAGGGAAGGGGAAAACGACAAAAGGGGGGCTTCATGGCCGTTTCTCACGTGGTGGGAGTTCTTCGCTCTGCCTGCCGGATGCATAGCCACGCCTCCATCTCTCGCCGTTGCAATTATGTCCACTAACTACCTCCAGTGATGCCAACGAGTGATTAGCACCTCTGGAAAATGATGTGGAAGTAGTCCAGTAAGCCCCACAACTCTCACTGCACTTGATTCTATTCTTGCAAGTTCCCAGCATAAATCCTGTAATTTCGCAAGCCCAGCGGTTCATGCTCAAAGTCCCTACATAGCTGCCACATAGTGAAGCATCCAATGTGTTGTAGCGTGTCTGGTCACGGCCCTTTGCACCGGCTTCACCTGAAGTCCAAGCCGCACCTCTCACCGCCTTGAAGTCCACGGTCAAAAGGAGTTATAAGAATTTTAGTCAAATAAGTCCAAGTAGGAGAGCATGAAGAACTTGGATGTGTAGTGACTACAGATTTTGAGGGGAGGAATAGACTGAAAATATCATGCTACTTAACCGTGAGTCCCCTTTTTGTCGACCGCCACACCCAAAGACAGCCCATCGGTGAGCCTTCCGACGAATGGCTGAAGCCAACCATCCGCCTAGCCCCATTCGCAAGCCGTGATATGGATCGGAGCGTGTTCGAATTAGGTAATAATCTTTCTTCAATTCAATTGGAATATTTCATTCCTCAATTTGGATTGATTGTTATTTGATAGGTGATATTTGAGATACTAAACAAATCTAATTATGGCTTATTGATAAAGTTGATTTAATTACTAATATGATCCGTAAAGAAATTGGATAATTTTTTTAATTATTTCAACTTAATATTGAATAATTGTGTTGCCTAAGATTGTGATAATCTTTAGTTTGACCCATCTTCATTTTTTTTTTTTTTTTTTTTATGTTTGATTCTGAGTAAGTGCCCTATCGAGATTATGATATCTATCAATCTAAGACGCTAGACGACAGATTATTTTTCCTAATATCGTAATTTTTGTTAGAATCTTGATGGATATCTTGAATGATTTTTGCTATATTTGAATTTTTTTATATATAATTGCTAACTATTATGACATGGCATATACGAAATGATAGCTGGGTGTCATCTCTCTGGGAACTCGCTTGCTTGGTTTTATTTAAAACGGAACCGAAATGATAGCTGGGTGTCGTTTTCCTTGGTCCATGAGCATGCCCGGTTTGAACGAGCCGTCCTTTTGTCGAGTTTGAGCATCACTTGCTGTTCTTTTTTGAGTTTGGACACGAGCTAAAGTCTAGAATGGAGGACCATTCTCATGTGGAATTTCACGACCACTAAAGAGATTCAGTTTGTTAATTTTTTCCATTTTCTACTTTTTTAGCATCATTTTTTATGTTGCTTTATTTGATAATAATAAAACTTAAAATTTATACTTCTCTGTATGCGATCTTTGAATGAAATGCGTTCCTTATGAACATCGGTGTCTTGAGGAATGTTTGCTTAGTAGGAAAACTCATGTGTAGGGGACAACAGTGAGGAATATAATGCTTGTTCTGAAGAATGCAAGGCACCATCTCATGTCTTATCATCGAGTGAACGCACAAGTTCTTACTGCATTTAGGGATTGAGCTTTCGTAATACATAATATGCTATAGCATAACATCACATGTTCAATTTCCATTCATCATAAAGGCAAAATTGTTAGCCTACTCTATCTTTACTCTTTGACATGTGCCGATCATTCATCAGTTAGGCTTGGACCCATCCCATGCCATAAGGACCAAGTCGGAGATAGCTTGAGCAGGTAGCTATCTTCGATAGCTATCTTCGACGTGGGTGATCAAACAGAGGTCGAAGGGTGGGGATGAGAGGTTTTGATGGAAATGAGAGAGATTCATTGCTCAAAATGCAAACATTGACACGAAGAAAAAATTACCTCATTATACCAAGACAATTCACATGAAACAAAAATTGAATGAATGCCATACAACATTCATCGTCATTTATAAAATATGGACATAACAAGTCTACCAGAAAACACTAGTGCCATATGAAAAACATGTAAAAGCTTCATAGATTACATTTTGAATAATGATACATGTTGATAGTACTATTTATAATTTTTGCATCTAATTATAGGGAAACAATCACACAATACATGATTTCATAAACTCATGGTCATGGTAAAATTGGGAACCGCTAGAAACTATTGGAGTACTTGATGAAGATGAGACTGTTTCAAGTTCTATCTCGGCGTCAACATCATCAATGGGTGCCTCTCTTGGATACAAAAGTGGTTTTGGAGGTAGTTGTAGTTTATCCATATCTCCTTCAAGCATATCTAGGACTTTCCTCATCGACGGCCGATCATTAGGGCTCAATTGTATACACCATAGTGCAACGATTATCATCTTCCTCGTTGTTTCTCTTTCCTCTTCTATGACATCTACCATTTCAAGTTCATTTTCTTTGCCGAGTTGATCATAAACCCACAAAGGAAAGTAAATTTGACTCGAACGCTCTGCATGTGCATTTAGATTTCTCCTTCTACCAGCCATTTCCATTAATAACATCCCAAAACTATAAACATCGGCTTTATAAGAAATGCCACCAATGTATTTATAGAATAGCTCAGGAGCCATATAACCCAAGGTTCCTCTTGCTGCAGTCAGCGATACTATATTGCGATCAGTGGGATAAAGTCTTGCAAGTCCAAAGTCAGAAACTTTCGGAGTGAAACTTCGGTCTAGGAGAATGTTGTGAGGCTTGATGTCAAAATGTAGAATTTGCATATCACATCCCCGATGTAGATACTCTATTCCTCTAGCTATGCCAAGAGAGATCTCAGACATTTTCTTATAATCAAGAGGATCATCACCATCCTTATAGGAAATGTGTTTATCCAAAGATCCATTCGGCATGAAATCATAGACAAGAGCTTGTTTGGAGTATTCGAAGCAAAAACCAACAAGTTGCACCACATTAACGTGGTGGATCCTTCCAATTGTGGCCACTTCACTTATAAAATCTTGGCCATTAGATTTTGATTTGTTCAAAATCTTAACCGCAACTTCATTGCCACTTCTAAGTATTCCTCTGTATACAGAACCATATCCCCCCTCACCTAACTTGCATTTGAAATTTTGTGTGATCCTCTTGATATCCGAGTAAGAGTACCTTATGGGAAAAAAGTTATTGTGAGCTCGTAAAAACTCTTCGATGTTTGCATCGGTCGCTTGATGCCTTCTCATCCACTTCAAGATTAGAAATATCAACACACACGGAGCTCCGAGTATGAATTTTGCTGCTAGGAAAGGGACTGCGGAGAAATTTGGCCATCGATTAGCATAGTGTGATAATTTTTTTTACACATACATTTTTTGTTTGTCAGAGTGCTGAATGAGAGCTTCATAGGTGTGAAGAGAAAAGGACTTATCATACCCAAGACAAAGAAGAGATTCCATACGGCAATTCGACCAAAATCGTTCATGATATACCATGTAGAATCATCTGTAGATAGTAAGAGAATTCGTGAGAGATTACTAGATATGGTTAATTAGAATTAACGACCAATCAATAAAGAACTAGATCTATTGTTTTAGCAGTTAAATAATAAAAGCAATTCACGTTAAGATATACCCCAAGTGAAGGATAACTTCATACAATCACTGCAAAGTGCAAAGACACTTTTGTTAATTGAAATTTGCAAGTGGAGAAGTCTAGAATAAAAAAAAGAGTGAACGAGTTTCACTTTTCTAGATAACGCTTAGATCCAACTTTATTCTATTCACTCATGAAATCCATGTTATCGTTGCATGATCTTTTCTTTTGAAGAAACACGTTTTCGTTTTTATTCTCCGAAATGTACCAAATGTTCATAAGTTCCCCATAACAATAACATCGATTCAAGGGACACAAGCTACGATCAAATCAAACAATTTTCCCCAAAAAAGGCCTAATTCCCTAAAAAAAACACTCAAGTTCTAGTCCAATTTTGGCCCAAACCTTTTTTGTCTCAGAAGAAACCCCAAACTTTAGGTACAGTCCCAGATTTGCCTTGAATTTTGTTTTGTTTAAAAAAATCACCAACTTTTAATATATTCCAAAATTTACCCCCTTGGTCTGGTCCCAATTTGACATGACATTTCCACATCGATAAAAACTCCACTTCAGTAAGGTGACATGGAAAATTATTTCCAAAATGAAACCGTTCTAAGATATGAAAATTAGGGACGACTAACGTCAATTTTCGGTCAGAGGGCTAATGGGGTAGATTTGCAATTAGAGTAAAAATTGGTGTTTTTTCTTTTAGATAAAAAAAAGTTAGAGATAGATTTAGGATTTGGCCTAAAGTTTGAGGTTTTTTCTAGATAAAGAAAAGTTCGAGGCAAATTTGGACTAGACCTAAAGTTTAGGGTTTTTTTAGACAAAAAAAGTTTGAAATATAATTGGGACTAAACTTAAAGTTGTGGTTTTTTTTAGTGAATAAGGCCCCAAAAAAAGAGTAAAGAAAGAGTGTCAAGTCCAAAAAAGCTCCACAGATGTAAAATAAAAGAGCAATGCACGCCAAATCTACTAAAACATCTTACTGAACTTTTTCACTAAACAGATGTGGCAATTTTTTTATTGGGTATTAAAGAAAGTAATGACTCAATAAATCGAACCAACGTATTACAATATCCAATGAAAAATACACATTACTCAGTAAGTAAATTTTGATAAGATCCCTCAGTAGAGCTAACATTTGAGAAAAGGATGAGGATGAAGAAGAAGAAAGTAAGTAAGAGAGTAAAGGAAGAAAAGCTTCAGAGAAAGTCAGCTTATAGGAGTAATATGGTTTGCACCACACCTCTGGGTACATAATCATGCAAAGGCAGAAAATTACCGGCGAAGACAGCGGAGACGGCGAAGACAGCGAAGACAGCCGAGACGGCCGAGACGGCAATGATGGCGGAGACGGCAGAGACGGCGAAGACGGTGGAGATGCCGTAGACGATGAAGACGGCGAAGACGGCACAGACGGCGAAGACGGCGGAGACGGCGGAGACCGGGAAGATGGCGAAGACGGGGAAGACGGCGGAAGACGGCAAAGGCGGCGGAGGCGGCGGAGGCACCGGAGGCGGCGGAGACGGCGGAGACGGTGGAGGCGGCGGAGACGGCGGAGGCGGCGGAGGAGGCAGAGGCAGCGGAGGAGGCGGAGACGGAGGTCCAAAATAATAGAGATTGAATCCTTTAGCCATCATGTTGTGGAGGTCCTTATACGTTCTCACACGAGCCATCATGTTGCGGAGGTCCTGATTCGTCAGGCTCACACGATTATACCCATCCATTTCCCACGACTGGTTATAAAACGAGAAGAGAGTCATCATGGTTATGTTGCAAGAATCCTTGATCTCCCCTACATATAGAACTCCTAGAAACCCATACACAGCGTATGAGTACCCCTTCATTTGGGAAATATCCAGAGGCGTATCGGAAGGGTATGCTCCCCAAAAACATAGTTCAGTATTGATATACCGAGCATAAGCAGTAGAAGCAACGGGCTGCGAGCACTTCATGAAGACCACCGGCACATATGTGCGTTCAACATCACCACAGTATAGATCATAAGCACAGTATGGATCATATGGATCATAAGCACGGTATGGATCATAAGCACTAAAGTTGGATCTCGCCAATGAGTAACGAGGGAGGGATGAGCAATTACCTTTTTGCAGTCCATCATCAACCACTGTGATATTACCAGAGAAATCATATATGGAATCATTGTCATAGTAAATCGACTTCACATAATATCGACCGGCATACAAATATAGAACGGTGCGATTATTTTCACAAGCTAGCTCATACTCAGAGCGGCCGCAACCTTTCAAGTCACCTTTCAATCGAAAAGGATAGTGTATATCACGAACTTCACCGCAAGACGAAGCGGTACACAAGTAATTCTTCTTCGCACCGCAACTCGTCCTCAGTAGCAGTAGAACATGCAATATGAAAAGCAAAACACGGAACATGCTCATGGAGGTTAGAGACTTAATCGTCTCTCTATCGTTTGATCTAATGCAATGAAAGTTTTTGCTAATTGGTAATGCGATGGAGGCCTAGTTATATGAATGAAAAGCGTCGTGAGTCGTCGGTCATACAAATGTCCAAGTCAACCAATAAAGGCAAGTCTAGTGAAGAAAAGAGGAAGTGGGTATCACGTGGAAATTGCGGTCCTTGCAGTCAAGGTGTCAAAACACGGTATTGGAATTATTTATGCTTAGCTTTCACATTGATTAAAAAAGAAACTTCTCTATAGTTTTCAGATTGAATCAAAATCCTTTCGAGTGAGGCATTGATGTTATATTTTCTTTTCAAGATTAATATTCCATAAGTGTTGCTTTGTTAAATTATGAGGATGAAAAGGGAAAATATGTCGTATTTCATCGTCTAGGCTTTTTTATTTTTGACAAAAAAAACAGAAATTGGTAACAAAAATAGACTATTAACAAGAATATGAATTTGTATAACGTCGCTTTTGGCAAAAGTAAAAGGAAATAAAAAGTAAGTGCTTCTTGGATGATGTGATGTTATGAAAGAAGGAAAATAATATGCTAATTTCTAGCAATGGACCAACGTGCCTTGATTAGAACCTCACTAACTTGGTTATTACGCAAAGACTTTAGATGCAAATTTCCAAGTCAACCTTAACACAAAGTCTAAAAAAGGAAAAGTGGGTCTCACGTGGAAATTGCAGCCCTTGCAGTCAAGGTGACAAAAACAAGGTGTTGGAATTATTTATGGAGAAAAGAAACTTCTCTACAATTTTCAAATTTAACCTTTCTTGGTAAATTGACTCTTTAGGAATCAATTTTAGTTCCGTCCAAAAAGAATTGATTGGAATGTTATGTACTCTAAATTGAATCAAAATCCTTTCAAGTGAGGCATTGGTGTTCAATTTTATTTTCGAGGCCAATATTCCACAAGTGTCACTTCAATAAATTGTGAAGACGAAAAGAAAAAAAGTCATATTTCACCGTATAAGCTTTTTCAATACTGACAAAAAATAGAATTAGTAACAAAAATAGACTATTAAAGGGAACATTAACTTGTATAAAATAATGTCATACAAAAATAAAAGGAAAAATAGGAATTAGTGCTTCTTGGATGATGTAACAAGTTATGAAAGAAAGAAAGCAATTTTAAAATTTCTGGCGATGGAATTGATGCGCATTAACTAAAACCTCACCAACTTTGTCGTTGCACAAAGACTATACATGCAATATTTGAGTTCACAAAAAAAAAGACGTTTACTTATCCACTATCAACTTCAGCATTACAATCTCTCTTCCGTAATCATGTTAGATCTATGAACAATATTGTCATCTCTTTCCCATAATAGAACCACTTAATAGTGAACTAATCGATTACTCTTGTTCTATCAAATGAAAAAGAATGTTCTTACCGTTGTTGACACCTAAACTCTTCCATTTTTATTTAGGACTTAATCATATAGAAAATTAAGGATTAGTCTCTAAAAGAAAAAAAAAAAAAGTAAATAAATTTCATTAAAATGCATTGTGTTTTCATTAAATTGCACGCTTATAGACATTAGGAACGCTTACATTACTAGTACTAAAAAATTAACAAAAATTAAAAACGCAGCCGAGACGGGCTAAGCCCGTCCCCTCCTTCTTTTCCCTTTTCATTTTCCCCCCGCGCGGCCCACCTCTCTTCTTCCGCGGCCCAGCTCGCTGTTCCTCCTTCTTCCTCCTCATTCCCTCGCTTGGACGCTAGCTTCAAGGCAAAATAGAGAGATGGTCGCTGGCCAAAGGACGCAAGGACACGAGGTTGGGCGCGATGTTTACCCAGGAATGTCGTGTGGTACGAAGCCAGCTGGTCTCGTCCTTGAAGAAAGAGTGAGAAACGAGATAAATGGGTGAGAAAGGCAGCAAAGGGAGGGAGGGGGGTCTCTTGGTTTTTTTGGGTTTGTTCGGCCGAGGAAGAGCAACCAAGAGAGAGAGAGAGAGAGCGGGTGAGAGTGAGAAGGCGAGCTCGAGAGAGAGAAGGAGCGAGCCAGAGAAGAGAGGAAGCTCCAGGGTGGCTGCTTCTGGAAGGGTGCTGCTGAAAACCAAGGAGGGCCGGAGCTGCTCGAGAGGGGAGACCGAGAAGGTGGATAGCGAGGGAGAACGAGAGAGAGAGGCGACTGTGTTCTCGAGTTCTTCGTGGGAGGCTGGAGAAAGCGAGAGCAATAGAGAGAGTGAGCAAAGGGTGAAGTGGAGAGAGAACCGAGAGTGAGCGGAGGGATGGACTGAGAGAAAGCGAGACCTAGCAGCCGAACTTCGTTCTCGGACAAACGTTGCCTGGCCATCCCCAACATAAACCGGCGATCTTTAGCCGGCACCCTCGAGCCCGTGGCTACCTATTCCTCGGCGCCCGAATTACCGATGAGTTTTCTTTGGGTTCGATTCACTTTTATCCCGATGATCCTGCCTCGGTGCAACATCGAGGCGGCCGAACATAGCTCGTTTCACTTCAGGCTCACCTCCTGGCCGTCGTCGCCGAGCGAAGTAGGGATGTTCGCGGTCGAACACTTCTCTCTGGGAACTCCGTTTCTTGGTTTTATTTAAAACAGAACCGAAACGATAACAGGGTCTCGTTTCCTTGGTCCTCGAGCATGCTCGGTTTGTACGAGCAGTCCCTTCTGTCGAGTTTGAGTGTCACTTGCTGTTCTCTTTTGAGTCTGGACCCGAGATAGAGTCTAGAATGGGTTTGCGACCTCTCCATAATCCGTGCTCATCGCATGCCCGATATAATGCCTCAGTTAGTGTTATTCTAAAAATGAGACGAGGTTTTGTTTGTCTCCGTGAAAGCATACCATGGATCTGTTTGACATATTTTCATCGACTTGAGATTTCGTAGCACGAGGTCGACACCAAAGTGGAGGTTCATCGGTATGCCATGTCACTTGTAGTCGAACGCCTAAGACTTGCTCGATGAAATGTTTCTGAGAGAATTGTTTAAGAAATGGCTTCTATTTTCGCTCGAATGCGAAGGTACCACTTGATGCAGTTCGTCCGGGGTCATTAGTTGTTAAGCTCGATTTTCACGAGCAATGAAGTCACTGCATCTCTGCATTTCGTTCGAGACATGCTGTGTATTTTTCATTGAACTTGATAAGTGGTGGTGGCAGCCGGCGTGATGGTAGACGTTGGCAGCGAATTTGGTTTTGCGGTGGTGAGCCAAGATGGCTTGGCGACGGCCGGCGACGTTGGGTGTCGTCGTCGATCCGTTTAAATTTCTGCCGTGGGTCCGTCCGGCGAAATTCCAGTGTGGAGTTCGTCGGTGTGGGATGCTTCGGTGAAGGACGTAACAGGGGAATTGACACGAAGAAGAAGACGACGTTGAAAGGCTGAGAGAGAATAAAGGAAAATTACGAAAATAGGCCTGGTGCAGACGTTCGTGGAAAGAGGATAGGAAGATGGGCTTGAGGTTTTGTTTCAGTAGATTTAGGTTTGGTTTAAGTTGGGCTGACTTGGGCTGGGCTTAATTTGTGAATTTTTCGGCTGGGTTTAAATTTTCATGAAGTGGGTCTTTGAGAGTCCATTACTAAAATGGGGGTTTGTTTTAATAAAGCCCAATTCATGTTCCCGGTCCAAGCCCGCAAAGCCCATAGCAACCCATGTTCAGACTGACCTTGGGGCCCAGCCCGAGTCCCTATTTTAGGCATTATATTTTTTATAAAATTTAAGAGAAAACTTATTTTTTTCTAAAAATTAGGAAAAAGCTTAAGAGTTAGTTTTTTAGTAAATACTCTTAAAATGTGTGAAAGTCTTTAATAAGAAAATTGTGCTCTAGAATTGAATAAATTCTTACAACTTTACCATGGGGTTCTGATTGTCCTTAAAAATAAATGCCCATGATTACACACTTTCAATGTTGATTATGGGCTCCCTTTAGCTTAGTTAGAGATTGCATGCTCCCTATTTGGTAATATTAGATCTTTGCTTTCCCATGCAATTTATTTAATGCTTTCCTTGATTGTTGATTGTTATTTTAATGATTGCGCACCCATATGATTATCTCATATGTTAGTAGATAGGCTTAAAATTAATCCAAGCCGACTGACGACTTTTTTTTTTTTTTTTTTTTGGTGAAATGAAATAGATTAGATACCAAAAAAGCATTTGATTAATTAGTGTAATTAAATTCCCGGCCCTAGATTCTTTGGTTGCATAGAAAGTGAAGCATGCCCACATATTTCACTTGATTTCTAGTCGACCCTAATAGACTAGTGACAATTCCTCATTAGAAAATTTTCATAGCGTCAATTTGAATAACCAACGTCATGCAAAGTATGAGTTTAGGAGAACCCAAATCTAAAACTAGGGTTATAGGCCTATCTTTTAGACAATACCCCTAAACCTAATTTCCTCCCTACCGAAGGGTAGGTCATGACATCTGCTTAATAATCATCTTTCATCTCTGAATGTGTGGAATTAGAGGTGTCATGTATGCTTAAATGAGACTATCGGCCGATTTACCACAATGAACATAACATTGAAAGTTTGAAAATATATTCATAGAAATTCTTTTAGTGATATAGACACGCTTTTGAATAATTTTAATTAGTACTTACCATATTTTTTTCTCAAGCTAATGGGTACCATTATATATAATTGAAGAGATTGAAATGGATTTCCCATATAATACAACCAAGTTCATTTTAATTGATGCATCCAATGACGTTTCAACTGCACATGTTCAATTTTTTATAGTAATATTATTATGATTACATTTTTCATATTCCCTTTCGAAATCGGTTTGTTGTGCGAGCATCTCCACACACGATGATACCTTGGTTGCTTTCTATATCGCCATTAAATATTCAATAATGATTAGTCAAATTTTTAAGCGGAAAATCTATTGGTCAAAGTATCCTAAATTATCTCTTGCACGTATGCCCAAAACATTTGGACATACATTATGCAAATTGATGTATCAACCATAAGTCCATTCAGCGCCATATAATACTATAAAAAAATGATAATGTATTTTGCAGTTTAAGGTTTTTTAATTTTGACAAAAATAAAATTGGAAAATGAAAAGATAAATAACAGCACCTGAAGACTTGGAATCATGGGAGCAACCCCTCCATGTCCTCTCTTAGGCCCCGGACCGTTTTGGGTGGCTGGAGAACTCCTCCGGTATTTTTACGGTTGGCTCGGCGTGGGATGCCATTAGGAGAAGGAAGAACCGGATCCCTTGGTCTGCGCTTATATGGAGCAATTTGGTATCTCCTAAATAACAATTCAACCTTTGGCTTATTACTAAAAACCGGCTTCCTACCCAGGTGCTTCTTTTATTGTATGGGAGGATTGAGAATGTATCTTGCGCCTTCTGCAAAACGAGACCAGATTCCATCGACCACTTATTTTTTGATTGCCACATCACAGCCGGCCTTGCTTTCTTTTGGGCTGCTAAATGCAATCTCCCTTGGCGAAATAGGTCTTGGTCGGACAACATCCAGTAGGCTTTGAAGTTCCTTTTAGGTAAGGATTTTTATCATTGCATCACCCGTTTCTCTTTTGGTGCCATGTGTCATGTTATCTGGAAGAAAAGGAATAGTATTTTGTTTAGAGACCAAACTTTAGCGGTTCCGGCCCTGAAAAACCATCTCATTAAAGTGGTTAGGGACAAGGCCTTGATGTTCAGGAGCGTAGAGGATAACCCAAAAAATAGGAGGTTGCAGCGTAGCTGGGGAATGGACCCATCCATTTTCTCATTTGGGATCCCGGTGCCTCCTCCTTTAATACTTTGTTGCATTGTCGTTGTTCCTACTGCGGGCGTGTTGGTCTTCTATTCTCGAGAATTGGGAGCCGTCAGTCTTCGTAGTTACTCTGGTTGGTTGGGTGCTGGTGCGTGTGCGAGGGCGCCTGCTGGTTGTCTCCTGGGCGGTCTTGCTATTGCGGTGGTGACGAGGTTAGGGGACCAGGTTTGTCGCTGGAGTTTGCTTCCCTTTAGCTACCTCTGATTTCGCTGGTCTTTGGTGTTTGTTTTGGTCTTTGCCTTTGTTTGGGCTGGGTTTAGCCGCTGTTTTGGCTGGTCGGTTTGCCTTGTTAGGCAGCTGTTGTTTGTTTTGTCGACACCCTTCCACTCGCTCTAACTAGTTGTCAGTTTGAGTGTAAGTTTTGATGCCAGACCGTTTTATATAGTCTTGGTTAAAGCTTAATATATTCTTACCTTACCAAAAAAAAAAATAATAATAATAACAGCACTTGAAGACTATTATCGCACGTCCTAACCTCCAAAAAAATATTGAAGTGTATGGTGCTAATTAACGGCAACATAAATTTTATAGAATTTGAGATTGCCTTTCGTGAAAATAAGAAGAAAAATACGGAGTAGGTGCTTCTTGCTGCTTGGGCAATGCAACACATCACGAGAAAAGAAAGAGGGCCACATGATGATTCCTCAGTCAGATATAGACCGATGCATGCCTTGATTAGAAATTCACTTGCTTCATCATTGCCCTATACACGCGAAGACTATAGGTGCTTTTTCACTATCAATTTGAAATATTATTCTCGCAGATTAATCAATCACTCTCCAGTATAATAATCTCATCTCTTTCCGCAGTAAAATTGCTCTATGAAAGAACTGAAAATCTTGACAATAACGTCATTTTATTGAACAAAAGATGATGTTGCCTGCTTCAAAATCATCTTCCATCTCCGAATGTGTGGCATTGGAAGAGTCATATAAGATCAACTAAGACTACAAGGAAGAGCAATGAGTAAATAACTTGGAGTGCTGCCATTTTCATTCTCTGTTGATAGGTGCTTGAATATGCTCAAGACTCCTCCCTTTCGTTTCAGGAACACCAACCCCACAGCGTTAATCGCTGCATAAAGAAGGAAGGTACCTGTGAAGCAAAGCCAGCAGAGTTATTGTCTTTTGACAAGTTTTTCGGATGCATATCAACATTTTTCTCATGGGAAGGATGCTCTATTATATACTACCTGTCTATTAATCATTTTGCAGAAAAACGCACTTTTCTTCTCTAAATGAATAAAAATTAAAATTTGTACTTCTTTATTTGTGATCTCTGAACGAAGTGAGATCACGTGCTTTTATCAACATCAATGTCTCAGGGGATGTTTTCTTAGTAGAAAACTCTTGTGCAAGGAACAACAGTGAGGAATATAATGCTTGTTCTGAATAATGTAAGGCACCATCTCATGTCATATCATCAAGTGAACGCACAAGTTCTTATTGCATTTAGGGATTGAGCTTTTGTAATACATCATATGCTTTAACATAACATCACGTGTTCAATTTCCATTCATTGTAAAGGCAAAATTGTCAGCCTACTCTGTCTTTACTCTTTGACATGTGCTAATCTCTCATCGGTTAGGCTTGGACCCATCCTATGCCATGAGGTCCAAGTCGGAGAGAGCTTGAGCAGGTAGCTATCTTCGACGTAGGTGATCAAACAGAGGTCGAAGGGGAATGAGAGGTTTTTGATGGAAATGAGAGAGATTCATTGCTCAAAATGCAAACATTGACACGAATAAAAAATTACCTTATCATACCAAGAGGATTCATGAAACAAAATTCAAATGAATGTCATACAACATTCATCGTCATCTATAAAACATGGACAGCAACAAGTCGACCAAAAACATTACTGCCATATGAAAATATGTAAAAGCTTCACATATTACATTTTGAATGATGATACATGTTGATAGTACTGTTTATAATTTGTGCATCTCATTATAGGGAACAATCACACAATACATGATTTCGATGCATCTTGATCAAATTGAATGAGAAGGAAAGAAAAATAGATCGCATTCTCTTATACGTCTCGACCTCTGATGAATCACGCAAGCCCGACTTGAACAAATCAATAATCTGTCACACTTAAAAAGTCAACACCGAGGTGAACGCTCATATATGATAGGTTCACATGCGAAATACATGTATGTAAGGGCTTTGAATTCAGGAATTCCAAGAGTAATCTCTTCTCTTATTCTTGGTTTGTGCCCGTTAGGGAATGATCCGCACGTCCAGGTTTCTAAACATCTGGAAACTGAGTAGCCCAAACTGCTGAACAACGTCCACCGCGAGATAGGAAACATAGATTACAGCAGACATCGTTGCTCGAATCGTCATGCAGACTTCAGGATTTAAAAGCGTTTGAAGCGGGCAGAACGACATCCATCCACGAATGCTTGGTCAGTGCGTATCAGGTGCGGATTTAGCTCGGGTCCGTTACCCCGGAATTCAATCTAGCGCGCTTCACCATGCATTTTCGTGGGACGAGATGCGACCACAAACGAATCCTCCCAAGTTCAAATGCCAATTTCCGCCAGGTAACTTGGACTCTGACAAGTGATTTCAGACAAGTTGCTGATGATAATGACATAGCAGCTACCTCCAGAGATTCTCAGCTCCAAAACATAGCCATGAGATAGAGAGAGAGAGAGAGAGAGAGAGAGAGAGAGAGAGAGAGAGAGGAAATAAACAAAAAAAATAAAAATGATGGTGACTGGTCGGAAGCTACTCTTCTATCAGAGCCAGGTTTCGATCCTGGGACCTGTGGGTTATGGGCCCACCCACGCTTCCGCTGCGCCACTCTGATTTGTTGATACCATCTTATCGCAAATAATATATAAGTTGTACAAAAATGCAAAAGCTTCCTCCTTTCCGCAGTACTTCTGTGCAGGACATCATTTGAAGACCATGAACAAGATCCGAGTTGAAGGAATTCCGATTCAGGTCAGTAAATCCACGAAAGGTCACGTCATATTCATAGTCCAGAACGTTTCATGTTGAATCGCAGCTCGTTGATAGTGCTCATAAGGAGATGCTTCTGGTGCTTCCACTTCGCCTACAGATTTCGGCGCTCTCTCACATCTGAGCGGGTTCAGGTTGCTTTTCCATCGACTTTTGCAGTGCGGAGCATGACCCGTCATCAGGAACTTTATATCGAAAACTTTGATTTTCTCGACCCAACTCCTTGATTGACGAGAGAAGGAGAAGAAGAATATGCCGCTGACCATGGGCCGACTGATTGAGTCGACGCACTTCATAAAAATTGCATACACTGTTTACTTCTTAACATCGAGAAGATCTCGCTGAAACTGAAAAGCAAAACTGGAAAACGGAGTGCCCTTTACGTTGCTCTATTCGGTTGCTTAAAAGCATCAATCACACCAAACTCTTGAAAGCTACCGGAAGAAACAGCAAGATTATGATAGTAGTGTCAACAAACCAAGGCGGTCTCTCACTCCAACTGGATTTCGTTTAGAGCTGATTAATCAGGCCAGGAATTCCCGTTGTGCTGATCGATATATATGCTTCGCATCGTGCCTTACTTGCAATGACATCGAACTACTCTTGCAGAGAATAACATCCTCGGTTCGAGTGATCTACTGAGTCACCCATACAGGACTTGCCCAGACACACCGCAGACATGCTAGGTTGTGAGCTATGAAAAGAGATTCATAGAGTGATTCTAGAGACTCGAGATCGACCTACCATCATCAACTCGCACATGATATTGTATTATTCGTTTGTCTTTGGAGAGAGGGACTAGAGAGGTTGGAAGGTGCATGCATGTGAGGGCGAAGGGAGAGCCCATGATGGCTTTGCATGCTCCTAGGCTCTCTCCAATGCCGATTGGCCAGGAAAAAAACCATCGAGCATGATTCGAGCAGCCACTTTGGGCACTTTTCGATAAAAGGAGGGGGCCTGCGAGAGAGTCCTAAAACCAGGAGATTCAGGACCACCCTCTCTCCGATTCCCATGTGTTATAAAAAGAAGTTCATGCAATGTACTTGTCACAGTCCCCAGTTCCGTATCCCTAGGGCATTCTTCCTTGTTCTCTTTTTCTTCAACATAGATTGGAGAGATTTATAAAAACGATCTTCATCCTTCTGCACCTCGGAATCGTTGAGAATGTACATTTTTGTTTCTCTTTTCAATTTAGAGGGCAAAAGGTGTAGGCAAGGAGAAAGTTAGGCTGGTGATTAATACAAAGTTCTAGAACTATCATCGTTCTCCCCTCTCTAGGTTGAGATTTCTCTCAATCTAGCAATAGATAGATTGATTCATTTTATCTTCAAATTGCTATGTTTAGATATGTATCGTGAGTCTCCACTACGGTTTTAAGCAAAATATACTCCAGATCAAATCTTTAAAAAGTTGTCAGCTCTGTTTTTTTTATAATCCATAGACACAAACACAGATGCTTTGCTACGTAAAAGTCTAGGAATACCCTGTAAACTCCCATGTTCGGGGTGCCCCTAATATAGTGTAGTTTGTACGTAATTGGTGGAATTTGAATTGATGAAAATCTCCCGATGCCCCATTTAGTTGCCGCACTTGAGGATTGACATCTCAATTCTTTATTTTGAGAGAGAGAGAGAGAATGAAGAGATATTCCTAATGTAAAAAAAAAAAAAAATGTACATTTTGATCATTATGAGATCATGGTTTGCGTTTTGTCAAAGCTAATAATAGTTACACAAGAAATATAATCATTTTGATAAAAGAATAGAAATCTTCATAATGCTCATCCTTAAGCATTAAGGCACAATGCAAATGCACATTAATTAAACAGAATTTGAAACCATGTGAATATAATTGAATCGTGCTTAAAATTGTCCATGTCTTTATTGCGAGTTATAACGCATGCCTAATATGAAACGCTGTCTCGTGTGAACTACAATCATGTCAACATAAAATTGCCCTTTCCATGGCGGGATCTCCTTGTTGATTGATTGAATGATAGCTCGATGCGTGGGAGATTGACAATTAGACGGCCTAAAATTCATGGAACATGTTGACCTCTTCCAAAAGAGAATTCAATATGAAGGTGTGTTGCTTATGTTCTTGCATTCGACGACTGATGCGACCTTCGATGAGAGAGAGACCATTTTCAACAGATTCCGGTTTTCATGCGAGCCTAGGATTGCGTATCTTGATGCACGAACGTCAACTTCTAGCCTCGTGTCGTGTCAACCTTTCGAAGGGAACTTTGGTTTTATGAATTGATTGATTAAATTAACAACGTTGAAGCGTCGAAGCAAAAAAAAAAAAAAAAAAAAAAGGTGGACTAGCATCTCAGGATTTTGTGCCATGTGTCAAGCAGTGGATTAACTGAAAAATTTTATTCACTCTTTATTAACTTTTGTGTCTCAAATGCTTCTTCCTTCCCCCTTTCTCAACCGTAATTCTTTTCTTTATTTTTGTATTTTCAGCAAATTTTGAAAAAAATAGACTATTTTTTCCCATTATTTTTCATTTGTTACGATACAATTATTTCGACCGGATTTTTTTTTCTCTATCTTTTCATTATGTAAAGATTAATAAACCTCAATAGAATTTGTCATACGACTCATGCGGGATCCGTTTCCCTTTTCTATTTCATGGATTCTTCTTATTTGTCTCAAATCAAGCCCTTGCATTAACTTTATTGTGTCAAAACCCTTACATGATGATGAATTTCAAGAAAACATAAGTAAATCTCCAACCTCGTTCGTATGCAAAATTGGAAAAATATTTCCATTCTATTGTAATTGAAAAATTACTAGGATCGCTCATCTTAAACCATCAATCATAGGTGCAACCTTACGAACGATTCTCATAAAAAAAAAAAAAAAAAATACCGATAATGCCTAAGAGCATGTCCATAGTATAAGGGATTAAAAAAAAAATCATTACTCAACCAAACCAAGAATACAAGAGCATTGCCAAATGCTTAAGTTACAACTTATTTATTTTCCTTTTAATTGGCAATGCTTTAGTTACTTTGATCATTGAACCAAAACCCTTTTGCTGAAACTAATGGCGTTCAAAGCCAGGACTTCTCCGAGCACCAATTACTGCGCCGGGTTATCACTTAACAAAATGATTTCAGGAGATTTTGCAGTTAAGCAAATCAACATCGACCATCGCCTACCATCATTAGTTTTCATGTACCTCATTCAATTAAACTATGTGCTACACTGCAAGAGAATCCAGTCCCATGTGCTTTGTAATTATCGTAAGCAAGGCAGGGAGAGTAACAAAAGGCACATTCCTAGTTGGAAATCTGTAATTTGGACGGGTCTCTAGTTTAACCCATCTTTGACTGCCATTGGCTACGAAATGCATTTGATCTCCCTGGAAAAGAAGAAGATGATGGATTCTCATTGGTTATCGAGCTACGCACCAGGAGAGAGATAGGTCATCCTGGTTGGAACCCAAGGCTTCATGTGAAAACGAGGTTGGAGATCCGAGTCATTGGCGTTATCAATCAACTTGGACTTTTTCAGCCTGTTCTAGATATTATCATACCTTTTGAAAGAATAAGAAGTTAGCATCCACGCAACGTTATGTCGATTCTCACACCAAACCTTGCTCATTAACTCTATTCTTCAACAGGTGCATGAACTCGTTGCCGTTCTTCTTTGTCAACCCGGATTACTGTGGGATTGGTTTTTCTAGAAGGATGCGGTCGATCGTTAGACCCACATCACAGGGTATCATCGAGTGCGACTGCCAATGATAGCGCCTGCTATCTGTACACAATGGAGCCTACCTTCGTAATTACGTAAAAAGTGAGAGAACACGTTCTCGAATCGATACCATACGATCGCCCTTGATAATAAAACACATAAAAAGGCTCCCAAAAAAAACTGGTCCCCCCCACTCCTTTGCGCTTAAGGATATTTACTAATTCCATCATATGGGAGTAGATCTTTCTCCAAGAAAGTGCATAAAGATAAGGTAGGGCATGACCCTTCAGCTGTGGCAATGGCGAGACCACATGGCAAGGGTCAAACTTCACAAAAAAACAGGCCAAGCACAAATTGACATCCCCATTGTCCAAACCCACTTTGCTTGAGTGGGCATATTATATCCCTACGGCAAGAGAATGTGATGAGGCATATGAATCATTCAATGCGCAAGGTCCAGCATGCCCTTGTGTAGGACCCTACATTGGTCATCCAAGATCAGTACACAGAATGAGACCTAACGATGCATGAACTGTTCTATTCCAAAATCCCCTCGTTGCATGAACCCGACCAATCTCGCTGGTGGATGGGATCTTTCCCAAAGATTGTGGCCGGATTTTATCAGGATTTTTAGTGTTGATTAGGATAGACCATGACCGACACTTTTTCAGGG
Source organism: Eucalyptus cloeziana (assembly GCA_014182715.1). Taxonomy (NCBI): domain Eukaryota; kingdom Viridiplantae; phylum Streptophyta; class Magnoliopsida; order Myrtales; family Myrtaceae; genus Eucalyptus; species Eucalyptus cloeziana. The sequence continues at coordinate 22,500,853 of CM024641.1, read as the reverse complement.
AACCAATCTCAATCTAGCTGTAGATCCTCTCACACACTGACACTAGTATTATGTAAGAAAGGGTTTTGCTTTTAAAAAAAGAGGGGGTTTATTGTGCAGGTGATGAGATTCTTAATCAAGGAAAAAAAGCTGGGAATTAGTATTGGGATGTGTTTTAAAAGGAGTGAGGATATGACCAAAACCAAGAGATTTGGTGCACATTCTTGATGGGGTTTAGTGGCATCGGGAGGAGTAGATTGGAGCAGTGCATGTGAGGCTCAGTAAAGAAGACAAAAAAGAAGAGAGAGAGAGAGAGAACTAAATAAATCAATCAATCGATAGATAAAATAAATGTGAAAAAAATAAGTAAAGGTACCGAAGAGGATGTGGTCACTGTTTGTCCACTAGAAGAAAGGGAGATGGTTCCTATTGGACTAGTCAAGTAATTAAATAATTGGGTGATCATGTTATACTTCTCGAGGTCACATATCAAAGTGACTCCATCTGATTCATTGAATCACCAGGGAAGCTTTTTGCCCTTTCTTCTACTTTACTATTGAATATTTTCCCTTCACTCTTGACCATTTGCTGTTTTCTATGCCCTCTCGAATGAGTGATCATAAAACAAATTGGGGTTTCATTTTGGTTGTTGGTTAATAAGCCTCGTAATCACTTTTGTTGGGACATAGGGATCCTTAGTTTCATGAAAAACTTTTTGTTTGTCACTGGAAAATGTTTTCATGAATTTCAATTTCAGAAAAAAAATAACCATTATATGGTGTTGATTTGTGCTGAAAGCAAGTTGAAAATGAAAATCAGTTTTATGGTTTTTAATACTAAGTAAAATCCACTAAAGGCACCTTGTATTGTTAAAAATTGATTTCTGGGAAAATGGTTTCCTTCTTATTCGAAGGGAAAGTAGTTTTTTTCCAATTTGAATTTATTATTTTCAGTTTATGGAAAACGCTCTATATCGAAAGGTTTTTTTTAATCAAACAAATCAAGCCTATGGCCATTTCAAGATATTAAGTTTTAAATTAAAATACTTACTAGATATACGAGTGTATAGATAAACTTTTACTTTTTGCTGTTTTACTTAATTTAAATTTTGCAGAGGATGGACCTTGACTTTCGTTAAGCTCAAAAAATTATCATTTGCACAATATATAAATGTAGACAAGTGGAATCATAGCTGTTTTCTCATTCTTTTTTAAACTTATATAATCTTTTAGAATGTATTTATTAAACTCTACAATAGAAAAACGCACCAAAAATCGACTCATTCCCATATTTTATAAAAATCCAAATTTCAAACAAGTATGAGAATATTATATGTGAACCTATGTATATAGTATGGAATTTTATGGGGTCACAGAATAAATAAAGTCAAAGTGCATCCGATGCAATATCTGGATTATGTAAAAGGTAAAATGCAAATTTTTTCTATAAACGCTAATTTGGGCAGGAAAGTAAAAAGTAGCCTTTTGTTTTATGAAAAACACACACAAAAAGTTTAGGACTAATTTAAGTACGCAGTCTGAATATTGCACTTGTTGTAGTAGAGTGTTATCTCCCTAAATGCAGATAGATGTTATTGAACAACCTATATCTCTTCCACCAAAGTAAAATTTGCTGAACGTGCCTTGACTTTGCAACTGCGGATCGTGGTCCGACACGAAATGAAGTGTGCAAATCTCTGGTACAAAATCATCATCGTCCACAAAGCTAGATGGGCAAGACCAAACATTCGAGTCGAACACACGGTGGACGCCTTCCAAGAAACGAGCGTTCCACCAAGCTTGAGATGGCACCCCGTTTGGAGGCGTGGGCTTAAGGAATGTTCTTCCTCTAATCCCAAAAAGAACTTGCGAGTTTTCAAATAAATATATAGATTTTTAACATGCCCGAGTCAACAAGGGATCTTGAATTTTGAGGTTGCAAGACTTCTTGTTAAAGTTGAGGGTTTCTTTTTATGAGAATTGGGTGCTAAACACATGATTTTGAGAGACAATAAAGTGAATGAATCTCCATAGATTTCGATTTCTAATGACTCTAATTATTGTAGGTCTTTGTAATCGAATCATGTTCTTCATCAATTAAAGCGACAACAATCAAGCAAACTCTTAAATTGTGGAAGAAGTTTCATGCCGTTTTCATTTTCTATTTATAAATTTACATCGGACACTTGGATTATTATCAATAAAATATGATTAAAGGAGGGTAATCTAGACCCTTCTTGAAGAGAGTAGAGTGCAATCTCTACTCTCACCCATTTTCATACTTACATTCTCGCTTTCCACCTCAAACGTCTTTCTCCTTTTTACTTTTGTGTTAGCTTTTTTTTTTTTTTTCCCACTTTAATATTACCTTTTAAATGACATAAATCCTATACAATCAATCCAACCATGTTTAGATCTTTTGTTTGAATCTCTACTCCCACCAATGACCAATCTTTCTCACTCTTGCCCTAACCCATTTGTTTAATCTTTTCTTTTGGTTTCTTTTTTCTTTAATTGATTATAATTAAGCACCCTATATAGCATATTTTTCATTTACGTACCATTTTATCTTAATATGCCCCTATGTATCCACAACTAACATATCAAAAGAGCAAGTAAAAGAATGTATCCAATCAGCTCATGATCTTCTATCTACAAAGATATACTGAAGGAAGGTTTTGGGAAGGACATGTGTCCCTTCCTTAAGCCCTCCTTCCAATGCTATTACTTTACTTCATATTCACACAACTCACCTAACCTGTTTCTTTTACTTAATTTATCATGTAAAATTTGCAATTTTTTTTTTAAAATTCTTATCACCATCTTGATTTACAATTTCTTAATTTCTAAGATAATTAGTTTCTCTTCAACTTAATCATAACTTTTCTTTACAACAACATTTAAAGTAATCTCAAATTCTACTATTCACATCACTTTTTCGTTTATACTAATTTGTGTGCTTGGTATTGCTTAAAATAAAATCAAGAAATTTTGTTACCTTAGAAAAGTATATCTAACGGCTGAAATATAATTAAATTTCGGAGTGCTTTTAGATCTTAATAATTATATGTCTTTAAAAAATTTAAGATCATGAGTATCATCAATCACGCTGAGGAAATCAAATGATTATGAGTTTAAAGCTTAACCAACAAGACGACAACTATATCAAAAGAGCAAGTACTAACCCTGTCTCAAATTTAATTAGATAGTGAAATCTAAAATTCTAAGTTTTCATGTGTATATGATAATAGTTATTTTCCTTGATACTTGGATTAAGTTTCCAATTGACTTATGTTAACAAAGAGTGATAATGAATTCAGATCAAGCAATAAAAGCTCACCATATTTAGTTTTGACAAACAACTTAAACCTTGAATGTGAAAATTCTAGAAATTTCAAATGCAAAAAGTTGGCTACTCGTGTTTGCAAGAGCTTTGGTTCTACGCATTTTCAGTTATTTCATTATCGCATTGAATGGACTCACCTAAATTCATGCACCATCATAAGTTTTTCCTCTTAAAAAATACAATAAAGTATTCGTCAATTTCAGTTACTTAGTTTTATTATTATTAATAACATGGTTCATAAATGAAAACTTATCTCACAACGAAGCGCGATTTACAAACTAGGTTACTTGAAAGTTTTATATTAAGGAAAAAAATCTTAAGATACAAACAATAGACTATTTATCTAAATTTTCAAGATGACTTATCCTAAAAATAATATATCACTGTATCATTGTTTTCTTTTGCAAAAAAATGCTAGGAGAGTAGCCGTTTGTATATAGGAAGCTCTGGGCCATGTGTCAGAAAAAATGGTGGGGAGAAGTGACGCATACAGTTATCCTTCTAAGCATTAGTATGAGGATTGTGCGTCAATTATGAAATATTTGATTCAAATCATAGCTACTTTCAATTATGATAGTTCAAGATTGATGAGCTTGGCATCATAACCTCATTGGCCCGACAAAAGTTAAAATATGTTTCCACACGAAATAATAAAGGCCAAAAAGATTAATTGACTAGAGACTTGTTCATGATATAACTCAAACTTATATAGATAATTTTGGTAGATTTCTCCAAATCGATTTGAAACAATTAACCATTTTATTTAAGCTTAATTTTCCTCAAATTAGGATTTTAAAAAAAAAAAATTAAAGAGTGAGAAATAATTATTGTCGATAAATTCATTATATAAATTATATTTAATAGTTGGTTCTTCGAATATTCAGGGGATTTTTTTTTATTATGCTTGACAAGTACCCTTCTAGGCACATTGGTTATCTTGTAGATTTTTTGGAACGCACGAATGAATCGATTCTCACAACGCGCATCTGGAATCGCGGGCACACGAAGGATTATTGTGGGACCAACGCGAAATGGTTTGACCACGATGTGTATATGCTCTGTTTAGTTTTGATGTATAAGCAAGACCAAGAAGACCCGCAAGAACCGTAGTTGTTTTTCATTTTACCGTAGCAGAATACAGAGTATGAATGGCATTAATACAGGAGCAAAAAGGATCGAGGAGGGAAGAGATGAGATGGATGCATTATTATCAAAGTACGAGAGAGGAGGATGGGTCGTTTTCTAGTACACAGTATCTGCTTTCCTCTCTCTCTCTCCATAACGGAGGATAGTCACCTTGTACATCTCGCAGGGGGCAACAAAGTTCTCCCTGTCAGATTGGCGTGCATTGCCTTGTAGAGAGAGAAAAAGTGGGGCAGAGAGAGAGAGAGAGAGAGAGTGGGGTCCCCATGGTTCTCATCTTGAAAGAGAGGAAAAAGCTTCATCCTTTGCTTTGCCCGAGCTCCATTAGAAAGAGGGCGACAATAAAAAATGCGATCTTTGCAAAGGCGAGTTAACAAGAAAGGATGGAAAACGATTTAGAAGCTTTTAATATTTTTCGGGGAGTCGAAAAGTTTCGAGCATTTATATTGTGGGTGGTGAGAAAAAAAACTGGGTTGTGAACAGAGTGAGGGTGGGGAGGGGAAGAGAGAGAGAGAGAGAGAGAGAGAGAGAGAAGTGGTGGTGGTAGGGGCGGTGGTGCTGATTCAAAGGAAAGTTAGGAGACTGAGGACGGGGAGAGAGAGAGAGAGAAGAGAGATGGAAGGGAACATTTGGGGCTTTGGCTTTTTGTGAGCAGTGAAGTGTGTAGCTCTGGTGGCTGTCAAAAGGAGAGGAACAGCTCATCTTTTCGAGAGTAGGATTTTCCCTTCTCTCTCTCTTTTTATTTTTTATTTTTTGGCGGTTTCATATACTTGTGGGTGTGTTCTTCTTGTTGTCGTTGCTGGGTCGGGGTTGTCTTGCTGAGGTGGGATTGTTCTTGGCTTTTGGCCACTGTGGGATATAGTAGTGCTCTCTTTCTGCAAAAGGAAGGAAACGCTGTTGGTGTTTGCCTTGATCATTCCTGCTTTGATTCTCTGTACCTGTTGTCAGAGAGAGGGAGGGAAGGGAAGATAAGAGAGGAGGAGGAAGAAGAGGGAAGAGCAGTTAGGGCATCAGTTAGGTGGGTATCGAGAGATCTTTCCTCTGATTTTCCTCCGTCTCTGTTCCTGCAACTCCATTCTTCTCTTGTAAACAATTTCAAGTGGTTCAATGTAAAGTGTCCTGCTTTTTGCTGGAAACTTTTTCAATTGCTAATTGGTTGGTTTTTAGGTCGGTGACCTTCCTGGTCTTGGCAGGTCGCTATTTCCTTGGTAGTTTCTCCTTTTGGAGCTGAGTTGTGCATGATCTCTCTCATTCGCTGTGCAAAATTGGCACTTTGGCGACATTTTCGGCGTTGGGTTTTTCGAGCTGAGCATGTTATCAGTTGGGTATTTTAGAACGTGGGGAGCGTTTTTTTAGGTCGATTCGGGGGCTGTGGTCCGAAGCCCGGTCCTTGATTTGCTCTCACCTTCACCACTAGCTTGAAACAATCTTGTTGGAATTGATGCCCACTTGTTAGTGGTTATCCTGATAGATTCTCTTGAAATTTGATGCCTGTTGTCTAATGTGTCGGAGGTTTTGTTCAACTCGTCATCGATACTAAAAGTTTCGCCCTTCTGTCCTTGCAGGAGCTGTTGTAGTTTCAAGAAAGCAAATGGGGGAAGCAAGATCTGTGAATTGAAAGTGGGGTCTGTTCTGGGTTTTGGGGTTTTTTCCTCTTGAACTTGTGGCTGGGTGAAGGGTGTCTCGAATCTGGAGTTACATGTGCAGGAGGGAGTCTTCGGGAGGATAAAACGAACAGGATTTGGAGACAGATAAACAAATAACGTAGGTGTTGGTGGTGTCAGGTTTTGTGCAAGTGGCTGTTTCACATTCGCAAGTGTGGCTTCGAGAATTTTTATAAAACCTCTCTCTGAGGATGTGTTGGCTGTGTCTCCTTTGCTGACCCTTTTTGCCCGGGGACTGTGCTCTTTGTTGCTAATTTAGGGGGCAAGTTCTTTTTTCGGGTCTCTTACCATTCAAGTGAAGTTTGATTTATTAATTCCATTTCACACTGCTACTCCAGTGGCCTTGGTTTGTGGGAAAGATTCGGTCATACTAAGAAATACACATCCACTTTCCCAAAAATTTCTCTTCTTTCATTCTCACTCTCATCTCGTGTCGCACCACCAATTTTAGCATCCAAAAGTTCGATTCCTTCATCGGGAGTTTCTGTACTTTTTTTCCCCCTGGGGGAGAGAGAGAGATTTGCAGCCAGTGGCGGCCGGAATTTATGCGTCGCAGGAAGCTCTGAATCAGTTTTCGGAGGATAAATTGGAGAAGTAGATCTTACGTTTGGCAAGATGAAGTTTATGAAACTTGGATCCAAGCCGGATTCTTTTCAGGGTGATGGAGAAAATATAAGGTAAATCTTGAGATCCTCTTTAGGGAATCTAACATTTCTGGTATATGTTTTGGCTGAGATGCTTTTTTCGTCCTGTTCTTACTCTTTGGCTTTGCGTTTCTTAATACTGTTGAGTGCGATGCGTATGGTTTTGCACTTCTATTATTACACGATCGTTTCTTTAAGATTGCTTTTGCAGTCTATTTGTTGCCCAATTTGTTGGGGTGGCTTTAAATCTCAGGCTTGAGCTATCTGTGGGCAACCAATATTTTTCAGACCTGGACTTTTTTGTCTATAACTAAAATGACGGCAAACATTTGGGGAGCTGATTTTAGTACTGCAAAGACTCAGGAAAGATGAGGTTACGATGCGGTGATTACCGTTTTCATAGTTGCTGTATTACTCTGCCCCTCAACTGTGATGCTAAAAGGACAGAAAGCTGAATTTCTCCTTTATCATACAAATTAAAGCTCTAGGTTCATTTCCATTTCCACCCGGATTTTCGATGTCTGCATTATGTTCTTGTGTCTTCATAGTTTATCATCTTTCTTCAACCGTATGTTTGCTGCTTCTCTAGCCTAATTATGTTTACCTGTAGATTTCAATATGATTCTGGGAACTTTTCTGTTTAACAATTTTTATTTTTCAATAGAATTGTCTGAGGTGAATTCTCAGAGTGCTTTTTCTTTCTATGGATTCAATCAACAGGACTGCCTAAGCAAAGTGATTATTTTTGGGGGTGGGAAGGCAGGGGCAATTTTAGTAGGCATTTCAAGTTGTGGTTTGATGCAGTAAACCTATTGCTTTACTTGCCTATCATCCATGCAGTTAAAAACTAGGTGACCTGCATGTCAATAGGACGCGAAGAGACTGATTAGTGCATCCGACTTCTAGGCTTCCAGCAGATCTAACATCTAATCATGCAAGCATGAGTTTAATGCAGCTAGAGATGAACAATGCTTTTTCCTAATGTTACTTATGCAGTTGCATGAAATTTAATTTTGCAATCACGTGGCGTCTGAGGTAAACTAATTTGAACAGAGGAAACTGCCCATTGACACTTTTGACTCCTGGTTTAGGTATAGATAATAAGAAATATCGGGGAGTAACATCTTGATTCCGCCTCTCAAATCCAAAGTCCTCTTCTGCTCATATCAGGAGCTGTTCCACTGTCCGTTGGCATCTTGTCCGTTTGACAATAAATTTACACTCGTCTGATTGAGGTAGCTAACTTCGAGAGGCAGCTAACTTATAGAGGCTATCAAGAAAGCGGTCACATGATATTTTAATTCCTCTCATGTTCATGCACTGCCGGTGTACTATTGTTGCTCTTTGGACCGGTGGGTCATACTCATAGCAAAGCAAGCTGATATTCTCAATGTTTGGCCCGTGTCGGGCTGTAAGTATACATAATTTAGCATCAGTTCTCAGGTTGACTTTGTCCCTTTCATCAGCACTCTCTGTCTCCAAAGTTATGTTGAGAGATTCGATTTACATGAAATGAGCATCTGCCTGTTGGTTTGGATTTTGAGATTCGTGTTTACGAAAATAGCCTAGCCGCTAGAGCACCTTGTAAGTGCCTTCGAGATCTGCCTCTGCAATAGAGAGGTTCTGGTCACGTCAGCCTTCTTTGAAAAAGAAAAAAGGAGGTTCTTTCATCATGTTATGCTTTCAGAAAATATATTTACCCACGTTAGTTCATGACCTGTGTGATGGCCGATTGTAGCATTACTTGTTCTTTTGATTCTGCTACTCGAGATTTTTTTTCTTCGATACGACATTGCTAGCCTAAGTTGCTTCGCATGTGCCTCTATTCTCTGTACTGCTTGTTTTATATATCGATTATCTACTTGCATACCTATATAACAGTGAAATTCTTCTTGTTAACTGCCTCTATCTTTGTTTACAGGTATGTTGCAACCGAGCTGGCAACTGATATTGTGATCAACATTGGGGATATCAAATTTTATCTGCACAAGGTAAGAGAGTCAAATCGTGATTATTTAGATGTACAATTTGCTGTATATTGACTTGCCATGTGGTAATAGAATAAAAATGGGGTCCTTGAGAAGTTCTATTATAAACCGCAAATGGAGAGTAAACTGTAGTCCCCAGTTTTAATTATCAATTGGAAATCAGGAATCAAATAAAGCTTGTAAATCATCTGGATGGCCCTCTACAAACCACACAATTCGGAGTTCCTTCTATTCTGATCTACTTGTGATCTGGAGCAGCTACCTTCGATGATGTTATGTATGATGAATATGTCTGCCTCTTGTAGTTTCCTCTTTTGTCAAAGAGTGCGCGGCTGCAGAAGTTGGTCGCAAGTGCAAATGATGACAACATTGATGAAATCCAGATTGGAGATATTCCAGGTGGACCTGCAGCCTTTGAAATATGTGTCAAGTTTTGTTACGGGATGACGGTCACTCTCAATGCATACAATGTAGTCGCGGCTCGGTGTGCAGCTGAGTACCTCGAGATGTATGAGACTATCGAAAAGGGGAATCTCATCTACAAAATTGAGGTTTTCTTTAACTCGAGCATTTTCCGCAGCTGGAAAGACTCGATCATCGTTCTCCAAACCACAAAATCCCTTCATCCATGGGCCGAGGAGCTTAAGGTGGTCAGCCGCTGCCTTGACTCGATCTCTTCCAAGGCTTTGATGGACACTTCCAAGGTGGATTGGTCTTACACTTACAACAGGAAGAAACTCCCTTCAGAAAACGGTAGTGATTCTCACTGGAACGGGGTAAGGAAACAGCAGGTGGTCCCGAAGGACTGGTGGGTTGAAGATTTGTGCGAGCTCCAGATAGACTTGTACAGGCGAGTGATGACAACAATCAAGGCAAAATATATGATTTCTAGTGAAGTGATAGGAGAAGCATTAAGTGCATATGCACTAAGACGGTTGCCTGGTTTCGCCAAGGGTGTGATCCAGACTAATGACATGGCGAAGCATCGATCTTTGGTGGAGACTATTCTCTGGCTGCTTCCCATGGAGGAGGGAAGCGTTTCGTGTAGCTTCTTGCTCAGGTTGCTGAGAGCGGTAATCTTGTTGGAATGTGGAGAAATGGAGAAGAACGAACTGAGAAGGAGAATTGGCCAGCAGCTCGACGAAGCCGTGGTGCCTGACCTTCTGTTCCGGGCCCCTGATGGCGAAGAGATGCTCTATGATGTAGATACCGTGCAAAGTCTAGTCGAGGAGTTTATCATGCATAATCGGTGTGCTCAGGCTGATCCTTCTCTTGAAAGCGGATTCCACGAATTCAAAACGCCCCATCAACGAGGTTCGGATGCCACGGCGAGGGTGGCAAGGCTGGTAGATGGCTACCTCGCTGAGATCGCACGGGACCCAAATTTGCCGGCATCCAGATTTGTTGGCCTTGCCAATCTGATCTCAGGTTTCCCGAGAGCGACTCATGATGGGCTTTACCGTGCCATCGACATGTACCTGAAGGTGCGTTCGCGCAGAACAATCTCTGGTTCATCTTACAATTTTTTGCAGCACCTATGAACAAACATAGAAGATAAATAAATGGCACCAACTTGAAAATAAATTAGATGAGAAAGAGATGATACTTTTGGTTCTTTGGAAATGCGCTAAACTCAAGCTTGGTCTTTGTGCAGGAACACCCGGACATCAGCAAGAGCGAGAAGAAGAAAATCTGCAAGATGATGGACTGCAGCAAGCTGTCCGCCGACGCCTGCATGCACGCGGTGCAGAACGAGCGGCTCCCGCTGCGCGTGGTGGTGCAAGTCCTTTTCTTCGAGCAGATGCGGACCACCACCACCACGACCTCCTCCGGCAACACCACGCCCACCCTGCCGGGGCCCATCGCCGCGCTGCTCCCCGGCGGGTCCCACGGGAGCTCGAGGTCCGCCACCACCAACACCGAGGAGGACTGGGACGGCGTCCCGACCGCGGAGGAGATCAAGGCCCTGAAAGGCGAGCTCGCCAGCCTGAGGCTGGGAGAGAAGAACGGGAACCACGACGGCCTCAAGAGCAGCGGCAACGCCGCCGAGAAGGCCAAGATGAAGGGCCAGCTCGTCACGAAGATCTTCTCGAAGCTGTGGTCGAGCAAGGAGAGGCAGGGGGAGATCAGCAGCTCGGACACGTCGGAGAGCCCCAGTCCCAGCTCGGGGAACGCGGGGGACACCAAGTCCACGCCGTCGAGGAGTAGGAGGCATTCGGTGTCGTAGGTTAACGTGTAGAGAGGGAGAAGAGAGTTTTTTTTGTCCCGAGTACAAAAGAATGAGAGAGAGAGAGAAAGGAGGTAAATGGGGAAATGGGTCTGTCCATTTTTAAAACATTAGGGAGATTAGAGATCACTTGATACAAGGTTCCTTTGTGGAGGTGTCATTGTGATTCTTTGGGCTAAAAGAGGCAGGTGGGTCGGGGTTCCTGAGGGGGTGTTTGGGGACTGTAATGGGGAGGATGTTCCTTGTCTTTTCAATGGGGATGGTGGTTCTCAAATGCTGCATTGCCCTCAAATGTTACAGATATATAGCGCCTTCAAATCCCATTTTTTTTAACTCAGTTTTGGATGGAGTGATTAGCAAGGAAAAGAAGTGATGGTCGTGATAGAAAAGAACAAAGAAGATTGCAAAAGGATTTCAGTTTTAAAATTATTGAGATACTGGTGAGGGAGTGCAAATAGATGTAGAAGAAGGGTACAAATGAGAGAAAATGTATTGATTGTCTTTGTCGACATATCAAATTGATCGTAATGGAAAAAACAGGATACGCCCTTTTATTACTATTACTCATTTTGTCACTAAAAATACTTTCTCTTATCCTCATGAATCGGACAATACCATGTTATTTTCTATGGTTATATTAGTGCTATTTACTTTGTTTGTTGGGGTCGTAGGAATTCCCTTTGCTTTTAATCAAGAAGAAATTCATTTGGATATATTATCTAAATTGTTAAATCCGTCTATAAACCTTTTACATCCGAATTCAAATAATTCGGTGGATTGGTATGACGCACTTATCCCTTCAAATCCCTTTACACAGTCCTCCACATTTGGAGAGATTAAAAGAGATTTAAAATTTACACAAATTGATCTAATCAATCTTTCATATATCTGGTTATTATGAGTGATTATCTTCAACATGACACGAGAACACGACAAGAATTATAGCAATGAATTATGGAAAGAAACACGATTTTGACATGACAGAATATGATTCAATTCAAAACTTATTCAAATTGAAACGTTTTTACTTACTATTTTTTAATCATGTCAAATTTTTGTAACAGCATGAAATGACTAGAATGATTGATGTGGCATGCTCCTAATACATCCTAATCATTTCTCCTGTCTCTTTCTTTCCGTCCAAACCTATGATTGTGTCTTTGGATTCCTTTCTTTTCCCTATCATCTATTCTAACAAATTTAGTGTCAAATTTTAGAAAGGGGACAGCAGGTGGGAAAAGGAAAATGGAGGCTTTTAGGATGTGTTTGGTAATATTTTTATTATGAGTAATAATTTTTTTTTTCATAAATAGTTTTTTTCTATTTGTATTCCCTAGAATAATTTCTTAGTAAAATAACGTATTTGATAATTACAAATTTTTTTTATTCTCAAAATAAAAAAAAGAACACGAATACGTTTTGTATGACTCACAATTTTTTTTTTTGTGTGGTAAAATTTCTTTTAATTTTAAAATTTTGTTAGATTTTTCTTTTTTCTTCTATTCTTTTCCTATCTTTTGTCGACCGATGGTGGCCGGTGATAACGATTGGCGATTGTAAGCAAGAACTTGACATGATAGAATATGATTCAATTGAAAACTAATTTGAATTGAAACATTTTCACTTATTTTTTTTAATTATGTCAAATTTTTGTAACACCATGAAATGACTAGAATGATTGATGTGACAAAGAACTGTTCGCCTTGGCCTGCTCCTAATACATCCTAATCATTTCTCCTGTCTCTTTCTTTCTGTCCAAACCTCGTGTCTTTGGATACCTTTATTTTCCTTATCATCCATTCTAACAAATTTAGTGTCAACTTTAGAAAGGGGGATAGCGGGTGAGAAAAGGAAAATGGAGGGTTTCAGGATGTGTTGGTAACATTACTATTATGAGATAATTTTTTTTTTAGAAATATTTTTTTCTATTTGTATTCCCTATAATAATTTCTTAGTAAAACAACACGTTTGTTAACTACACAAATTTTTATTCTCGAAATAAAAAAAAGAACACCAATACGTTTTGTATGACCCACACGTTTTTTTTTTTTTTGTCGTAAAATTTCTTTTAATTTTAAAATTTTGTTAGATTTTTTTTTTCCTCTCTTCTTTCTCCTCGACTGGCGACTGGCGGCGGTTGGTGACAACGATTGGTTGTCGCAATAGGTGATGGCAACGTGTGGGAACAATGGGCAGCAAGTCTCCATCGTCCGATTAAAAGAGGAAGAAGAAGAAAAGAAATAAACAAAATGACTTATTTCTAGAGATTGTTCCTAGGAATAAGAAGTTATTTTTCTCTACTTCTTGTTTTTGTTTCAAATTTATCCCCTTGTCACTTTTCTATTCTGGGAAATAGAAAACTTAACTAACATTTTAAAATGGACTTTTGTTCTTTTTTTAATCCGAGGAACAAAAGAACATACAAATAAAAAATAAAAAAGGAAGAGGAACGTTGTGTAGAGCCTTAGGTGATGTTGGTTTGCTAGAAACTGACTAGTGCTTGACTTACCAAAATTACCCTAAAAAATCAAAGAGAAAAAGCTACACATTTCTAAGACGGAAAAGTTATTTAAAAGTACTATATTTATATAAGGTGGTTGATTTAGTTCAAAACTTTTTAATTTAATCAATTTAGCCTTAAATTTTTTAACGATTTTCCAATGTGGTTCTTTTAACTAATTTTGATATGAAATTACTAACATAAACTATGTTTGCAATTCTTTAAAAATTTCTGATTTTTTTTCTTCTTTTCCTTTTCTTTTCTTTCCTTTTTCCTCTTTTTTTTCCCCTATTTTCTTTCGCTAGTGTAAAAAAAGTGTAAAAACCATTCATGTCAATACCAGCTGTGCATGTAAGATAACATGGCTAGCCTTTGCATCTTTGATTTTCGACTAAAATTAATTGGAATGACTATATTGACAAATCGTCAAAATGTTTAAAATTAAATTGGTCAAATTGACAAATTTATAATTGGATTGGCTGCTGTAAAATATGGTTGGGATTTTTTTGGACAATTATCCCTCTCCAAGACCTTAGGACAGTAAGAGTTATAGCCTCCGTTTGTCGGGACTTCCTTTCAAAACTTATAAACGTGGATTCCATCCAAAGACCAATTTCAACGAGCATAAACAGTTCGAGAACTAGGATTCCACAAAGCAGATGTAGAGAAATAATCTTTCACGGAAGGAATTCCAGGAGTGTTCACTAGGCAAGGATGTCCTTGCACTAGGAATTTTTGTTTTGCACGGATTAATCTTGGACAATTCGTTTAAGGATTTTATGCATTTTACGGGACAAGAGGTCATGTCGTATAAACTTATAATTGGATTTTTACGCTTGCAAACATGTATTACCATCGGCTAGAGCATTAAAATAATGTGACATTAAATTAGAAGATATGGATAATAACAACCGACTATCTAATCAATATAAACGATAATCGGTCGTCGATAGATATCCACACATCCAACACCAGCGTGGCCGCCCATCCAACCTCCCCCACCACCAGCCACTGTCCGTCCATCGCCATCTTTGACTGCCTCGCCGACAACGATGACGCCACTTGCGAAAGTCCAGCGACGCCCTCTTGACCTCAAGCATCCATGGCTGTAGGATGCCGGATGTAGCGACCATGGATACAAGCTCAAACGGTCAGGCTTGCCATGGCCTCGAGCTCGAAGCTTCGAGCAGGCACGGCGACTGCGAGCCCAAAATCTCGAGCACGAGTGGCCGAGCTCAGCGCTTGAGTAGCCGTGGACGGCTGTTAGGATGTCCGGAGAAATCTAGTTCAAATCATCAGCAAACCATTTTGCATTGCAGATCGTGTGGCATGATTCGTGCCGAATATTTATGTGACATATCTTAGGTTATTGACTTTGGAAAACGATTTTAAAAAAAATCAATATGGGGGAGTGAACCGACAAAGCTGAAGAAAATAACCCCGATAATCCCGGGTAAAACAAAAAGTAACTCGACCTTAAATCAGTGTCGTCCAAAGTGGCCGCTAAAATCGGCGCCAACCTAGAGTTGAAATTGTGAATGCTATCATATAGTCTTTTAGTATGTTCTTCCTAATGTATAACATAACCACATAACCCGAAGGTCAATGGACATATGGATGGGCGATCGTTCCTTAGATTCGTGAAGTTCTCTTGGTCCCAAATCATACATGGAAAGATGACACTAATGATTTTTTAAATTTTGGCTCAATATATAATGTGATCTCTAAACTTTTAGTTTATTCAATGTTGTCACCTATGAAGCATGGACACGTTGCCAGAGCTTTTGTGTTGTGTCCGACATATGTCAACGTGTTTAACACACTCGGACATGTCTGAACACGCAGTCAACATATGTCGAATTTTCCGACATGGTCAACATTTCTCAACACGTTCTGACGCGTGTGTTTGAGAGAGAGGAATGATGGAGGGTGGAGGTGAGGCCAAGGGAGCAAAGGTAAGGTTGCGACAGCGAGGGAGGGCGAGAGGAAGAGCATGGACTGAGGCAATCCAGAGGACCACGATTACGACGTTGCGATGGAGAGCCGGCAGCGAGGTTGTAGCTGCGAAAGAGGAAGGGCTAGAGGCCCTCTGGCGAGCGACTATGATGAGGTGACTGGGAGAGAGTTGTGCAACGAGGAGGAAGAAGAGGTCGTGGTTAGGGTTTTAGCAAGAAGAGAGGGAGGGTGGTGGGGGATGATAGAAAAACTGGGGCCGGAGAGGGGGTGGCGTGGGGTGGGGGAGAGATAAATCGAGGGGGAGGGGTGGGAGAAGAAACCGAGGGGTGGTGATGATTGATGGGGACGGGGAGCAGGTGGTGTCATGGGTTGGGGATGATTGATGGGGGCGGGGAGTAGGTGTTGTCGTGGGGGAAGGGGAGGGGGAGGGGGGGGAGAGTAGGGAAGAAATCGAGGGGGATTTTGGGGTGGCGTAGGGAATAGGGGAGAGAGAAATGGGGGAGGGAAATGATTTTTGGGGGATGAGAGTTTAGATAGAAAAAAGATAGGGAAATAATTTTTGGGAGGTTTTTGAGGGGGAATAACTTTTGAGTGGTAAAGTTATTTTTGTTATAAAAATAAATAAATAAGTTAAAAAGTGATTTCGAAAAATAAAAATATTGAATATTAAATAATAATAAATTTTGATGATTATAGAAGATTATAGATTTATTTAAATAAAGTTGATTCTATTTTTTTGTTAGTCATTAGTTTCATCCATAATTTTTTTAAAGTTAAAAACACGTTCCCAAATATGGGTACGTATTAACTATGAATATGTCTTTCAAATTTTCTATGCATAGATTTATTAATATTATTAGTGTAAATTCATTTGTAAATTTGAATCAAATTAATTAAAAATAAAAATATTATTTAATAATAATGTGTCCCAACGTGTCGAAATTTTCTATTTTTGAGAAATGATGTATCGGCTTATCGTGTTGTGTCGTGTCACGTGTCCATGTCGCGTGTCCGTACTACTTAGGTTGTCACTAGACATTTTATAAATATTCAACCGGTTCCTAAGCTATATTGAAGTGTTCAATATTATCCCTAAACTTGAATTAATGGAAGAACAATAATGAATGTTTTCATATAGTTGAAGAATAATGCTGAACATGTATGAAAAGTTCAAAGATCATATTGAACAAATTAAAAATTTAGTGACTGTTCATTACCATTTTTAATCACCTCGCCGGCATCAATGACGCCACCCACGAATGTCCAATGATGCCTTCTCAACCTCGAGCATCCCTGGCTACAAGATGTTGGATCTAACAACCATAGATACTAGTTCAAAGGGTCAGGCTTGTCATAACCTCGAGCTCAAAGCTTCGAGCAGGCACGGCCACTGTGAGCTGAAAATCTCGAGCACGGGTGGCCGAGCTTAGCGATCAAGTAGCCATGGACGGCTCCTAGCATTCAGCAAACCATTTTGTATTACAGATTTTGTGGCATGATTCGTGCCGTGACATATCTCAGGTTAGTGACTTTGGAAAACAATTTTAAAAACAAATCAATTCGAGGAGTAACCCAAAGAAGCCGAAGAAAATGACCCCGATAATCCCGGGTAAAACAAAAAGTAACTCGACCTTAAATCAATGTCATCCAAAGTGGCCGCTAAAATCGGCACCAACCTAGAGTTGAAATTGTGAATGTCGTTGATATAAACCATCATATAGTCTTTTAGTATTTTCTTCCTAATGTATAACATAACCCGAATGTCAATGGACAAATTGTTCTTGAGACTCGTGAAGTTCTCTTGGTCTCAAGTCATCTAAGAAAAAAATTGATACTAATAATCTCTAAATTTTAACTTAATATGTAATGTGGTCTCTGAACTTTTACTAGACATTTTATATATGTTCAACTAGTCCTTGAGCAATATTAAAATGTTTAATATTATCCATGAACTTAAATTAATGGAAAACAACATTGAATATTTTTATATATTTCAGGAACAATGTTGAACATTATGAAAAGTCTAAGAATTATATTGAACAAATTAAAAGTTTATGAACCACATTGTATATTGGTCCATCTCATCTATGTGTGATGTGAGACGATAAACCAAAGAATAATCGTTTTATAAGATCTTATGGGACCATTGTCTATTGTACAAAAAGCTTAAACTATTAAACGAAATGATAATTTATTATCTAAATATTCTAACATCTCTTCTCGCACTTAATTTGGTCTTTTTGCCTAGTTGTCAGAGTAGAAATATTTAATTGGAGAGGTAAATGAGATTTAAAAATATTTAAATTCAAGATCTCAAATTATGATCTAATGTGAGATTTTTGTGAGATTATTGCGAGCAATGTCGATTGTTCCGAAATTTCAATGGGATTGAGAAAATCAGCGCATAACGCTCTGAATATATACGCACGTTCCCCGTAACGTTGTGGAACGACAAGGGCCACATACTTAGCTGTATGGGTTTAAAACATAGTCAAAGTATTTAATTTAAGTCGGTGGTTTGGTCGCAACGAGAACGTAGAATAGCAGAATACCGGGTCAAAGTGGGCCCCCCTCCTCCCTCCCCCTTGGCAAAGGGGCAGCCCACGTGAGTCGGCTCCGCTGAATCACGCGAAATTTCGCGTAAAGGGCGCACACGTGGGAAGCGGAGTCCCCGGGGGCTATAATCCCCTGAGCCGGTCTCACACCAGACCGATTCACACGAACCGTCGGATCATTCGGACGTCGATCCAGATCCGCTCGATCCAGCGCGGAAGAAGGGAGATGTTGACCTGAAGTTTCTCGTACCTTAAAAAAAGTAAAATAAAAATGCCGACCGGCAAGAAACAAACAAGAAAGCGGGAAACTTCAAATTGAGGAAGCGATAAGTCACGAAATTTCCCTTCTTTATTTCCCCGAAAAAACGCATTAAAAGGTTTCCTCTTCCGCGTCCGCGTCCGCGTGCTCCTCGTTTCCGTTCCGCGGTCCGCGTCGCGTCGCGAGTTTTAGGGTTTCGCCGCGCCGCCCCCCGCCGCCCGCCGCCGATGGAGGAGGTCAGGACGACCGCCGCCTGGGTCGCCAGCCGCGCCTCCCACGTCGTCGTCGACTCCGCAGGTCCCTCCCCTTCTTGACTCGCCTCTTCATTTTTTTTTTTGGTCGGGTTTTTTTTTTTTTAGCCTACGTGTGTGCATGCATGCGTCAATCTGGGCGTGGATGTTTGGCGCAGGGATCGAGAAGGTCGTGGACACCATCGGGGACTCGATTCCGAAGGTGGAGTGGGATTTCGAAGGGATCCACTACTTCGACAATGGCCCCCTCACCGTTCAGTACCTCTTCGTCCTGGATGCTCTCAACTTCTGCTTTTGGCCCGGTAAGATATGCTGCCTGCTTTTCTGTTTAGTCTGGATTGTGTTTTCGTGGTTGCGGCGGCTTCCGGGATTTTTCCCCGACGTCAGTGCTGGTGGTCCTGAAGCAAGGAATGTAGGATATTCCCTTTTTTTTTTTTTTTTTTTTTTTTTTGAGTGGCTCTGTTTCGTCCTTCGGGGGTCGTTCGGTTAGTGACGAGGGCTCGTTTCGATGGCCCGGCTGCTGGCATTGCGCGGTGAATTTTACGCGTTTACTAATCGGGCTGTTTTTTTTAAATGGGAATTGGTGATTGGTTAAGAGAAATGAAAAAGAATGAAGGAAAACCGGCTTGAATGTGAAATGGTGACATGGACAAGTTCACATATTTAAGGTAAAACAACAAAAAAAAAAAAAATGTTTTTTACGCCATACTAAGAGAGCGACAAGAAAGTTGACTTATTTTCGGTTATAATAAGTGAAGTAGTTGTCCCTTGGATGAGTGATGTGGTCGTCGCAGGTTTGGATGTACCATGCTGTGCTCCTCTGTGACTATTTTCAGAGTGTTGGATACACATTAGCCATTTACTTTAATTGGGGTTACTTAATATTTTATGTTGCAAAGAAGTAGATGAGTTGGTTTCAGTATAGAGAAATATTGAATTTGCATGATATACTCAAAGATTGGTAGCTCTCAGGTAACATTGTCTATTTCGAGCACCTAAGCATCTGAGGACGCTTGTTGCTGATTTAGCAACAAGTTCCTTGAAAAAACACCAGCAGGAGTCTCTGTTTTTGCCATTTTAGAGTTGCCTCTCCTTTCTTTTCTTTATTTAATTAGAGAAACTGTGTGATGACAATCTCTCTTGTCTCTTGTGTGTTAATCTGAACTCTGAATGAAATAATGTTTTGCATCTTATTCTTTTAGTGGATTAAGATCCAAGGACCAATGAGTATAACAAAAGATGAAAGGATACATATATCCTGCACTGAAAATAGTGAAAATAGAATAATGGAACAAATAAATGGAAGCAGAGAATAGAGCACCGCCATGCAGAAATATGCGTGTTATCTTAGTGGTTGTGACATTTCATTTACGTTCAGGAAGAGTGCCGATACTTTAAATCATAAATGGTGTTTTGCACATTAAAAGACTGGGAATATTGTTCTTATCAACTAGTAATTGCCGAAACTTTTGTTAAATTGAAGGAGAGGACAATTTAGTCACATTACCTGATCAATAACTTGATGGTAGTGTTGATTACTGAATAGGAAACAACATGATTTTTCAACCTTTAATGAACATCTCGTCTCTCTTGTTCATGTGTAATAGACAAGGATTTGAGTTACGATCATCTGGCTTTGGGGCTGAAGGAAGCTCTGGAAAAAGACAAATCTGCATTTGATGCTGATCGGCTACAACAGTACACTGGTACTTTGACTTCCTCTTATTCTGTTTCTAGTGCTCCCCATCATACCATGATTTGGAACATTGCCATTTATATGTATATTGTGCATTGTTTATGTGATTTTCTGACAAGATATTTGATCCGATTAGTGTTGATACACTATGAATTGATGTATTTCACCATTGTGCATCAATTGGCGGTATTTTGTGACATGTCTCATTTCATGGGTGGTTCTTTCTATCAGGTTCTTACAATAGGTTGGTGAATCCAATCCAGTTAGCAAAACAAAAATTAGTAGATTCTGGTAGCACTGGCTGTGAGATTTTAGATTTTCTGCTAATTATTGTTGTTTGCTCAAAGGCAAGCAAATGTTCATTTTTGAAGCAATCTTTAAACATTTTAGCACTGTTAAAGTCAAATAACAAGATAAATAGTGTGCCTGATAGTCTTGAATTTTAATGTATCTTGGGTTTTTTTTTTCTTTCAACATATCTTGTATTAATTGACCTGAACTTTGGGTATTTATCCTGAATTTTGTGAATAGAATTGATAATATTGCTTTAAACTTCAACTCCATAGTAGCCTTTCTAGCTTGCCCGTTGTTTTGTTCCTCAAGTTAAACATTATGTGCTATGACAGGATGAGAATCCTTAGACTCTTATTTATTCCAGTGTATATTTGGATATGCCTAGCATCCCGGACAGATTTTCTCTGCTTAAGATAGTCTGTCTTGCATCTTCTTTAGAGGAGACTTATAATTAATTAATTACGCATGAGACGAGATTTTAGAACATATCTTGGTAATTTCATCTATGCAGGTTTGTTCTAACTAAGAATCAATTTATGAAATGGTTCACTGACTTAGGTCCTCAGTTACGCGAGTTGTTGAAGTGGCCCAGGCCCCTACCTTTGGAGGATGAACGGCTTCGTTTACTGCATGAGGTATGCTTGACTTTAAACGATTTGAATGTTAGATTCAGTTCAATCCTTCTCTTGTTATTATTTGTTTGTTTATCAATTTGGATTTCAAATCTACTGTTGATGGTAGAATTTCATGCATTTGATATCTTGAAGTTTCGTCTTGTAGGTTGGACATGAATTAGAAAGAAGCTTTAATGGTAAAGCGTCGAATCTTGTGAGGTCGTGCGGGAAGTCAGCAGGAAAGCTTGTAGCTCTTGTTGCACGTCACTTTCCAGGTATAAAGATTGTATTTTTCTTCAGTCGGCTATTCTTCTAAATCTGTTGAAACTATGACTGGGTACTTTCTAAATGATATTTGCAAAAGGAAGACATTTGTTTTCTAAGATCATTTAATGCAAATGCCAATGCTGACCATATTACTTTGCTAGGATTTCGAGATCATTCAGTGTATAAAGGCCACCAAGTATTCTTGTATAAGAGAGCTCAGATATTTGCGGCCGATCTATGGGGTGCATTCAAGGGCCAGGGATACGGTGAATTTCATGATATTGGTTCGGTTACTATTTTTGCAGACTACATTGTACCAGCTGTGCTTCGACAGCTAGGAGTCCTAAAATATAGTTCTGCCCTGATGAACACCATTGAGGCTGACAATGAAATAGTTTCTGGCACTGAGGAGGAAGTCGAGTTGCGAGCATGCTCTGTATATGCTGTGGAGAAAATGAGAGAGTTGATGAGTAGAAAATTGGGAAAACAGGTGATCACTTCATTCAGCTTTATCTTTTACCCTTTCAGCTTTTATTCAGCTATGGCATTTTGTGAATGTAATTAATATTTTCTGAATCACACTACCTTAAGATGATTGTCTAGTAAATTTATCTATTTAGTAATACAGATCAGGTGATTAGTAAGTGATATGAGTAAGGAAAAGATAAGCATCTTGTAAATTCAGGCAATGTAGACCACTTTCATGTGTTGATATCAATATATCAGCGTGATAGTTGTTGAACTTTCATCTGAAGAGGCAGAGATTAAGTGGTCAAATTTTAGACCAACTATTGACATCTATCATTGATTTTAGGAGATGATTGACATTGTCTTTATGGTGTAAAAATGGCTGCTGCTGGGGTAGAAATTGATTCAACTGACAATTTTCTTCCGTATATAATAGAATGTGTACATGTTATCCAGCAGCTAAGTGAAGTTTTGCTGTTCTACCTGGGAGATCAAGAAGTGCACAAGCGTTAATTCAATCAATTGTCCACATTCTTTGCTTTTTTCTCTAGAAGATCAGGACTATTTACATGCAACTAATTATGAAGAAAACTATCCTTTTCTAAAGTGCCTTTTAAACTCATCTTGCATATTTACTTAGCTGAAGGTGTCTTTTCTCAGGTTCTGAGTGTGGAGTTAGATCTTTGGCTTTGGTCTTGCGGCATCCAGAGCCCATCACTCCGGCACCATCGAACACTTTCGATGTACTATTGATCATATTCCTAAAGCCATCCTGCTCTTGCATATTCGGCTACAGTCCCTTAGATTATTTTGTTCGAGAACTGCAAAGGTTGTTTAGTGTTTGCTTTTTCCTCTCCTTAATCTAGTCGTAGAAGAGGACTCTCGTTTAAAAATTTTGCATAGCTTATAGGTATTAACTTGTTCTAACTGATGTAAGATATGACTGAAGGGTTTCTGCGCATACCCTATGTGACACTTTTGGCATTGTTAAGTGGAATCCAAGTTATAGTATCATCTCTGGGCTTTCGTTACATTGTCATATGAAGGAACAAACATCAATTGATTTCTCCTCGTAACTGCAGTGAAATTTTTCTTTCTTGTGGGCTATGTGCATTATATTAAGAACAAATATGAGTAATGAGGCATGCTTGGTCCTTGGAGAGTGTTTCTGGGTTATGAATGCTGATGATGTGATGGAGCAGCAGACGTATCTGCATCGGATTGTGCCTTTCTCGGTAAGAGGCTCATCCATTATTCAACCGAGATGTACAGGTTGTCCAGAAATAACATATTTCTTGCTTTCACAGTTCTACTTATATTTCATAAATGTGGAATAGGAAGAGGGGCAAGTACATATGTTATACTTAACTATTGTGATTTTGGCCACCTGAGCAAGGACTACATAGTGGCACTAAGGTTCTTAGTTATAGGTAGATTCCCATCATAAGTGCACTTCAGGACATCTGGCTTCCTGACTAGCCGAGGCCCGACTGGAATCTTGTTCTTTGGACGAATATCCTGCAATAAAAACACTTTTTCTTAGATGGTATACCATCTGGACTTTTTGAAAGCGATCCAGATCTGTTGACTGATTGATAGGCAAGAAAAAACTCATGAAAGATAGACCTCATGTAATGTCTGACAATCTTAGTTATGGTGACTAAAGTGAAAAGAAGAACAAGGAAATGCACATTGATGGATGAAAAGGTGGTGGAAGATGGAAAGAAGATACATCCGGCCATCAAAATTATTTGGTAGTTTGACGATTGTATGTGTACCAGCAGAGTAGCATCTTTCTTCTAGTTTCTATTTGTTGCATTATTTGCCACTTTATGAGCGAATTATCCATAGATTCTAGTGGAACGTGGTCTTTTATGAGAATGTGTATAGTTCATCATCGGAGGAGGATGTGGGGCTAATACGTGTAGAAGTTCATATCAGAAGTACCTGATCAAAGATTGATGTGGGGATGGCAAGTGTTGCTACAGCATTAGGGGAATCCACAATTCCAGATATTCTTCCTTCACATGGGCAGCAGGATAGTAGAAGATACATCTGTCAGGATGTGTTTGTCAGTCACACTGGAGGGACTATAAAAGAATACTGAAATTTGAGGATTGGAAGTCTTTGTTTTCTGTATTTTATGGTATTGATCCGATTCACCATGGATTGCATGATCATAGCAGTTGAATGATGTGGACCCCAAGTGGGACCACTGCAAGATTCAACCAGTCCTGCTGGATCGGACCCAGGCGAGAATTTTCCGCATGTGTTGAATAGCGATTTTAGTTTTCTGTAAGAGATGTGCAAACCTGCTCCTTGGAGTAGCCGAACTTAGAGAGGTAGTCGATGGCATTGAGTACAGCCCGCTTGTATGCAACGCTGGCGTCGAGGTAATGCTGCCTCCCACTCTCATCGACACTGATCCCCTCAAACACCAGCCATTCTGAAAATCTCGGCTCCACTGGTCCTATCTCGAAGATTGGGTTCACGTGGAGAAGAGTTGGTCCCATTGGTGACAGGTATTCTTTCATCCCTCCCCTGATGATTTCACATCTAATTGAAGATGAAGCAACAATGTCATTTAGCACCCAAAGTAAGGAAGACTTACATGTTGCATGATGAGTGAGTGAATTTAGAAAGAAAAAGGTTAGTCGAACTTGGGATAACAAGGATGAAGGATATAGATGCTCTGTAAATCATGAGCCTGCAGACATCAGTCCTTGCCATGAGCATTATGTTTGGATCTTGAGCATTTACTATCGAAGCTATAAGAGTTTTTGCTCGCCAATGTCTTAAAAAATTCCATGTGACTAACGCAAATATTTTTAGAAGTAAATGAAGTTTCTACTGTTTTAGCTGGTAAAGATTACTTTGTTACTTCTCAGTTAATTCATGAATTTGCATCTTGACCATTGCTAGGGGTGCTATTTTACACTACTAAATCAATAGTCACTGCTCCGATTACGGTCGGAACCGTAATGTCATGTAATGTGAAGAGATGAGAAATGAACCTTACTTGAGCTCTAGGAAGCCACTCATCTCGATTGCCCCACAGAAGGAGACCTCACCATCACCCTGAGAGAAGTGCATATCGCCAGTGCTGAGGTTTGCTCCTTCCACAAAAACAGGGAGATAAACCTTTGAACCTCTACTTAGATTTTTGATGTCGCAGTTTCCCCCGTTCTCTCTTCCTGGAATTGTTCTTGCAGCTTCCTTCGCGATCCTTTCCCATTCGGGAGTTTCTCCTTCAATCTAAAGGATAATTGATATCAGGACCGATATTCAGTTTAAGCAGTTGGTAAATGACTATTTTGCAGATTAGATTACCCTATGCATGCTTTAATATGAACGGCTTTGTATTGCTTGCGTCAATTGCTATGAGTCGGTTAATTGCATCGTACCTTGCCAAGGACACAGCCTTTGGTTGATGGTAAGTTTGCTAGTGGCCTTGAATGCAAAACCTCACATAGCTTGAAAGTCTGCAGTCCATTTTCTTCAACCTCTCTTTCCCTGTCGTTCCATATTTTTAGGAGTTCCTTAGATGGTGCAGTTCCTACTATTCCAGGGTGAGTCAGACCTGGAAACCTCACACCTAAGATTCATGCAGGAAATTGTCATTCCCCAGGCAAACCAATACGATATATTCAGCATACTACTACGCATCAGGCATTAGGTTTGAAAGATATAAAAAAGCATGTAGAATTAGGATATATACCCGGTATTTGCGGTGAATATGCATAGATTCCTTCAAAATACCATATAGCTTTGGTTGCACTTGGGAAATGATCTGTCAGAAATCCGCCTCCATTTTCTCTGTCGAATGTTGCTGTGAAACCCCATTCATCACCCGGTAGAGGACCCAGGTTGCATATCTCGACAGCGAGAAGATCACCCGGCTTCGCCGGAATTCCATCTGTATCCAGGACTCTGATCGGTCCACTCAGGTAATGAACCTGGATCAGAAGTAAACGACCACATCAACGACTCTACCGAGGTATACACAAGACTTAAAAACTCCCTCAAGAAAGTCTCTCATAGCACATAGTCTCGACTCCTCCTTAATTTTCAGCTGTCTTTTTATTGCTTCACCTGATTTATAAGCCAAGAGGTGGAAACTGTTCTTTAGCTTTCTTAGGAGTGGCTGGCACTTACTGTTGAGAGATCTACGGACTTCACATCGAGTGCGGAGTCATCATCTTTTATAGCCCCTCCAGTCCAGTCCACCATCTCTATCCTAAAGAACTCGCCGCTCGTAACCGCTGCGACCGCAGGTATCTCGGGGTGCCAGCGGTTGTGGAGAGGCAGTTGTTGGTCGCATGGCTTCTTTTTCACGTCTATTGGCACTACTAGTCTGGGTGACCGAGGAGCCATTGATGGGGGGTGAGGATGAAAAGTTGCAGAGAGTTTAGAATTTGAGAAGCGATGATGGGGATGCTTTTCGTACCAGATGAAGTATGTGATTCATCGGGATAGAGGAGGTTTGACTTCTCTAAGATTGGTAGGAGATGACAAAACTGGAGTGACCCCATTTCAGATGGTCCCCCCCAAGGAAAAAGTCACCATAGGGTGAAAAGGACCACCTTTATTTTGTCATCACAGAAAAATATAATGCAAAGAATCCCAATTAGGTCAAGTTAGTATATTCACAAAACGGGTCCGACCCGTGCTGAAAAAGCAGGTAGTATCCGTGGCAGTAATTTCCTCAATTCGGTAGTAACTACATTGGTGCATGTAGTAATTTATCTCTGTTTTAGTAATTTTGTGGGGGTAAGAATAGTAGAAGTGTCAAAATTTTCATACGACGCTTATTTCCTACATGGAACTTTTTACTTTTTTGAATTTTTTGATTTTTAGTTTTTGTTTTGCTCGACCCTTGCCGGCCCTAAAGAAAAAAGCAAAAAAAAAAGCAGAAAATTCAAAATTCAAAACAATAAAATATTACAAATATTAAAATATTGTCTACGTTAGTGCTGGCGAAGCCACGTCTGCACAGACCGGTGAGGTCACGTCGGACGACTGGCATCGCCACGTCGGATTTTCTAGCGAGATAAATTGAAATTGGCACTCAAATTTTGGCATTCCCACTATTTCTTGCAAGAATGGCTATGGTATTGATCTTTTTGAGAAATTAGTCTTGAGATATGTAAGCTGGATTTTCTCTTATTGTATTGGGTATTCGGCGCAAACAACAACGAACGTCAACCCATATATAAGTGCGTTAAATACTCAGAGGAAGCATCGAAATGCTTGATGCCCTCCGTGGAGTATTCCTGCGTAATACCGCCGCCGCAGGCTCCACCATCTCGACCCTGAAGAACTCGCCGGCCCGTACTTCAGGGACCGGCGGGATCTCTGGTTGCCGCCGGTTCTGCAAGGGAAGGATCTGATCATGTGGCTCTCTCTTCAGGTCTATGGGAATGACCAGCCTCGGACCATTTTGACCCATTTTTTCCTTGTAGAAAGAACAATTAAGACCACATGGGAAGCTATAAGCTTATGGAAGTATCTAACCATTAATTTATATGAGTAATTAGGATAATGAACTAATGATGATTGCTGAAATTGTAGCCCTCTGGATGATCAAATAAGCTGATACTCGGAGTCGGCAGGTTAATTATAGTTACATATTCTTAAGCTGTCATCTTGATGGAGCTTTCGGCCGTCCGTCCGGCCGATAATTGCGATAAGTTTTAGTCAAGGATGATTTGGGATGTGTTAAGAATGCATCTAGCCTTTTCTTAATTGAGTTTTCTCTACTGGCTATCCTTATTTTTTTCAATGTTCGTCGTTGGTTCTCCTTATATTGAATAAACAGTCATTCGTGGTCTTAACTTTTTTGTCTCCCTGTGAGAATTGGATGTAGCATGTGGAGGAGGGGAACTCGGAAATGACTTCCTAGAGAAAATAGTCGTGCCATTAGCCATGTACACGCACGGTAAAATTAAAAAATGGCCACTCATCATAGTCACATCGACCCTTCAAATATCACAAACGCTTTGATGACGAGCTTATGAGTTTTTAAAATCTTAATAGGAAAGTCGGGATACATATTACGTGAATTATATAATAGATCGACTACGTCACGTCAACATAGTTATGTATTACTCCTCCTTCACCTCTGACGGTCCCCACTAAGGAAAAATCATCACAGGACGAAAATGGGACCTATCACTTCGTCATTATCCAGCAGAACTAACGTTCCAAGCATCTCAATTGTGTCAAAATTAGTATATTCACAGAGCAGTCCAAGCTCTCTCCTGAAAACCCCAACAGGAAGAAGAGTTTTCTGAACTTGAGATGCTTCTCTGGGAACGATCCACTCGGATTCAGCTTGAGAAAAGAAGATTAAAGGGGTTCCTAACTGTAGAATGACTTACTATTGTCCTTAATTCCCCCACTCTCTCTCATCATATGAAGGCCTCATTATAATGATAGACTCCGTAAATTCGATCAGATAAGAAAACAAGCGAGAGACGCGACGGGAAAATTAATAGCCAAATTCCGAGAACTCACGATGGACATGTTGGCACGCTTGATGTCGTCGATGGTATACTCGCGTGTGATCCCGCCGCCGCTGAAGTCCACCATCTCCACCCGGAAGAACTCGCCGGTCTGCACTTCGGCGACCGGCGGGATCTCCGGGTGCCACCGGTTGTGGAGGGGGAGCGTCTGCTCGTGGGGCTTCTTCTTCACATCTATTGGGATGACCAGCCTCGGACCATGTGGTTGAGCCATTTCTGTCTTCTCTCCCAGTTCAAGAATTGATAAGATTACTTGGGGAGCCAAAGCCTCATGGAAGTGTGGCTATTTCTTGGTAAGCAGGAGATGGCACAAGGACTCAAGAAGAGGTGCTTTAGATATGCAGAATCAGGTGGAAGATTTTGAGGGACATTATTGACACCTCCAAGGATTTGATTTTTCTTTCTGTACGAGTGGATGGACCACTCTATACCGATGGAGATTGGGATGGGAAAACGATGATGGGAGATCAATTGTCGTCACTCTGCATCGAGCGAACATCCACGACCTACCTTGCTCTATCAAGACACGACGTACCATAACGATGCGGTTAGACAACGATGCCGCCAACAGCAACCACCACAACAATGAGCTGAGGCTTGTCACTTCCACTACACTGATTTTTATATTTTGGTAGGTTTTTGATGGCCCAGTACAATGTGCTACTGAGGATTGTGATGATAATTCGGTCTAGCTCCGATGCCAATTGACGAAGAATGGAAGTGCACGGCGAAGATAGGTTTAGAATCATATAGAAAGGGAAGAAAATCGGATAGGAAGAAAGGGGAAAAGAAAGTAGCGAGAGTTGGAAGAGAAATAGAGAAACGCCAGTTCATGTAGGAAAGAAGAAAGGGCAAACGCACGATATTCATTAATCAAATCATCAAGTATAAGTTTTCTAGAAGCAAACCCTAACAAAACACTAGGAAAATAATTCTAAATAAGGTACTTTATTAGAAACATATATCCTTAATCAAGGAAGATGTCAATATAACTAGATCAAACAAAGAAACAAAATAATAAATTGGTGGTTGGAGAAACCCGTTCTACATTAAATTGTTCACTTTATTCTCATCTTATGAAATGTCACCTTATACTTGAGTGATATTAGAATCATCGCACAAAACGTTAGGTCCTCGATTCATCTGCAACATAGACCCGAAACATCATAAGCATTCAGTCTTTTAGGGATACTTTGATCTCAAAACTCATAAGCTTTTCCATTTCTGATTGAACAAAAAAATTTAGGGCTTAGAGACGACATCATCTTTAGCGAATCGAATATCATTTCAGTGATACTTTTTGACATTGGTGGCTCTTCATGATTCTCTCTCCAAAGAAAAGGATAGCCAAAACACCAAGATGGTCTGGTGATATGTACCCGACAAGGCTTCATCATTTCTCCATCGCTAAAGTCGATTCATTCGGTTGTCTGAATTCGATTCAACATCGTACACATTTATGCTGATGCAACCCCCTCCTGATTAGTTGCAAGTTCATCTTGAGATGCCAGAAAGCTTTTAGTGCTTGTGATAAGCTGAATGACAAGCCTTTTGCTCCGATCAATCGGATGGAAACTCGCCACGATCACATTCGTTCAACACCTTAGCCTTTTGCGACGGAAAGATGCTTCTGTCTAATCCTGATTTGTTTCCCCACTAGCAGGTCCTGAAAATCGGAATCTTAGGACTATGCCGGCATTTGTGCTGACGTTTTTAAGATTGTATCGGTTCCGAAATTTTAGTTTGTGTAGATATGACATGAGTCTATCAATTTCGAGGTTTCTGATGATATTAATTTTTAATTATATTATATTAGATGTGGTCACTCCTTATTGTACTTGTTTAGTAGAACTATTTTTTATTAGTAATTTGTCATTGAGGTTGTAGTTTTACCTACCGACTTTAGTGATAATGGAAAATGTTGTCCATTCCACCCTTTCTTCATAGCAATTGGACTGATTCTAATTTTTTTTCTTTTGTTAGAGAATTTCAAAAGCCATCCTAACTTTTATGCGTGAATCAAATACCCTCCATAGTATTGAAAACCTACAAAAACCATCATCGCTTTTGCAATTTCATTCCTTGCATCCAACATCACTTATGGTTTTAATCTAATCTACAGACTCGCAATTTAATTTCTTGTCATCTTTTTCCAAGTTTACCCCTCTGCTCGCCATTTGAAAACTATCTACCAAGATAATCCGCCTATCCGAAACCTCAACCCAACCCAACCCAACCCAACCCAACGCGTACAACTTAGCCCTTCTCCTCCTTGTGCCGCCCACGATTGTCATGTCACGTCGCTGAGCCCCTGCCCCGCCACCTCAGCTGTCTCCCTGTCTCCCGTCTCAAGCTCAAGTGTCGATTGCCACCCAAATTGTATTGTCCAGAAGTAACATATTGTTTGCTTTCACAATACTTATACTTCGTAAACGTGGAATAGGAAGAGGTGCATGCACATATGTTTTCCTTAACTATTGTGATCTACGACACCTGAGCGAGGACTACATAGTGGCACTAAGGTTCTTTGTTATAGGTAGGTTCCCATCATAAGTGCACTTCAGGACATCCGGCTTCCTGACTAGCCGAGGCCCGACTGGAATCTTGTTCTTCGGACGAATATCCTGCAATAAATAGACTTTCTTAGACGGTATGCTTTGTGGACTTTCTGAAAGTGATCCAGATCTGCTTACCGATTGATAGGCAAGAAAAAACTCAAGAGAAATAGACTTTGTGCAATGGTGGTATTAGTTATGGTTGACTAAAGCGAAAAGAAGAACACGGAAATCGAATGTACTTTGATGGATAAAAAGGTGGTGGAAGATGGAAAAGAATACACATCCAGCCATCAAAGTTATTTGGTAGTTTAAC
Source organism: Eucalyptus cloeziana (assembly GCA_014182715.1). Classification (NCBI taxonomy): domain Eukaryota; kingdom Viridiplantae; phylum Streptophyta; class Magnoliopsida; order Myrtales; family Myrtaceae; genus Eucalyptus; species Eucalyptus cloeziana. Next base: position 22,469,608 of record CM024641.1, on the reverse strand, counting down.
GATCTAATATGTACCAGTGGAGTAGCATGTTTCATCTAGCTTCTATTTGTAGCGTCGTTCGCCACTTTATGAGCGAACTATCCGTAGATTCTAGCTGAATGCGGTCTTTTATCAGAATGTGCTGAGTTGATCATTAAAATGAGGAGGAGCTTAGTTTCTGACAGAAGTACCTGATCAAAGATGGAAGTGGGGATTGCAAGTGTTGCTACAGCATTAGGGGCATCCACAATTCCAGATATCCTTCCTTCACATGGGCAGCAGGATACTAGAAGATACATCTGCCAGGACATGTGATTCTGTTAGTCACGCTAGAGAGACTATATAAGTTAGCTTAAATTTGAGGAATGGGTTTCAGTTGGTAGTCCTTTTTTTATTTCACATTCTGTATTGATCCGATTCACCATGCATCACATGATCACAGCCGTTGAATGATGTGGAACCCAAGTGGGAACCACCGCAAGATTTAACCGTGACCCAGGCGACGATTTTCTGCATGTGCTGAGAAGTGATTTAGGTTTCTTTGAGAGATGTGCGAACCTGCTCCTTGGAGTACCCGAATTTGGAGAGGTAGTCGATGGCATTTAGCACTGCCCGCTTGTACGCGACCGTGGCATCAAGGTAATGCTGCCTCCCGCTCTCATCAACGCTGATCCCCTCAAACACCAGCCATTCTGAAAATCTCGGCTCCACTGGTCCTATCTCGAAGAATGGGTTCACATGCAGGGGAGTTGGCCCCATTGGTGTCAGGTACTCTTTCATCCCTCCTCTGATGATTTCGCACCTAATTGACGTTGAGGCCAAGAATTCCGTTTAGCACCCAAAAAGTAAGGAAGACTCAACATTAATGTGTTGCATGATGAACGAGAGTAAATTTGGAAAGAAAAAGGTTAGTCGAAATAGTGAAATGAAATCCCCTAGGTTATGGATGCTCTATAAATCCTGAGCCTGCAGATATCAGTCCTTGCCATGAGCATTGTGATCGGATCTTGAGCATTCAATACTGAAGCTATAAGAATTTGTGCTTGCCAATGTCTCAAATTCCATGTGACTAACACAAATTTCTTCAGAAGTAAGTGGAGTTTCAACCGTTTTAACTGTAACAGAGTACTTGGTTACTTTTCAGTTAGTTTATGAATTTGCTTCTTGACCATTGCTGGGGAAGCTATTTTGCGCTTTTAAATCAATAGTCACCGCTTCTATCAAACTATAATGTTATGTCATGTGAAGAGGTGAGAAATGGACCGTACTTGAGCTCCAAAAAGCCGCTCATCTCAATTGCCCCGCAGAAGGAGATTTCACCATCACCCTGAGAGAAGTGCATATCGCCAGTGCTGAGGTTTGCTCCTTCCACAAAAACTGGGAGATATATCTTTGAACCCCTTCCTAGATTTTTGATGTCGCAGTTTCCCCCGTTCTCTCTTCCCGGAGTTGTTCTTGCAGCTTCCTTTGCAATCCTTTCCCATTCAGGAGTGCCTTGTTTAATCTAAAGGATTGTTGATGTCAGGACTGGTCTTCAGTTTAAGCAGTTGGTAAATGACCATTTTGCGGATTAGATTATCATACGCATGCTTTAATATGAATGGCTTTCTATTGCTTGCTTCGATTGCTACGAGTAAGTTAATTGTATTGTACCTTGCCGAGGACGGAGCCTTTGGTTGATGGTAAGCATGCTAGTGGCCTTGAATGCACAACCTCACATAGCTTGAACGTCTGCAGTCCATTTTCTTCAACCTCTCTTTCCCTGTCGTTCCATATGTTCAGGAGTTCCTTAGATGGTGCAGTTCCAATTAATCCAGGGTGAGTCAAACCTGGAAATCTCACACCTAAGATTCATGTAGAAAATTGTCATTCCCCAGGCAAACCAATACAGTAATTTCATCATGTTACTATGCATCAGGCATTAAGTTTGAAAGAGAGAGCATGTAGAATTAGGAAATATACCTGGTATTTGCGGTGAGTACGCATAGATTCCTTCGAAATACCATATAGCTTTGGTTGCACTTGGGAAATGATCTGTCAGAAACCCACCTCCGTGTTCTCTGTCGAATGTTGCTGTGAAGCCCCATTCATCACCCGGTAGAGGACCCAGGTTGCATATCTCGACAGCGAGAAGATCGCCCGGCTTCGCCGGAACTCCACCTGTATCCAAAACTCTGATCGGTCCACTCATGTAATGACCCTGGATCAGAAGTAAACAACCAGAATCAACAGCTCTACTGAGGTATTCACTTTCAACAGGCTTAAAAGCTCCCTACAGAGAGAGAGTCTCTCATAGCACATATAGTCTTTAGTCTGTCTTGATTTTGAGTTGTCTTTTTATTCCTTCACCTGCTGTGTAACATCATTTTTATGACCCTTCCAGTATACCATCTCTCTCCTAAAGAGCTGGCCACTCGTAACCACCGCAGCCGCGGGTCTTTCAGGGTGCCAGCGGTTGTTACTACTAATCTTGGTGTTGGAGGAGCCATTCAGGGGTGCGGACGAAAAGTTGCAGAGAGCTTACAATTTGAGAAGCGATGATTGGGGAGTTCATGAAACCAAATGAAAATTTGTGATTCATCGGGACAGAGGAGGTTCGACTTCTCTCGGATTGGTGGAAATCGTAAATTCAACTACGTGAAAATAAGCGAGAGACGTGACCAGGAAAATCAATAGCAAACTGGAGAACTCACGATGGACAGGTCGGCATGCTTGATGTCCTCGACGGAGTACTCTTGCGTGACCGCACCGCCGCTCCAGTCCATCATCTCCACCCGGAAGAACTCACTGGTCCGTACCTCCGCGACCGGCGGGATCTCCGGGTGCCACCGGGTGTGAAGGGGAAGCGCCTGCTCGTGGGGCTTCTTCTTCACATCTATTGGGATGACCAGCCTCGGACCATGTTGAGCCATTTCAAGTTTTCTTTCAACCTACGAATCGATGAGTCCACTTGGGAAGCCAAGATATTTGGATAGGTAGGTGTATCTTGGTCACCTAGGAGATGGCGAAACAGCTTTAGTTAACTGACTAACAACAAATTCAAAGGAAGCTGAGGAAACATGTAAGACAGGGGACAAAGATAAGAAAGATATAAGTGAAATAGCCGTGATCTAACTACTTGAGTAGAGGAACCATTAGCTAAAATAACTTGAGATGAGGGCTAGTGTTATGGTTGGAGAAGAATGGTTCTTGCTTACCTGTCATATGGCCAGAAGCTCCCAAATCAATGATCCAGGAGGTGCTAGGAGACAAAGAAGAGAAAAATGCCATGCTACCTGTATGTGTAAGAGTGGCATTGGATGAGAAGTTAAAAGCCTCTAGTTGTTGAACACGCTTGATAAATTATGTAGACAGATCATCTTGTGCCGCAGATTCAGAAGAACTATCCCCAATTGAGATAAATGGATGTGTATCGCCATAAGACACATTTCCAGCACTCCCTTTAGACATAGCAGCATTACAGTAACCAATTGTTGAGAAATACATTTTATCAAAAAATTTTATTATAAGATATAGGTTCTGTGGTGATTCTAAATAGGAAATAACACTGGTGCACAAGGGAATTGATATTTTCACTTCAAGTGGAGCTGAACGTACACAAATTGTGTTGGAATTTAATCGACGACAAAACCCGAAAACGTAAAGATATAATGGCAGAATTTAATCAATGACGAGGCATTAAAGTTAAGAACACACATCAGAGTTTAATCAACAACTTGGATATGTAAACTATAACTACAATGCATAAATTAAAAGATAATAAAAAGACAACATGTTTTTTTAATAGTATATGAACACTAGCATTTATAGTGTTTACATCATAATTGCCTATAATCAGTTCTTCAGCAATTTTACCCTTGCCTTTACGTTTCCAGAGTAATCATTCCAATGTTCACTTTGCCACGATTTATCATCTTAAGATGAATAACTTCCTCATCGTATCCACATCGATATTGATGACTTTGTCCTAATTGACTATTGTTTGCTGTCGATAACTTCCTTGGTTGTTTATACTCTTTAAGTTGTCAACATTTATCTAAAAATGCTTAAATATCTCAAGATATTACTATTCATCAAGTTACAACTATTATTTTTTGCCGATGATTTTTCTTTTCACCAAACTCTACTCTCATTGTCTAAGTCTATTACTTGTCCATAATAACAAAAATTGTGTCATTTTTTTGCGAGTGAAGCATCTGATCATGTGGCTTCTTCTTCAGGTCAATTGGGATAACCACCCATGGACCATGTCGACCCATTTTTTTCTTGTGAAATAAGTCCACTAGGGAAGCTATGAGCTTATGGAAGTATCCAACCATCGATTATATACATGAAGTAGGGTAATGGAATAATGATGATTGCTAGGTAAATTGTAGCCATCCGGGTGATTAGACAAGCCAATATTTGGATTGGCAGCTTAATTATATTTGCAGATTCTGAAGCGGTCGTCTCATTGGAGGTTGCCCTTTTCTCAATTGAGGTTTCTGTTGGCTATCCTTCTTTTTCAATGTTGATCGTCGGTGCTCTGTACTCTTGCGCATCGGATGTTTACGTGTGACCGTGATGTGCAAAAATTCTCAAAATCTTGATATTAAATTAATTGAGATGCATATCACAATAATTATATGATGGAATGATGCGTCACATTGATGTAGCTAATGCGTAACACCTTCTTCAACCTGGATGGTCCCCAAGGAAAAGTCGCCACGGGACTAAAAATGGACCCTCACTCTGTCATTATCCAAAAGAATTTTCAAAGCATCTCGATTGTGTCGTATTAGTAGATTTACGGGGCACTCCAAGCATCCCAACAAGAAGAAGAGTTTTCTGAACTTGGGATGCCTCTCGGAATGATCCACTCAGACCATGTTGGAATCAGATTGAGTCAAAAAAGAAAAATTACCAAAAAAGTAAGTATAAAATGCATTTTTTTTTCCACAAAAAGAAAAGAAAAATGTCAGAGTCATCTGGCTAAAATTAGTGAAATGATTGAATTGACATAAATGTAAAAGATTTAGTATTGAATTGGCTAACAAAAAATAGATTTATGACTAAATTGATATAATTACAATAAATTTATGAAGTTTTTGATAATTTTTCTGAAGTGACGGTGTATCTTAGTAACCTAAGAGACGGCACAAAGACTCAAAAGAGTGCTTTGGATATGCACTCTCTGGTGGAAGACTTCGAGGGCCATTATTGACACCTCCAATGGTTTGATTTTTCTTTCTCCACCGGTGGATGGACCCGCTCTAATACTGATGGATCCCGTCCACCATGCTTTTCGGATTGCCTTGGGAAAATAACGTTGAGCTGTCGCTCTTCGATTCGATTGAACGTCCACGATCTTCTATTCTGATATTTACCCTTTCTGATTAGACAAGACCTACCATGACTTGATGAGATCAAACGGGTGGTCAGCTGGCTGTAATATCTGGAAGACGGCGAAGATGGCAAGGCGACGAAAATGATAATAGCTACAACGATGAGCTAAGCCTTTTCTTTTCGTTTCTTTCTAATCTTTCCTAAACTCATTTTGTGCATGTATTGGTACTTGATCGGCCAACACCATGTGCTACGAAGGATCATGGGGAAGAGTGGGCCTTAGCTCTGACCCCAATTGATGCGCGTGGCAAAGATAGGCTTAGGATCATGGAAAGGGGAGGAAAATCAGATAGAGAGAAAGGGGGGGAAAGAACATAGTGAAATCTGGAGAAGCAAGAGAGGAAAATTCAGGTGAGTGATGCCCGGGCCTGGGATGGCAAGGGCTGCCCTTGCCTTGCCGCATTTAGGGCGACTCTTGCACAAGGCCGACAAGGGCAACCCTTGCCCTCGCTAGCCTAGGCCTGTGCATGCTTGCTTGAAGTTGGCAAACTCCACTAGTCATCGATGAGGTATGGCGGAGGGCAAAAGGGAAAAAAAGAAAAAAAAAAAGAAATGAAAGAAAAGAGAAAAAAAATAATTAAAATTCGAAAAATATTAAAATATTATTAAAAAATATCCATGTCAATGACTACTAGCCGTCCTATAAAAATGTTTAGGATTTAATTAACAAAATTAAAAATTTTAAGATTAAAATGGTAAAAGTACAATAAAGTTAGAGTTTTTTAGATAATTTTCTCGTTTAGTGAAGTGAATCGACATCATTTCAGTGATGCTTTCTGCAGCGTGGCTCCCTGACGATTCTCTATAGAGAAAAGGATAGCCAAAAGGCAAGATGCTCGGTGATCCGTACTCGATGAGACCTTCATGGTCTCTTCGTCGCTAAAGTCGATTCGCTTGGTTGTCTATATTTCATTCGACGTTGTACACACACAGGCTGATGCAACGCCCCATCCTCAATAATTGCAGAGTCTATGCCGAGATGCCAAAAGCTTTAGTGCTTTTTGGAAAAAAACTAAGTGACAACCTTTTCGCTTTGGCCAATCGGATGAAACTCGTCGCGATCCACATTCGTTTGCAAACCCTACCCCTTTCGCCACAGAAAGCAGCTTCTGTCTAATCCCTGATTTGCTCCCGCTAGTTGGCCCCGCAGATCGGAATCTTAGGATCATGCCGGCCATTGTGCTGACGTTCTGAATGTTGTACTTGCTTTGAGAATTTGGTCCTGACGAGTTTTCGTGTCATTTGCTGTAATTGGAACTAGAAAGTCGAAGTGATCGTGCGCGGTTGTCTTGTCAGGGCCATGGGTGGAGGGTTAGCTGTGATGCTTCTAGGCCCAAATGGTTGGGCCGGTTAGGAGGTCCTAGAGATGATCCTCCACGGCGTGGAAAGGATCAACTACCCCTTGACCTTATTTCATTCGACGAAAAATTGCACATGTTCTTCATTTATTTCATCCGGATGCACATTTAACAACATTTCTATATCGTCGTATGCCTGATCATGGGTTCGCTTGCCTATGCCCGTTAGACCTGAAGAACTAGATGGATGGATCTAGAAGCAATTTTCTATTTAGACTCGGATCACCCATTAAGTCCGGCTTATATTATATCGTTTTGGACAGACAATTAAATATCTATCTAAAATGATGAGCGACCTAAAGAATTCTTTTAAGCTCAATACTTGTCTTGGCCCACCTAAACACTATTCACAACTCGAAAGCATTTCATATTACATTTTTAAAAGTATAAGATTAAAATAAAAATTTAAGGGATCCGATTCAAAGCAAAAGGTCCTCACGCCAGCTCTAATTGACTAATATACTTTCAAATTGAGAAACTGAAGTTGAACACTCATATCCCCATCATCCACTCCAATGTCATATAAGAGCATAAAACTAGGGTTTCACGCCAATCATTTATCTTCACTTCACTCTTGAGATTTGAGGTTTGATCTCCTTAGCTTTCAAGTCTTTAAACTTATTATTCAGATATTATTATGTAATCCCTGCCTATTTCAGCCCACTTTACATGAACCATTGGCCCACTTCACTTTGGGATCTTACCCTAATGTAGGCTAAGTCCTTTGCGTTCCTATAGTTGCAATCTATCCGCTTCAGTTCGAGATTTAGGATTTGAAATCATAACCACTTCCTTACTTTTAAAGAAAGGCTAAGATAGCAATCTACTCAACATTACTTTCATGTTCAACCCAATGCTTTAAAAGAAACTTTGCTTACGAGTACAGTCACATTTAGCCACTTGCCTGGAGATAATGTTGAACCAACATTAAAAAAACTTGAAGCTTTCATTGTGATAGGCTCCCCGCCGAAAGGTACCATCGTTCCTTATCCACGGAGAGAGCGACTCCCAACAGTCGGGGAAGTCAAATTCAGATGGGTCATCTTTCGGTTCCAGCCCGTGATGCAACCTCGAAGATGACAACTTTCGATTTATTTTCCTTTGTGGTATCTGCTCTCGTGTATCGTCGGCTATGAGACAGAGACATCCATGAAATTTATGACGGGCGCCACTTTCTAAGCTCTCTTGGAGCCTATCCAAAATACGCTTCAAGAAATTGTTTTTTCAGAATCAGTGCGTGATGAGTTGAAGTGCAAGATGATAGGATTCATCGTTATCTACATAATGGATGCGTAGAAAGGCAAATTTTTGGAAGGTAAGGTTTCGATGTCCTTGTAAAGTAAGAAGATATCTTGTATGATAACCATAGACATGTGGAAACTTAATTAATCGGTTATTTTCCGTCAATCGTGCAATTGAGGCATAAGATATATGAGTACGTTGTAAGAAAATTAACTAAAATGTCCTAAGTTATTATACGATGACCAATTCTATCATAAATATTTTAATTGTGCCAATTTAGTTTTAAATCTTTTGACGATTTGTCAATTTGGTATTAAACCTTTCAATTGTGACAATTTAGTCTTAGTCATTTTGATCATTCATTATTTTAGTTATAAATATATTGATGGTTTATCAATTTAGTCATTTTGACCAATTTTGATTGAAAATCACTGACATAATGGTTTACTTAATGCTAATCGTCCTACATGATGTTGTCCTTCACCGGCTGTAGCTGGGTCTCATCAATGGCTGGCAACCGCTATTAACCTCAAGCAGGGCCGCCCTCGCCTGCCTCGGGCGAGGGATGCCCCACGCCTGGATCGGCAAGGGGGTAATGAAGATCATCATGACCATTTTAAAGTAGAAATTGAGGGAACATGTGGGGTAGTGAGATCTGACGAGAGGGATAAATCTTTCCTTCCTATTGTTTACCCCTGGAAGCTTGATGAGAAACTCCAAGGGCAGTTGTCGGGAGGAGGGGATAAGGACGCCACGTCCGCCGTGACTTTGACGTCTCGCTTCGTCTCCTTCCTCTCGTCACGCGCCGCTCCGTTTAGTCTCACCATGAAGAGTCACTCAAGACACAGGGATCCATCGAATTTCAACGCCCCAAATCATGAGTCCCTCGACTGTTTGCGACGACATCTTGATCGGTAGCTCAGGACACCGGACGATGAAGATGTATCCCCAGGGGTGTCGGCAATTCGCGTCAAAACATGTCGGATAAAATTTAGATCTCTAACTCGAATATGTTGTATTAATTAGATGGATTACACGCCTCGTTGCATTTAATATGTTTTAAATATGGACTTTTATATATAAATTTGTAAACAATGTGTTTAGAAGTGTAAAAACGTGTCTAAACATACTACACTAAAAAGGATATCACATTAATTTATATGATTTAGGATTAGTATCGTGAAAAACCTTAAACTGGTATACTTATAACAAATTTTCCTTCCATTAGTTTCTGTTAACTTTTACTATCAAATTGCTAAATTTGATGGCATTGGACAGTTAATAGGTCTATTGGTTTGGGGTTTTACCTTTCGCTTATCATAGGTGTATCGGTTTTGCGATTTTTCGTGATATTAATCGAATTTAATGGAAACTAACAAATGACATATTTATCACATGTGTATCAGTTTGGGGCTTTTAGTGATTAAAAAATTAATTTAGAATAAATTTATTACGAGTGTGCCGGTTTATGATAAATTTATTATAAATGTACTAATTTGAGATTTTTTGTAGTATTAACTCTATAATTTTACTTATTTAAGTGTGTTATAAAAAGTTTAAAAAGAGTCAGATCCCAATAGAATGCGTTTTTTATGCATTTATAACCAGGCTGACTCCCTTCTTATTCTTGTACATAAATGGGGTTAACCCATTTTAACTTGACACCAAAACGCTTAGTTAAGTCTCACATATGTATCATATAAAATCACCGTATTCTGTCTTTAACATGGACAATTCGGGACGCATCAACGAATTCATTCATTTAGGAGTACGTTTTACAGGACAATCGACATTAATTCAGGCCAAATATAGTCAGGTACGAATCCAAATTAATACAGATGTTTCCCGTGACATAAAGTTTCCAGCTTGTCATTGATTGAGCTACCTATAGATTCGTGCCCCCATGTGATCCCAAGAATTGAAAATCGATCCTCGTGTTAAATGTGTGAGCGAAGGAGCTGTGCTTTTCCTTCGTGGTCCTCCGTTGCCAGAGCAGCTCATGAGAGATCCCGTTGCAAGTCTACGTGGAGTATGGTTTCGCCTTTATGTTCAAATGCATGCATGCATGCATGCACATGGATATGTAGTAGAAAGCCTTGGGGGTCCTTCTACAGGGCTTTGCGTTGGCGATTCTAGTTCGTACCTTGAACCAAGCGAAGAAAACAAATCGTGAAGGTTAGTTTCTCGACGGCTTTGAGGTGGTGAACAGAGAAAAACAAATTGCACTGCTGTAATTCTTAGGCCTTTTCCAGATTTCACCACCAGAGTCATTGCATTAATGTTCAGATAATTGCAACGTCGCCAAGGAATGAGAATTGGGCTCATGGGTTAATACAACGCGGGACTAATGTTGGGTTGCAAGACAGAAGTCTCCAAGCGCAAAAGCATAGTGGAAATGCTGGGAAAAAAGATGTAAATAAGTTAATGGGAACGCATGTAAAGTGCGGATAACAGTCACAATGTTTGGCATTAACTATTTGCTAAGTTTGACATGTTCTGGTAGAACTGTTTCTCTGTGTCTCACTGACCACCATGACTACCTGTTAGGAGCGTGCAGCAAGGACCTCTACCTGGGGAGGTCAGCAAAGGGGCCTATGTTTGAGCCTGTCAACCTATATAATTGAACTTACATTCAACTAAAATAAAAATAAAAATAAAAATAAAAATAACAATAAAATTTAGTCAATTATACATGTGAGTTGTGTGAAAGAAGTTCCCTATTGGATTATTAGTGTGGTGTGAAGATGAGTCCAATTGGATATATTGATAGGCTTGGACTTGCGCTTCCTCTAGGCAATCACTATAGGCGAAGGTATTAGGCTTATGCTGCGTGCTTTTAACAGATAGTATCAGAGTCGATAGTTTATTGGTGCTCTACTCTCAATCTATATCGGTGTTTGGTGCATATCTCAAAAAAGAAATCTCATGATCAACACTTATTTCAAGTAAAATTGATATAACAATTGTTCTGGTGAGAAGAAACCATGCACAATTGGTCTAATAATGTGAGTCCGGCGAGAAGAGATGAGAGATAGAGACCATGGGTGATGCAATCCCAAATTAGCAATTGACAATGGTTGTTGAAGTATCTGAATGCGGGTGGGTCTAACTAGATTTGTTGATGGGCTTAGACTTGAGCTCTCTCTTGGCGTCTCTCAAGTGAAGTTATTAAATTTTTACTACGCGCTTCTAATATTATGTATCAATTAGAATATATTAATTACTGTACACCACACTGATTATCTGATTGGAGACCCTTCTAACATAACTCACATATGCATCTCAACAATCTCATATTCACTGATACAATAAGTTGAGAGTGCGCAGCAAAAATTTTGTACTTTTTCATGAGGAGATTGCTAAGAGGGATTCTAAGTTTGAGCTTGTCAACATATCCTACTGAATCCACCGTCATTTTATAAACTTAAGTTAATGAGTTACAGGTCAATATGGATGTACTAACTACTCCATATTACATCAAATTATCTGATGTGGAATTTTTCTCACCCAATTAATAAATGCATCTCAATACTTCCAACGACTTTTTCATGTTTGCCATCTGCCTTTCACATCGCCAACCAGTTTTCCAACATTACTGGCCATGGTCCCCCCATCTTGAGATTTTAGGGCCATGGCCAAACTTCTTATCCTTTCTCTCTTCTTGTTGGTGCCACCGGAATTGACGTTGGTCATTCTCGCATATGCCAAACATCTTGCTGGCCAAGCTCGTGCGAGCCACAACCTAACTCTATGTAATGTGCGGTAATTATGAAGTCGATATTCTTTTTATAGCCGACAACACACAAAGCCAATGTTTATCTCCATAGGCCAATGCCGATTCCGGTCATGACAATGAATACGCCCCCGCAATATAAGGGCATCCATGGAAGACTCCAACCTTCGATTGTGATGAAAGGCGTCATTATCGAGAAAACGATTGCCGTGAGTGCTTCTGCAAGTTGGTCAGTAGTTGAAACATGAGAAACTCGAAGCGATCTTTTCGATGGATGATCTCGAACGAAGTGGAAGTCAATTTTCCCAGGCGAGAATGGAACACTAGATTCGCACTTAGTCATGTGGCTCCGACATTCGCGCAAAGATATTTGGCGATTGGATTGAACTTACTCCTAATTCTTGCGATAGGGATTGAACACAAGCAACTTCGCATACTGGGTAACTACGACAGGATGTTCAAACTTCGTGGAGGATCAAGCAGCGATTCTTGTTTCTTGGAATCAAACGAGATGAAGTTCGAGGTCGGATACACAAGATAGGCAGAAGAGTGGAGCTGCGATTGACATGATTACTCCCCAATCTGTGTCTAGGAAATCGTTTAGTGCTCCGTTGGCCAGCAAGGACGAGACCATAATCTTAAAATAGTCTTCCTCAAATAGACAGCTTTTTAAGGATGTGATGTACACATGCGCGCACATAAGTGCAACAGACCTGCAAATTCCAAGCCAATTTAGAGTACCTTCAAGGATTTTTTGCCTTCGAGCTTCTTGGCCCAAAGTGAACTCTCAACTCTACCTGCCATCCATGAACGGTCCTTGATAGCGTACCTTCTTCGTCGGGAAGCATTCAAGTAAAGAGCAAAATCAATGTAGTTCGAATCACTTGGGAAACAAGTAGTTTAAATTCTATTGCATTCACTATCGATTCCTGAGGGCTTGAGCCAAGAATCGAATTTTTCGTTACAATAAGAGTGGATTTTAGGGTGATCTCTTAGCATGCGACTGATTCTCATTCAGTGTGATAGTCATCTTAATATGCATTGAGTGACTACTATAGAGCAAAAATCCTTACTCTTGTTGGATTGAGGGGGAAGAGTTAAGAGAATGATTAAGAACAGTTGGTCAAACTCGGATAATTGAAAGCCCCTTTTGGCATTTTAGACGTGAATTTCCTGTCTACTTAATTAGGAGCCTTGATCTTATCTTTACAATTGAAGTATGTGAGTTATGTGTAGGTTGTGAAACCCTTTTCGCTCACTCACGCATCCCCACCCTAGTTCTCGAGAAGGCGGGAAATGGCATTCCTCACCTCTCCCTTCTCAAGTGGGAAGGATAGCCATTAGGGCAACTCCCAGTATTTTCTTTGACTACTTTAAAGAGCTCATTTCTTTCCAAACTCAAATGTGTGATGCATTGAGTTTTTAGGGATACTAGAGATATTGTTTGATATGTTGGGGATATCATTTGATAGTTTGCTAACTTTTAGGATCCACATAAATCTCAGATGATCTCATCAATCTTTTAAGATCATTAATCATGCATTTAGCCCATTTAGACTCTAGGTTCACCTTAGTGCTCACGTCCATATATTTTCATGGCTTAATGAATCTCAACGGTCTTTCTCCATTAATGTTATCTACCATTTGTTAGATCAAGCAATTTGGTCACTCCTAGTAGGTTGAACGTTTTTCCTGATCTTGTACTTGATGTGGTGGTATCCAAAATCTTGTATTGATGTGGTTACATCCCTGTGCTGTTGTTCCATACAAGGCTTGGTGTCGCGGTCCTAGCCGGTGGCCTTGGACCGACTCTACAAAGTGTATTGCCATAGTTCAATTTAGTAGGATACTAGCCTATTCACAGGTGCACAACTCCCCAAGAGTTGTGGGTGGATGCGCGATTTAGTTATAATCATTTATTAGGAACTTAGTAGGGAGGTTGAATAATTATACTTGTTAGAATATTATATAATGAATCACAGATTCATCTAATAGTTTGAGATTTAAAAATAATTGGTAGTAACCTACAAAATCTCACATGGTATTGAGAAGATTCTGAGTTTAAATCTTTCTAGCTCCCTATTTACCTCCTAATTAATATTTAATAATAAATCATGCATTTATCTAATAGTTTAAGTTTATAAAATAATTAATCGTGGTTCTACAAAATCTCACAATTCCCTTAAATAGTCAAAAGAGTCTTAAGGTCTCGAAAGTCTTTTGGAGAACATTGAAAATAACTTGTTTTGGGAAATATGAAACTACTTCTATATCCAGAGATCTAAAATATAAACAAGAGGAACAATGACAATTGAATTGTCATGACTCAAGCATAGTTTCAATTGCAAGGTATATCGTCTAGTGCTCTACCGAACCGGCCACGGACGGCATATTCTAGACAAGATTGGCGTGAGCACCTCAAAGACGTCAACAAGCACATGACACCCAAGCTTACATGCGATGGGAAGTGTAAAACTGACAATATTTACTCAAAAGTTGTCTTGTGTCATGCTCCAGCTCCGTCTTCAGCTCCACGAGCTTCCAAATGGTGCTATAGTATTGTTATAGATCTGGTCGTGTTCTCAATGTAAGCAGATAGTTGCCATTTCAAGATTTTATGCCTACCGTTGAATTTTTTTCTTTCTTTTCGAAATCCAATATGAGATCCATATTTAGTTTGAGGGGATATTAGGGATACTATTTGAACATGGTGTGGCCATTTTTGTGGTTTCGTTAAAAACAATCTATTTCTCCTATTAGTTATGAGAATTCAAAGATTTTGGTAATATTTAGTCACTGATATTAACTTGACAATCCACTTAGAGTTTCACTTTATTTGTTAAATAACTTGCAACCTCATAATCTATTTCAATCAATAGGTTTTTGTTCGACAAATCTTCTTCACTTTCAATGAGACATAAAGCTATTCAAAAGATCCAAACAAAAATCCTTTATCCTATATAGTGCTTCCATCGTTGTGTCAATGAATCTGAATCATTGAAGAAAACCTCATTCCTATAAATCAATTGTTGAGATTTTTTGAAACATCAAGAGGAGTGCCGTGCGTGATAGGTGACTCACATGTATGGGATTTTCCTTTTCTATAGTATAGTGATAAACTTTTTCACCAATAATTGCAAGCTAGGTCCAGAGATTGCTATCTGAAAAATTTGTTAAGATGAATTAGAAAACCCAATGAAGTGAAAAAACATTAATATGGTTGATTGATTTTTTTTATTTTTGTTCAATTCGATTCGTTTGTCTTTCATGATACATACGTAATTACGTTATAATTGTGTCTTGAAATATTGTAGAATCACATCTAATACTCATTTTGAAACTACAGTACCTCAAAATTCGGCGAGACAACTATCAAACTATTGGAAGCCATAGCATATGTAAGGATCCCATAACTTTCAGAAATTAGTCAAACATTTTGTGAAAACTGCAACGCCTCTTTCCACCAGTGTAACTAGCCTTAGAAAACTCTTGAAACAATGCAATCAGAGAGGACATTGGAAATGTCACCTAAATGGCACCATGCGCACTCAAGCCAATCTCCAATACTCTAGTCTTAATTTGACTCTAATCTTTTGTGATTACAAACCCAATGGTCTTGACTTCCTTTCTAAGCCTATATAAATCAAATTATACAATTCATTCATTTAAAATTACCATTGAGCTCTCCCTTGATCTATGCATTAGACCCGCAACGATTGGTCAATTGCAAGATTATTAAATTTAATCTCATTTTTCTCTCCCCCACCCCAACCCCCCACTTGGAATTCTCTATGCCCCACCATGGGGATTCGAATATATGCCATTGATGTCCATGCCCTCATGGCACACCACCATCACCCACCACACAAAAACCTGACCTTTTCTTTTGTGCAAAAATACAAAAAAAATCCCATCAAAGTATCTCATGACGCCAATGAACAGGTCGGCAAATTTGAATAGAAGAAAGGCACAACGCAATATAAAAAGAATAGATAAATCGAATGAAAGGGAAAGCCAATCAACATGCACTCAACTTTAAAAAGGGAGGGAATCCGACGGTGGAGGGACGACCAGCTGCGGAAACACGGAGCCGCTTATGCCCAAGACTTTGGAATCTAAACCCTCCCCCATATCGCCAGGAAAAGAAAAGAAAGAAAAAGCCGGTGCCCACGCATCACCCACCCAAGCATCGCCTCCTCCACTAACCCGATTTCATGTTGATATTTTCTATTCTTTTTTTCAATTTCAACTTGAGGGGGGAAAAATTGACTTTAGAGTTAAGCAATTCCGTAGTTATGGATCTCCATGCCCTTTCGATTATACCAAAAAATTCCCTAATTAGAGAAAGAAACGTGATAGCAAGAGATACCTTTTGTATGTTTTGTACCTCTTTTTTTTCTTTTTTTCATAAGTAGTTGTTTGAAAGAAAGTGGCGAAGGTCAAACTGAGTTTATTGGAGGAGAAATTTAATTGATGAAAGAGAGTTGATAGAGATTTATGGAGTTCAAAATACCAGGCAAAAGAGATTTGACTCTTAAATCGTGAGAGTAGGTTATTAATCACTCGATTGTCTCACTCCCCTATGATGTAATGGATTCCTTCTCCTCTTAACTTGATTATTGAATTATGTACATTCTCTAGAGAACACGACCATTGGCAAAGGCCTGCATATTTTATTTTTCTCTTTTTGGCTCGGTATACAAAGATCTATAAATCCTCTAGCAAACTCTCCTTCGATTCGATTTCCCCTTCTAATAAACTTATTTTGGCCTTTGTCCTTCTCTTTGTATATAGCCACTTATAAAAAAAGAAAAAAGAACAAGTAAAGCTGTACTTTGAAACGTCATCAGTTGACAATATGTATAACAGCGAATAATTTTATGTGTAGATCACATGGGATGCACTAATATAGGCAAGCCCCGGTTCAGAGGAGCAGATTATTTCGGAGTCAAGAAAAAAAGCACATAGTAACCACTATCTCTTGAATATTTACAATCTTAATACAAAAACCCATATTCTTTTAATGAAAAATAAAGAGAGTTGGCTAATAATTTCTTGGTTTCATCGATGATTGAAACCCAAGTAAAACGAGCGTGGTGTAAGTCACTAATAATTTAAATATACTAGTTTTTTTTTTTTTTTGGGTCGGCTGTAAATATACTAGTGTTTATTTTTTTTTTTTGGTCGGTAAAAGAGGGTAAATATACTAGTTTACTCAGTGAATTTATAGACCCCAAATCCATATTACCCTCTTAAACAAGTTTCTTCCGAGTCCCGGGCGACAGGTAGCCGCGAGTGAATAACAACAGCATGGATTAGATGGAGTTTTTAAATGAAGTATCTTAGAAATAGGGTCGATCTTATCTTTCAAGACCAATGCTCCATTTTTTTGAATAATTTAAGCCAAACATTTCCGAGATTCCTTCAAATTTAACCCAACCCTAGTTAAGCCAATCCCCCCTAGCACCTCCACCACCACCCCCCCAATCATGCCCCTGCGTCTATATATCCCTTCTCTTGCACCCGCCAACCCAATTTTTTCCTCTCTCTCTCTCTCTCCCTCTCTCTCTCTCTCATCTATTCCCTAGGGTCAAAGCAATCCAAGACCTGCTTCAAACCCTCGAACTTTCATGTGAAGTGAAGAATCATCTTGAGGGGCCTATTAAAGAAGAGAGAGAAAAGAAAGAACAGCTTCGAGATCATCGTTGGTCTCTTTTCCTTGTTTCTTGAATCGAGGGAGATCGATAAAATAGAAATGAGCTGCAACGGTTGCAGGGTTCTGAGGAAGGGCTGCAGCGAGTCCTGCATCTTGCGGCCTTGCCTGCAGTGGATCGAGGCCCCCGAGGCCCAGGGCCACGCCACCGTCTTCGTCGCCAAGTTCTTCGGCCGCGCCGGCCTCATGTCCTTCATCTCCGCCGTCCCCGAGACGCAGAGGCCCGGTACGTGCGTGTGTCGGGTGATTTAGACATGAACGGTCGGGTCGGTGGTCGCGCAAGTCTTTTATTCCGAGACACGAGTGGATCCTCAGTTCTCTGACAGGTTGAGCCTTTTTTTTTCTTTTTCCTCTTTTGCTGTACAGCGCTGTTCCAGTCTTTGCTGTTCGAAGCGTGCGGACGGACGGTGAACCCGGTGAACGGGGCGGTGGGACTGCTGTGGACCGGCAACTGGCACGTCTGCCAGGCTGCGGTCGAGACCGTCCTGCGCGGCGGCTCGCTTCGGGCCATGCCGGAGCTCCTAGGCGACGGCGGAGGCGGCGACGCCTCCCTCCCTGCGTCCGACGAGGCCTCGGAGGCCGGCGACACGTGCGCCGACGCATGGAAGCTCCGCGATCCGAATCCGGCATCCCGATTCTCCACTTCGAGGTCGAGGGTCTCCCCGAAGCGCAAGAGGCTCGACGCCGCCGCCGACAACGCTAAGCTCCTGCTCCAGCCGATGGATCTCGATCTCCGCCTCACGCCGACGAACTTCCAGGCCAAGACCAAGCCCGCAGTGAAGGCCGAGCACCAGACGCGGCGGCCGGGGAGCCCGTCGATGACTTCGGAGGAGTCCGGCACCACGACGTGCTTCGAGAGCAACAATAATGTGGGAGAGGCGGAGGCGAAGCTCCTCAACTTGTTCGCCTAACCGGACAGGAGCTTCGACGTCGTCCTTCTTCTTGCCTCTCTCATTTTTCTTGGGTGTCTCTGACGAGCGCATACACGAGTTAGCTCTCGGAGTATTATTCCGCTCATTAATTCTCTTTGTTAAATTTTCTCCTTTGTTTTCTCCTTTTAAGTGGGAAAATCCAAGCCGGCGTAGTTCTCCGGCAAAGTTTTGTAGGTCGCCGGCGAAACCCGATTTCTCTCTCTCCGAGTCTTGAGCAGAAAGAGAGAAAAATGATAGTTTGTCGGTGCTCGCTTTCTTTTTCTTATCCTTCTTCTGCTCCTCCTTCTCCTTTTGTTTTTCTTGATCATGACTGTGTGACTCCAATAAAAGCAGTTGATTTAAGCCGATTCGTGCTTTCCTTGGATCTTTCCTTCCTTTCTTTGCCGGCCGATGGAGATGGAGGGATCATCATGAAGCTTTGGAAGTGGCGGAAGACGGTAAAAGTTGGTGGGGAGGATAAGGAATGTGAGGCTTGTGGAATCATCCATCATTATCACTAATTCAATCACAAGCCAAAACTGGTACTCTATTGGATCATCGCCAAACGGAGTTTGAATAGCACGAAAAATCAAATCCAAGATATCTTGATAAGTACCTATTTCAAGAATCCGAGCTTTCTAGATATTATCACGACTTAGGGTTCCAATCTCTTAGAATTTTCTTCTGTAATTAGGGTTAGCTGGAGCAATATCAGTTACTCTCAATTAGAGGGCGATGTCTAAGACGTTTAAAAGAATGCCTAGTCACAACAACAACGAACCAAAACCATGACCCAACTACCTTTTAGTTAGATCGATCACAATTCATGAAGCCCGGTAGATATATAGTCCGAGAAAAATTAAAATATAGTAGACAACATCCGATCGAACGCTTCCGGCCAATCAAGGGAGGGACTCGTGAACCGGGGCTCGATCTCGATCGGCTTCCAGATTCACGGTTTCCAATTAACCCACCAAAGAAAATCCCCCAGATCGTAAACGAAATCGTCGGGTATGAAAGCTAAGGAGAACAAAACGTACAAGAGGAAAAGAACAATCTCGGGGATGCTGATTAAATAAACACTCAACATATTAAGTTATTAACATCGGTTGAATCAAATCCATATTCGCCCATGGCCCCCAACCAGAAACTTCTACGTGATTTCGTCTTTTCTTTCTCTGTCTCTGCGTTCTTTGGCTTGTGGAGTTACGAGCAAGTTTCCGCATTCCATCATCCTTATTTTATGCAAAGACGAAAGACACGGTCGCGAGCTCTTCTCGTCCGCCACGTGAACTAATCCTCAGATAATCAAAAGCCGAACGCATCGACCGAAGAAACCCTTATCCACTTATCCGCCCACCACCGCCTCCGAGGGTTAGTAGGACGGATGGATCGATGAATTTCTTTTGAAAAATCGTTCAGGAGGCGTGTACCTTGACCTCGTATGTATGTGCGTACGTGGCGAAGAGTCATCCGACGCCCATGCGATTGGAGGAACGTGGGAGAATGCTTCCAAACAATTCGGGGGCAACTGGGGAGGGGTCAAAAGATGGAAATGGGGGAATGTGGGTCCAAATTCGAGCACATCTTTTCTCATTGGACGCTTGCCCTCCTCGCAAAAGTCTCGACGTCTATCCGAAATGCCCTCCAAAAGGAAAATTGAATGGTTTGGTGGTGCACGAGATGAGATGAAGAAAGAACAAAAGTCGGGTCACTACTTGTCCTTTGTACTCTCTCTCTCTCTCTCTCTCTCCTCTGCTTGTAAGGTAAGAGACGGCTTTTGGGGGGCGGAAAGAGGCGTGGAGGAAGAGAGAAGGTATTTTCCTATTTTTATATATTTCCCTTTTTTGCAGAGGATTTCTTTTTTGCCGTGAAAATGGATGGGAAAAATCAACGTCGGGGGGAGACGAAGTGGGGCTGGGGTTCTCTTTAACGTCTCCATCGGCCAATGGCGCGAGGAAACACCACCTCCACCTCCCCCTTATCACTTATCATCGTCGGTTTTGGCATTATGGGGCGGAGTGTGGATTAGGCTTTCGAGAATTCGATTTTTTTGGCTTTTTCCCGAACTTGATTGTTGTACATTTGGTAAAAGTGGAATTTGCCAAAAATATGGGAGAATATTTGGAAAATCAGCAATTTTTATCATTTTCATGAAGACGGTGATTATCTATTTTTTTCTTGAAGTTCATGACATTCGAAATTTGATGTTCATTCGACGTCGAAAGTTTCAGAAATTCCAATTATCTAAGAATTTTTCAACTATTTTCAAGACTCGCAATTTATTCCTTTTTGAAATTCGAAAGGAAAAGGAAGAGAGTGCCTTTTCTTAAGCTAAAATAAATATACCCTTAAACTTGATACGAAAATATCTCGCTATACTGCATAAGTTGCTTGAATATATCTATATGACAAAACCTACCAAAAAAAAAAAGTTTGGTAATTGCATCAAACGTAATAAGTTGTCGACATGAAACATGATTTTGCCTATTCATATCAGGCATAGGAAAAAAAATACATGAAAATTAGGTGGAGCCAAACAAAAGACGAACCAGATAAAAAATAAGAAAAGTTGAATTTGATGCGTCGATCCTGAGAAAATTAGGTGGAGCAAAGCCAAAAATGAGAAAAATAAACAAGAAGAAAAAAAGGTGGGGAAAGAGAAAAGAGGAACATTTTGCGTTTTCCACCATTTGAGGGAAAGACCCCCGTCTATTCTCCCCTTATCTTGGGACGCGATGGGGCCCCGACAAACGCCATCACCTCGCCAATTCCAGGTCGCAACTTGCATCCCCCCCTCCCCTCTTTCTGTTCATCCTTTTTATTTATTTATCAATAACCTCTTTTCTTTTCCGGAGAACCCCACGAAAAAAAGAAATTAATTTTTTTTTAAAGTGGGAAATAAAAGAAGAGAGAGAGAGAGAGAGAGAGAGAGTTAGCACTAAAAATGGCTTTTTCCACAAGTTACGCGAAGGGCAATAAAAAGAAAAAGAAAAGAGAAGATATCGCGGGGCGATGCGCTGCGCCTCGCCGCATTCGCGGGGTGGGCCCCCACCTAAGAGCGCTGTCAGCGCCACCTCAGCTTGCGCCCCACTTGCTCGCTCGTTGTTGTGGTCACTGCGCTTGTCGGGCCCACCCCCTTCCCCCAAACACCAAGTGGCTCATTTTCATTTTTTTTTTTTTTTTTGGGGTGGGGGGGCCCACTAAATTATTTATATTGGTGATTGAGTCGACGGTGGTGCGATCTAGGGCAGGATTCTTGCCCGGGCTCCCATCGCTTCGTCCGGTCGCTTTCCTCTTCTAGATTTTAGGGGGCTCCTTCGATCGGATGCCTAAATGAAGAATCAAATCGCGGGGGTGGGTGGGTGGGACTATGCTTCAATTTGTGTGGGAGAAATTTTGGTTGGAAGATGAAATGGTACTTCAATTCGTACACTTTCTTCCTAACCCTTGGTCTTTGGTCCCGGACCATACAAGGGTCGTGAGACGGTAAAGTCACTAGAGAGTGCCGTTTGCTTTGAATCCCCTTATAGTGACACGGAAAGCCACCAAGTGACGGGCTTTTTATGGAATCGAAAGAGGCGATTTGTTGTCGACGACTACTTGTCATCGATTGAACTAGTGAGTTGAACTTCGAGAATCTTGATTACTAGGGGTTCTCACCGTGGCTACTCTTCTCACTTGCGAAGGGGGAAGTGGGAAGTTCAATTCTCCACCTTTTTTAAAGAGGGCTAACGTGGGAACGTATGAGTGAGGAGGCAAGGTATTGCAATCAGTACATAGCATATATAATGGCTCGTAGGATAAGTATAAGGAAGGACTAAGAAAAAAAAAAAAACTTCTTTGGGATTTTAACACTGCCGCCTACATTTAAGGGAGCTCGACTCGAGATCTTTTTGGCCCCAAAATCATGTTTGAATTGAGTGACGTCGATTTGCTACAATCAACAGATAAAGAAAATCACTTCCTTTCTTTTTTTTTTTTAATATGCTGAAAATGCAAGGTTGGGAGAGCAACACAGCTACGCTTTTGGACGATATCGCTCGTGTCTCACACCTGTTACGGAACATGACCGGTTCAAATCATAAACAGTCAGCCTACTAGGATGTATGTAAGCCTATCGTTACAACTCCGCCAGCGAGCCGAAACTCTTGAAAAACCTGTTCTTATTTGATAATGAATGCTCGAGGTCCAATTAGGCTAGAGGTTCACCCATCACGTGGCTCGAACCACGGCTTTTCATTTATCAAGGCATTAATTACTAAAGAAAAGAGGGACAGGGGAAGTGGGAAGCATAATTGAAGGTTCCTAGAGATTGCTCTTTCATATTTTACGCAGACAAAGACATGGAGGAGGAGGAGGAGGAGGAGGAGGAGGGAGGCAGGTGTGACGCGGAATTCACCACCGCCTCACTTTCATTGAACTTGGCCAACCACGACAGCTCCCAAACTTCCTGGTGCAGTCGCGCCCCTCTATTTTAATGCACCCACCATCCATAATTTAATGCCATTCCTACCTTATAATATACGCTACTTCCCCCCCAAAAAAATAATAAAAAATAACAATGATTTGCTTCTTCTTTTTTTTTTTTTTTTTAATGATTGAAGAAGGGGAGAGAGCAGAAGCTGGGTCATCGTCTACTTTGTGAAGCTTTTTCCTTGGCTGTTCTCATTAGGGTTATTTAGTATTATTATTGTTATTATTATTATTTATTATTTGTTTTGGTGCCAGGATTAGAAAAATTGCAAACTGGCCAGGTCATATTGATGGAGATTAAACATTGGTTTGTACTGGATAAGCGTAGATGCGTAGGTTCCCTCAGCTAGTTGCTTTTGGATTAGATGAATATTCCGCCGAGTCTTTATTGGCTGTGTTGCGAGGAGGTTTCGGCCTTTTGTTTTTGCCTCTTTCCATGGCCAATTTTGGGGAATCCAAGAGGGTCATGAAATTCCGAGTTATATAATTATTGCCGAGTCCAAGATATGACATATGCATATGGATGTGATGTCGCGATATGAGTTGATAATGTCTTTGAAGCTAAAGAGACATCAGAATTGGAGTAAAGACGTTGAGATTTAATACGTCAATGGAATTTCACCATGACAAATATACTCGCAATGCATTAATCTTGTGTTGGTCTCGGGTTATTTTTTTCCTTTCCTTGTCTTAAAAATGTCAAATCTCGAGGTCAAATATAAGCAACGTAGAAATACTTGCGCTCTCTCTTTCTCACTTTTAGTTGGACTCTTTGATGGTTAGTCATGGTGTGGATTAGATGTCAGGTACATATGCCATGAAACTTTATATCGCGATAAAGTGACGTGACTTAATTTTCTGTTCATATACTCCGAGTATCGTCACTTCAATTGAATAGGGCATTGGGAACTTATCAATGTGGTTTGAAAGTTGAAATCTCTAACATGTGCACTATAATTGAGACATGCACATCCACAAGCAATTATTCCATGGTGGAGATGTAGCTCAATTATTTTCCTCTCATCTACATCTTCCGACCCCTATGATAATTGACCGTCAAGACAACTTTAGACAGGAAGCCTTGACCTACGATTTGAGATTTTCCCCCAACATCTATGATGGTTTGTCAATTTTAGAGAGAGAGAGAGAGATTGGTTGATTTATGAGTAGGGTTTGAGGTCATCGACCATTGATTTTGTGGTTGTCGACGTGGTACCCTACAAAATAATCCATGTCCTTTGAATCGATTCACTAGTTTGTCGCTAGTTTTTGCAGTTACTAATGCAATGACTGTTTTCAAGTTTTCCATAATCTCTGTTTTGTGAAGTGAATTATTGTAAATCAAGTATAGTAAGCAAATGTCTTAGGATTAACTTGCTAACATGACCTCAGCGCGAAATGTTTCCTACGATGTTTCATTGCACCTGGGAAAATCAAGCGTCTGAAAACTTTACTTGTCCATAGGAAAACTAGCTACCATTCTCAAGAGCTGGGTCCCTTCGCAACATGACAAAGCTTACCAAGATTACAACCACCGTCACTTGAAACGCCCTTGAATGCCTCAATGTAAGTGCAAGTACTCCTCTTGGATTCCTTCATCCAAAAAGTGGACGGACTCCGCACTTCCATTTCATTTTCCCAATCATATGCAGAATTTTCATGATACATGATCAGTGACGCGTGGATTCGTGATAAAATCTTTTCATGATCTTTTAACATTAAAATGACATCCGAAATTCCGACGGGAAAAGTAGATCGAATCAAGCGATTCGTAATATCACGCGAAATGAATAAAGAAATAAACTCGTTTCGATTTCAAGCAAAGATCGGATCTCCAGGAGCCAACGGGGCCGACGAGTGGCAGGCGAGACTCGAAACCCGAAAGAGCCAAAGAGGATTAATAAATTCCATTTCTCATGAGCAAGTTGCGGGAGCAAGTGGGCGAACCCTGGGGTCTACCCGGAAGTGGATTTAGCTGACGTCGGGGTGAATGAATTCAACTTCTTCCCTTCTTTTTTTTAATGAATTTTGTACATCTCCTTGATTCCCATGTTGGCTTTAGAGATTCGGGGATTGCTGGGAGAGAACTATTTGATCTGTTCATCATATTCAAATGGGCGATTCCTTTTGCTTTTTGCCCCTCGCGAACGGGTGTCTCCGAAGGTCCAGCCTTGTTTTTAGGATGCAAAAACCCTAGCTTAAAGGGGCACGACTTGGCTTTACAAAGAGACATCTGGCCTTTCGCGGAATTTTAAAGTTGCTCATCTCTTTGTATAATGCTGTGAGATATCTGATTTTCGAAATTGGAAGAGCCTTTCCTCATGTCCAGGATTCCCAACATTCCAGATCATCATCCATGCACGCCCAAGATGAGTTGCTTTCATTTGATAAAGAGGGATTTCAACCCAATCAATTATTGCTGGGTCTACCTTACAGCTAGAGTACATGTCTACTATATAAGTGCATATGTTTATTTTGTTATATATTACTATGACATGTACTTTGTTGTGCTTCAAGAAGATATATCGATTGAAGCATTTTTTAACCATTTAAAATGTTTCTTGATTTGTTTCCCGTTTTGAGGCTGAAATAGCTGGACCATGTTGATCATCACTAACAGAGTCTCTCGCTTTGCTTTTTATGAGACGAACACCCGATGCTTGTACATGATACTGGAGAAGTGGACTAGAATCTCATTCGATCAATCGTCTGTTTAACTCTCGTGTTTTTTTTTTTTTCTATGCTTACTTATAGTGTGAGATTATCCAAAGGATGTGGTTGTTTGATGTAAAACCGTTTCCAAAAAACATGTTTTCAGACTTTTCAACTATTTGGACTCTAGAAAATGAATCGATCAACAGAAAAAATTTCCTATTGGTTAAAATTGACAAGCTAAAACTTTGGAAAATGAATTTCCCTCTAGTTTGGAGAGGGAAATCATTTTACCCAAAGAGATACTATTATTATTATGCCAATGAATGCATCACTAATAAGGGTAATCGATTCCAAGATAGGGTTAGTTCCCAATTTGTGGAATCGGCCCACTTGGTCCTAGAATTAGATCAATCAGTTTGATCTGATTACATAGTCGGTCTCGGAAGAGGTGATTTCTTTGTTTTATTTTGTTTTTGGTTTCATTTAGTCCGTACATATGGGAATTTCCTAACACTAAAAAGAAAAAAATAATTTTCTTTTTGTTTCTCACGAACGGGCATCTCCAAATGTCCAACCTTGTTTTTAGAATGCAAAACCCTCGTTCAAGGGAGCACGACTTGGCTTTACAAAGAGACATCTGGCCCTTTGCGGAATTTTCAAAGTTGCTCCTCTTTGTAAAATACTGTGAAAATTCCCGTTCAGGTCTAGGATTCCTAGCATTCCAGATCATCCATGCACGCCCAAGATGTATTGCTTTCATTTGATCAGAGGCGTTTCAACCCAATCAATTATTGCTGGGTCTATTTTACAGCTAGATTACATGTACTTTGTTTTTCTTCAAGAAGATATATCACTTGAAGAAATTTTTAAACATTTAAAATGTTTCTTGATGTGTTTCCTATCTTGAGGCCGAAATAGCCGGACCATGTTGATCATCACTAATGGAGTCTCTCACTTTACCTTTTTTTTAGACTAACACAAGATCCTTGTATATGGTACGGGACTAAAGTCTCGTTCGATTAATTGTTGGTTTGACTCCCATGCTATTTTTTTTCTATGCTTACCCATGGCACAGGATTACACTGAGGGCACATTTATTTGATGTAAAGCCACTTGCAGGAAAGTGTTGTCAGAGTTTTAACTATTTGGATGCTAGAAAATGAATGTGTCAATGGAAAGTGTTTTCTATAGATCAAAATTGGCAGGCTAAAACTTTGGAGAATGAATTCACCTCTAAGGCAAATGGAAATCATTTTCCCCGAAGAGATGCTACAATTGGACTCTTTTCCTTCTTGTAGATTCTTCATAAATAAGGGAAAGGTACTTCCTTTTCCTTTTCATTCTCCCAACCAAATAAGGGAAAATCAATCACTTCTCTTGAAAATAAATTTTGGGTAAACCCATTTCCTTTGATATAAAGTTTTTTTTTTTAATAAAACAAACGAGAGAAATTTCGTGATAAAAGTTTTCCTAGAAATCATTTTCTAAGAAAATGTCTTCTCCTTATTGTTAGGATTTGCTCACAAACACAATAAAATAGAGAGTAAAGGTGAGAAAGAGAAATTGAGACATAAGGTTTATCCTCGTTCACCCTTAAACTAGGGGTACATTTAACAGAAAATTCTACTATAATTAACACATTGTGCCTCTCTATTACAATTCTTAATTACAAGAGAAAGAGATACACACACCATGGTTATTTATGCATCTAAGCTCAAACTTCAGTAAAATATGGGCTCAAATTATAAAAGTCCCCTAGCGGCGCCCTTGCAACTCTTGTTGGGGTAGCTCTTGGACCTTTGTGCCTTCTTGTCGATAGGGAGTATTAACTACACCCCAAGGTTAGAGAATTCATTTTTCTAACTTTAAGCATGCATATTTCTTTGATCATAAATGATTTTTCATTAATTGCTCATTTTCAGTTAATCAAAACACATGAAAGTCCATAAAATTAATTCATGGAAAATTCTTTCACTCAAACAAACACATCCTAAAGGTGTGTCTGCAAAATAATATATTCTTTCGTGTCATTTTTACGGATTGCGTTATGTGGGTTTTAAGTGTGCCGAGTGAGATTGAACATGAGGCCTCACATTTATCAAGACGCGGCGCAAGATCTAATTGTTTTACCACTCGATTTATCGGGCAAGCTCGTTCGGACGCACCTCGTATTCCCGAGTTTGAAGGGCCGTGCCTTCCCCAGTTTAGTGCATATTTCGGACATCCCCATCGTGTCTGTTTCTTGCTTATTCTCTCCCAGATTCGCTTCCAACCTCGTCTTCAACGCTCGAGATCTGCCCTCCTCAAGGCCTGGATCTGCAGGGACCACTCAATAAATGAGGGGGGGCCAAGAAAAGAAGAGGTTTTCCAGCCCAGCGTAGCTCATGAGCTTCCATTTCCGGATGCATGTGCTGATGACCACGTCGCTACTTCCCTTTTTTGAGGATCAATAATGCTCGCAGCGACGCCCCCACCATCAATGCATGGTTGGGTCGAGAGTGGAATGCTCGATGGCGATCGATTCCTTTGTCGTCAGGTGAGCGAGCGGAGCCCCCTGCGATCTCGAGAGATCTGGTGGTGCAGTCTCATGGTATCCAAGGGTTTCGTGGTTCGGGTACAATGGCTGTCAGGTCATGAACAGGATAGGTGCTAACTTCGGTAGATGGAATGATAGTCTGGACCGAGCTTTATGTTCCCAAATTGCGATTGCTAGCTTATAACATGTTTTTGAATACTTGTAGGGAAAACCACAATGGTCGACTTTAATTATTCCTGCACGCAAGATGATAGCTCAAAGTTACGTCATGAACCGAATGTGATATATATAGAAAATCATGTCAATGGGGTCAACAAGAGGATTTTTAAGCATGTTCAAGCCCAAAAGCAGCTGGGCTCGAATGCGACATCATGTACAGATGATGTCTACGAGACCCGAGAACCGAGCTCACGCATGCTGCAGTCGACCAGAAAGAGGAAGAACCGAAAAAGTAAAATGCATGGCAGCTTTATACTTAGCAATATATCTGTTTTGAACTCAAAAGGTTGCTCGATAGTCGGTGGAAAAATTAAAATCATCGCATTTGCATGTTCTCTAAGATCAATATTTATAAGACGGACACGTGGGCTTCACTACTGTTTCAAATGGACAAGCATTGAAATCGCCATATTCGATAGAGCTTACTTAGCTACGAAGCGAAACGAAAGTGAAAACGTACAGAGAGGAAAGTGGAGTTATCCTACGGCACAGTAGGCGCAATTGACTCATTGACACGAATCAATACATTTAAGATGCAAGTAGATCATCTGATGTGCTCAATACAGACTGTGGTTTAGTGATAAAATCAATCAACTTGTATCAAGAGTGCGAGTATTGCTTACCCACAGCAATGCTATCTCCACCTTGGGTAGTTTTCAATTCGGAAGTCCTGTTAGATACCAACACGGAACCCTAATTTATCGAGTTTTATCTTTGGAAATACGAGATTTGAATAAGTATTTTTCTTCTTTCACGAGCAACTTCCTTTGAAAATGAAAAGGAGGGTCATCATTGAGAAAAATATAGAAGAAAAAAAAGTAAAATAGTTAGAGAGAGAGAGAGAGGATGTGTTCAACATTGCCACCAATGGGACCAAGGCAAAAGCAAGATCGATGCTTTTTCAGACGAATTGCTCCGAGCTGATCTTGTTCGGAGCATGTCTATCTTCAACAGCCGAGGTGGGCCGACAAGGTGTGGGGGAAGGGCACGGCGGATCCACGTGAAGAGGGCGCCGCCCCGGATCGGCGGAGCATGGGGGGTCGGGGGCAGATTCTCCTGCGCCTGATATAGTTGACTTCGACCACCCCTCCTTCCCACTTCCCCCACCCATCTTCCAGCCCACAGAATCTTCTCGCTCGCCACGTGACATTGTCCCACCACGGCACCGCGACACGAGATGCAATGCATCGTGCACGTAAACTCGCGTCCTTCGGCTTGGTTGCCAAACATGCCCGCACGGCAGCCGCCCTGCGATCCGACCGAGTACTGGAAATCCGCGTCGGAGCCCAGCGGTGGAGCTCGTTTCCCAATCTCTCGCGTCTCATTTTTTGGGCATTTCAATGGTACGGAGTTGAATAGCCGATCACGGAACCAACATGGATTAGGCACACTGCACAAGTTTGATTTCTCAAGTTGCAAGGTGCTAAGCTGCCTATTGGGAATGCTTGACTCGCGCCTTACCTGTTTTATGATTTTTATATGGTATTTCATGAACCGGAAATTTACCTACTTATGATGATCCCCCCCTCTCTCTCTTATTCGAGGCCCGGCAAATACTATTTAACATTGGCAAAAACTCTAGTAAGTGGACTGAAATTGAAATTGCTTGCGTGCTGAAATTTAAATTATCTCGAGTCACCCGCTTAAGCCACACCCTTGAATCTCTTAGCTTACCGCACCGGGTTCAACTACTCAAATCATCTCCTTTCTACTAGTTCTAATTCTGTTTCTTCCAAAAGTAAGTTTAGTCAATCATCTAATATATAACTAGAAAAGTGAGTTCACTCTTACTTTTTGGACTTTCGAAAACTACCCTAGGAGGAAATAGAAAGGAAAATAAGAAGATAATATTAGCACATATCTCCTATGACTTTTTCAATCGATCCACTTTTCCCGTCTAACATTAGAACTGCCCAATTTCTTCTCCCAATAATCACTTAATCTCATGCATGCACCTAGTGCTTTCGATGAATAGTAGTATCTCTAAACAAAACATTCAATTCTACGTAATTAACATCACAGGATGTTGAGATTTTCAAATAATTTGGAGGAAAAAAGGGATTTCATGAACGTTGACTTGAATAGGGTATGATCTTGATTCGATGGACTTCTTAGGAATCGTAGGTGAAATCTTAGTGGAGTTACGAGGCCCATAAGAGCTATCCAGAAAGCTGATTTAGAGTCTATGTCGAAGGCATTTGTAGTTGTTTTTTATGTTTTCGACTTGAAAAATAAAAGATGGGGCGATTTGAAAGACCAACAGAGAAAAGCTTCGTGTTGCAATTTTGATGGAGTGTAGTTCCTTTTCTTCATAAAGAGAAATTTTAATGTGCTTTGACGAGATAAGTTCGTAAGAAAATAAAAGACTAATCATACTCTGAAAATTCATATCCGGTTTTCTCAAATCAGATGGGCCTTTCACGGGAAACCGAATTCATCCAAAGGCCGTGCCTTTGCTCTCCAGCATAAGTTGGTTGGACCAGCCCACGAGACTATTGGGCCACGTTCTGGACCGGCCCAAGATGCAATAAGTTCTATTAAATGCCCAATACGTTTGGGCCAGTGCTGCAGCTCTTCGCCGTCCTCGTCGGACGTCCGCGGCAGCTGGAAATCTTCGATGGTGAAGCCGGGGTTATAAGTTGTGCGAGCTTCATGCACGTTCTTGATAGTGGAACTTTATCATATCTGAATGGTCAAATTTATCTTCGATTATTTGAAACATATGCACGCATAGACATATCTGATAAATAAAGAAAGTTATTTCTGATGAATACATTTAAAGTAAAATGTACTTAGCCCGAAACGAATTGTCATTTTAATTAGGGTCGAGGTATGTAAGTTGTACTTTTGAAACTAGAGTTATATTTTTGGGTCATAGGGTAAAAACCGATGCAAGTTTTTGCATCTTTCTTCTATTAAGACATATAGAAATCTTATTTCTTTTTACAAATTTCCCCCCACTTCCACATTTCAAATACGGATGGTGATGAGGGATTCCATAGAAAATAAATATAAAATTACTTCATCGATCAGCTCATCAGCCTTGGAAATAAAACATTCTCGCAACCACTCGTACATATGTCCAATTTTATTTTTCTTTTTCCTGGGGGACTGGTAAGAAAATGCAATATATAATGCAAAGAATGAGAATCTAGTGGGATTACATTGTACCTAAAGTCGTCGACAAGGAAAGCATTCAAAATCACGTTCTTTGTTCTAAGTTCCCCAAGTGGTGTGTTTGTTTTCTTTTTGTGACAAGAAGATGCTCGCTTCGTGGAGATGATAGAAGTCGTACCATTTTGCCTGTGGAAATCGACATGCCATTTGTGTCCTTGACCATTTTGCGGGGATCACGAGCAAATTCCAAACTTGCACGAGTCAAGCAAAAGAAAGCTAAGGGTTGGGCATGTGACCATCTGCTGCAAGGACAGACAAAACTGATGGACTTAGTAAATATATTATACTCATGTACTAATTTCTCAATACGGGTACGAGTGATCACACAATTTACCCCCCCTCTCTCTCAGTACCCAAAGCTGCCACCATTCTATTCATGTTGAGCTTTATAAATGTTAATGATTTTTGGCTAAAATGACCAGATGAACTTCATTGACAAAACTTGAAAATAATTATGATTAATTGGCATAATTGAAATATTTATAATTGAATGGGTACAAATACAATAAGTGTAGGACTTTTTTTGATGATTTTCCCAATAACTTAATAATGTGGTCCTTCCAGTTAATAATAAAATATAAATGAAATTTAGGCATGGTTAAAATTTATGGGTGACTTGAGAAAATCAGATATTTCATTTTTTTTTTAAGCTTTGCATACATCTGATATGTTTAACAATTCGACCCATTTTGCCTAAAGCCTCCAAGTGAATCTTTTAGATAGCAACTATTTAGGATACATATCAATTAAGAACTATTTCATCTAATGTTGGATTTGGGAGGTCAAAGACTCCATACTTAAGTATTGACTTTCTTGCAAGTGTTGGTCGACGTAGAAACCTCGACTCGGACTAGATATGCAGGACCTCTCACCATTTAGCAAACAAATTCAATAGGTGTACTTGGATGGCATACCGTGATTCACGCGTGGAACTTAATTCTAAGGTTTTTAATTGGCGATGCATTATGCGACAATGAAAAGACCCAATCGATTCTACGTAGACAAGCTCCTAGAAGGAGTGATTAGCTGGGGACTGTTTAAGACCAGTCTTCATAATAAATTATTTCACAAACTCTATCAACGTCCAGTGCGTGGCTGCGGATATTAAACTAAGATAGCAAGGACAAGTTCGAAATGCAATTGACTCGCATGTCCCCATCCGCCTAGAAGCAAGCTAAGCCCATGGCCTTTTCGTCAGTATCAAGCCCATGGCCTTTTCCGCCGGTCTTAGGTTAGCAAATGGAGTATTTTGTAGCTGTTCATTACGTCTCACGAAGTGACTAAGATCCAGAGAATAAGTCAGCGCATTTTACCAAAGTAAAGATGAAATTCTTTTCGATGCAACCGAAATCGCATCCATTGGGTGGCTAGTGAGGGAGAATCAATAGTCGATGTTTGGTCAAATGTTAAAAAAAGAACATAAACAATGGGACCATTGTTCAAATGAATTCAAATTATGGGTGTATATC
Source organism: Eucalyptus cloeziana (assembly GCA_014182715.1). Classification (NCBI taxonomy): domain Eukaryota; kingdom Viridiplantae; phylum Streptophyta; class Magnoliopsida; order Myrtales; family Myrtaceae; genus Eucalyptus; species Eucalyptus cloeziana. The sequence continues at coordinate 22,436,755 of CM024641.1, read as the reverse complement.
AAGGATTGGGATTATATTAGAGTCACGTCTTAAAAATTACGAGTCCTATTTTTTCTGATCCACACTTAATGCTGTCCCTCCCAAGTCGTGCTAATTCATTAAGGTATAATATGTTTACAAATGAATATTTACAAGAAGAAATTAATCCTAACTTTTGGAACACAGAGCTTTTTAATCTAATTGATATAATGTCTTTTTCAGGAGTTTAAGGGAAGGCATTTGCCCCACCCTGCCTCAATCTGACACCCATGACATTGCTGCTTGCGCAACCAAGCTCTCTCTCTAGCCTTGGATCTAAGCCCCTGATTTCGGTGGAAAGGTTGCAAGTCAAGATCAAATGACACGGGCTTCAAGCAATCCTGAATTTGGGTCGCTTGAGATTCGGTCGTCATTTCTAGTGATGATGAGGTCGTGACATAGATATCTTATCTAACTCCATTTGACTCTCTACTTGATTTCATTTATTACTCAATATAGTCAAGCTCAACTCGAGTTAATTGTATTACCAAAATCAATTAAAATTAGATAATCCACAATGAGTGCTGAGTTTGAATAGGGATGTTCGAAGTAAAAGGTAAATAAGGTTTTAGTAAATGATGAAATTATGCTATTGAAACCATTATTCTATTAGGTGAGGACAAGGCCAACAAGTTACTCAAATAAATTATGAATGAGCCTGGGAGATGATGCCTGAACATATCAAAACCAAACTTACACTCGAGCAGCGGCTAACTGGACGAGCATAGTTGTAATCTGTACGAAGCGTGTCCCTTTAACTCCTAGGGTCTCGTATTCTCCTATTCGCAACAATCAATCTAAACTAACGACACGTGAACACCTGCATTAAATGTGAAAAATCAGTGCTTCGCCAAAGGAAAAACCACTCATCAGTGCTGTCCCCATCTCCGATCAATCCCATCAACATGTCTACAAGCTGCATTCTCAGATTACTAAATACTAGTGCCCAAAAACGAAACCCTAATGTGACGTGACTTAGCAACTGTACAAGCTCTCATCTTTTTTAAAGCCCGCCACCCGTAAAGGAAGAGAAAACAGGCCGAGCAATGATTGAATTGGCGTTTTGGCCTAAACAGCGCAAACTCATCACGCATCATGCGAAGCGAACTTGTCCTTTTTCTCCTAGCCGAACGTCAATCAGAGTCCTTGTCCGTATATGTTTGGCTTCCATATGCTCGGGCATAATTGTGCTTCTTCCCCAAAATAAATAAAGCGCAAATGCCAGTGTGCTCATTAAGCAATTAATCAATAAAGTACAAAAGCCAAATGCCAGTGCGATTTTATATTCGACGAGGGTATCTGAGCCACATGATACATTCCTTGCTTTCATGGTTGCACCTTTTTGTTCCATTTGCTGTCTTAATGGAAGAAAGGCCAAGGAGCATGGATGCAAGGGAATTCCCTTTTTGAGCAATTCCAATGCGGGCTGGGTGGACTCTCTTGCGCTAGCCAATATGTCCTCTAGCTGTTGTATCACAATCTCTGGAATAATGCCCTCCTCAAACCTCTCAAAACTTAATTATTTTTATAGCCTTTCGATGCCCTAATTTTTTGGACTTATGTGGCTCTCCTTTTATGCTTCCCACGGATTCTTCTTATGCTCTTCTAAAAATCGTTCTTTTGAAAAGAGAGAAATTCATTTTTGGGGGGTAAAATGTGGGAAATAATAGTTTATGTGTTGGGGAAGAGTGAAGCAGCTTTTCTACTCAGGAGGTCTAAGTTGACTGGGCGAAAGTTTGTAACATGAATCGACCTGCGGCAAAAAAACAACATGGTACAACTTTTGGTGTCTGTTTGGGTGCTTTGTTCTGCAGGTGAATAGTTGGATGCCTGACCTATAATAATTATCGGGGAGATTGTTAACTAAATTCATTTTAATATACTACATGCAAGGCAATCGGATCTATAACAATTCTATTCAACATCACAAGTCTATATGGTAATTGATAAATCTCGATGTACCATCATCATTTTCTCTTTTCTCTAATAAGGACCATGTCGATCTCCTTAAGTACTCTACTAATCCCTGAAAGTTGCGGTATTCCTTGCCTTGTGACTAATTATCGGAGCATAACTTGGCCATACTCGTGGGGTGGCTCTAAAATATTGCATTAGTAAGGTGATTGCAATTTGAACCATCAACAAGGAAGACGAACACACTTGCTATTGACCAACCCTGTGGGGTTTTACGCAAACAAATTTTGCAAACCTGCCTTTCTAATACCCAAGTTAGTTCTAAGTGATGTTTCAGAGTATCAGGAGGTGGACTGATTTAAGCATATCCTTTAAAGAATGCCCACGGGAGATATATATGTGTCTTGCACTCTTTTCTTCCATTGCTCTATTATGGGTCCAAGGAACTAACTTGTTCTAGTTTGAGGAAGAAAATGAAACCTAATCGAGAAACTTTAGGAAAATGTAATCTAATAACTTTTTGCATATATTGTGAATATTACTCTTTTAGAACTTTAATGTCCGAGTCATCGCGATGAAATAAGTCATATGTAATCTTTTAGTAATCGCTTCTTTTTCATTACAAAAAGATGGGCATTTCCATTTCAATACTTCTTCCGTGAATTTTTTAGGGTTACCTTAAATACGATTTTCAACATTCAAAACATCAACAGTATCTCGTATTATTCTTTTTAGGGTGTGAATTCTGCAAGAGATATCTAGCGCATGGATGATTGAGGGCAAGCAATGCCGAAACGAGATCAAGACGCATAATTGGGACCCCATGAAACAGGTGGGGCGGTCGAGTGGTCAATTTTGCTGGGGCAGGTGTACGCTATTTGCCGGAGAAGGGAATCAGGGTTCAGTCGTTTTACGTGAGGGAACAAAAGAGGTGTCATCACGTGTTTGCCTTCAACATGCTAATGGGTCCTTTCCTAATATGTAGTGCCATATCGAGGACCCAGACATAAGGAATATCCAGAGGCTCGTCATCGGATAAGGTCCTATGTTTACGGATGGATGTGAACAAATCAATTTTCTCATCTCGAGAGAGAGAGAGAGAGAGAGAGAGAGAGAGAGAGAGAGAGGGAGGGAGAGAGTTCACATGTGCTGCAGCTTGCGGCATAGCGCTGAAAATTTTTTGTATACACTGGGCTCATGTGGTAACATGGAGTTAAAAGTTGCTTGGAGAGATGGATCATTTAAATGCGTGAAAGTTGTCCTAGATGCCACTTGACCACTTTACAAATAGAGTCTTATGTTTTCCTCAATTCCTTATTGGAGCAAACTTCCTCCAATCATGTCTCTGATTGGTACGTTACAAGTTGTAGATGTCCCTTGATTGGAAACTTAGGACGTGTTTGGTAACATTTTTGTTCCGGGGAATAGTTTCTTTTCGGAAATAATTTTCTTTTTTATTTCTATTCCTTGGAACAATTTCTAAATAAAACAATGCATTTAGTAACTATACAAAATTTATATTTAGGAAATAGAAAAAGAACAATAATGCATTTGGTAAACCCACAAATTTTTTTGTGCCATAGAATTTCTTTTAATTTTTAATACTTTTTTCTAATTCTCTTTTTTTTTTCCTTCTCTTTTTCTTCTCTTTTTTCTCCTCCTCTAGCTGCCGCTGGCAGCCTACTACCGGTGGAGCAGGAGGCGAAGGTCGGCAACTAGCGGCGGGCAACGAGTTTCCACTGGCTGATTAGAAGAGGAAGAAGAAGAAAAAAAAAAAAAGAAAAAAGAAAAAAAAGACTTATTTCTAGAAGTTATTTTCGGGAACAAAAAGCTACTTTTTTCAATTTCTTGTTTTTATTCCAAATCTATTCCTTGATCATTTTTGTATTCCGGGGAATAGAAAAATTAACTGACGTTATTAAATAGATTTCTTTTTTTTTTCTATTATGAAGAACAAAAGAACAAAAAAAACCAATGAACAAAAATGTTACCAGTGGATGTTCATGCTCGTAACCCCACCCATCAGAGGACTGATTGGAGAGAGGGTTTTCTCCAATCAGGGAAGAAGGAAAATTTGCCCACGTAAAAGTGCCAACAAAAATCCTAAAGAAAACTATATTTTACGAGCTTATAGATAAGCTCCATTTGGCATCATCTACCTCAATTTCAAACTAATCATCTATCAATGTTTTGTGTGTGCCTACCCACCCATGCATGGCTGCACTGGTTGAGGCGTACCCCTTGATTTGGCACTAGGTTAGGGGTTTGACTTCCTGAGTCGTCATAACTCTTAGAGTAATTTCGTGATTTAAGCGGGGGGCCTCGGCGGTGTGTTGCTGGGTCAGTCTCTCCCGAGGTATAGTCGGTACTATGCTCCCGAAGGTGAGCTAGGCCGGATCATCGACATCAAAATAAAAAAAATGTTTTGTGCGTGCCTGAAAAACCGTACTTCTTAAAGCAGCACTTGTGTTAGGCTTACTAAGTTAGGAAAAAACAAACCAGTTTCTCATAAAGATTGCCTTTATTTCGCAGAAAAAATGAATGATTTAAAAAATGTTTTTCTAAAAGTGAAATAATCAATCAATGAAAAATTTGTTCATTTTTGAAACCAATTTATGTCTAAACTTTTTGTGACTGAAAATATATTTCGTTCATTTATTTTTGTAAGTGATACAATCAATTATTTTTAGGAATACGTTTTCCAAATCATTCACTTTTTGCAAAATAAGCCAAAATCTCACATTTTCTTATTCATTAGTTCTTGACTCCAGTATATTCGCCATGAAATGGACAAATATGAAACGAAGTGGTGCTTTCTAACATTGTAAAAGGCATATTCTGTGAGCGGATCTTTCTACACACGTGGAAAATTCAACTATTAAATCTTTCCCAAAATTCTTAATTCCTTCTTCCATGGTTCTTATACAATGCAATCATTGAGATTTCCTTAAACAAATCTCGTAAAAAGTTGTCGGTGTAATAATTCGATAGACGTCTAAATGCGATAGCTCCTTCACGTAACCGAAACATGGGACCAAAGCTTCCATCTTTAGTGGATGTCGAAAAGTATGGGATCTTCTTTTTCCATTCGAAAATTATTATACCTCGAAAAAACCCATCCTAGAGAATGTGACCAAATGAATGAGCTTTTTTCCTAATTGTCTTTAATCTATCCATGGATGACATAAATATATAATTAGAAACGTTCCATTCGGTTTACCGTACAAAAAGATACTTCATTAGAAATATTTCTATAGTCAGTAAAGAAAAACTTAAGTTGTTCCACAAGATTTGTCACACTTCATTCAAAAATGCAAATTGAATGCTAGCTTTTGTTTTGCAAATTATTTATCTCTTAGCATGTTATAAAAGGATAATCCATCAATTCATCGTGAGTGAAGGACATTATACGACTTGGGTCGTTGATGGGGGAATTTTTTTTTTTTTTTTTTATTTGGTAGAAGTGGGACATATTGGAGGGAACATATACGCTTAAGAAGCAGAAATAATTGCTCAATTGGGATACAATACGAAGCATGTGCCGATTTGAAAAATATCCTTTCGGTGAAAAGCAGCAAGAGAGACAGAAAGAGGGAAGCTCAAATATAATCGTTGGCTTGGAAAATGACTAATCCCGTTGTCCTTTTGGATTGATGTGGAGATTTTGGCCTCAACTAGATGGTGAAAGGTTTGGAATGAAACGACACATGCCCGTCATTTTCTTCTGGCCGATTGGAAGGAAGTAGGGGGCAGATATGGCCAATTCACCACTATTTAATCACTCAATGATATGAAGTAGTAGGGAACTGATGAAATGACTTATGTTTTGTCGAGTTATGTTTAAGAATTTCCTGCGGATTTTTAGTCAATTTTCACGCTAAATAAGTGGTCCGGTAAAGATTAAATCGAATGACCAAACAAGTGGGACTCCAGCGCAAAAATTATAGACATTCATTATGATCTGAGAAGTGATACAAGGAGTTGTTCATTTTATCCTGCCAAATCGTAGTTAATGGCACCGCCCAATCGACGAAGCCACAAGTTATATGAAGGGAGGGAGTCCTTTTAAAGGGCTACAATGAGGTGAAGAGAGGAGGGGGAGAAAGAAACAAGGGAGATGGGGTGAATCTAAAGTCAGATCAAATTAGTCAATTCAATCAGTTCAAGTGAATACTTATCAAATCTGATTACACCATAACATGTTATGTTTGTTATTATAATATAAATACAAACTATTTTAAATTGACCTTTAGGTTAAAAGCTAGCCATTTGGACTGGTTAAAACATGTGCCGATCACTCATTTGGTTTGGTCTATTATACAATTTTCAAAACATTGCCCGTGAGAGAAGAGACATATAGCGATGGAGAGTTAGCGGTTGAATGGCAAGAAGGTTTTGTGAAGAGTTTTTTAAATTATTTGACGCTACAGTTTTACAATTCAGTATTTTCTAACGAATGAGCCATCTAAAGTTGAGTAAACTCAAAGCTATTCAATTTTTGCAGCTGAATATAACTCATTTGTTCGTACTATCTACTGTATTTACAATCCATCGCATCATTCGATGGACCGATTTTCACATGCTAGCATTAGTATTCCTAGCAACGCCCACTAAAAGCATACAAAAAAATCGGTTGAAAGGGCATCATGGCATGCAGGGCTAAACTGTCCCCGCAGATGAAAGAGAGAGCCTGCTAAAAGGAGGACCGAGGGAAAACAGAAAAGAAAAAGGAAGAAACAAAACGAGGAGATCAGAAGGGAACTGCCATAAAAATGATTTGTTCATGATATGGTGGCCCGTGAGTGAGCCAAAGCTTAACTGCCCCCCGGTCACTCGCTCCCGCTACATGCCAAGGCCACCCCCAACTCCTGCATAGAGACAACTCCTTGGCCGGCTACTTCACATGCCACCAAAAAAATCCAACTCTCTCCTTAGCCCCCCCTTCTCTCTCTCTCTCTCTCTGTGATGCTTATGAACGTCATTAACTGACAATAAACAGAAGCAGGAAAGGAGTATTAAGAGCAGGGTTTTGCAGTTATTATGAGGAGTCCTTTTGGTGAAGGTCTGTTGAATTCCTGCAGGCGCTGCTGCTGCTGCTGCTGCTGTTCTGGGCCTTGTTTTAATGTATACCAGGTATTTGCATCACAACTGAAAAAGGCTGATGTTCCTTTTTGCCTCTTCAAGGATGTGTCTCTTTTGCCTATTCTTGACTAACAGCTGAGTTTCTCTTTGATTCTTGACTCCTTTCTGCCCTCCTGACTGGACAGTCCTTTTTCCACCCCTTTGCAAGAACCCAAAATACCCAGAAAGAAAAGATGAACTGTCCATTTCTCAGCTGATTCAAATCCAAGCTTTTTTCTTTTTTTTTTTTTTTAAGGCTTTTCCATATTCTGGGTCGCTTCCCAATGTCAAGGTACCATTGTTAGTCTAGTCTCTTTCTTTCTTTCTGCTCCATCCTCCAGAAAGATTTCTTAAATTCAATCTCTCTCTCTTTCTCTCTCTGTGTGACCACCAACTCATGATGCAATTCACTGAAACCCCACCACCACAACCTCAAACCCCCTCCTTCCACCAATCACCACCACCATTGTTTTCCAGCCTCTCCATGAACAAGAACCAAGTGCACCGAACCCGCCCTTGGCCCGGCTTCCCGATGCCCAAGTCCTTGGGGAGCCTCGGAGACGCGAATTGCATGGAGCAGCTGCTAGTGCACTGTGCAAACGCCATCGAGACCAATGACGCGACCCTCGCCCAGCAGATCCTCTGGGTCCTCAACAACATTGCCCCGGCCGATGGCGACTCGAATCAGCGGCTCACGTGTGGCTTCCTCCGGGCCCTCATTGCTCGGGCCGCCAAGAGCGGTACGTGCAAGATGCTGGCGGCCATGGCGAATGCGCAGAACTACGACAACCTGTGCAATGAGACGCATAAGTTCTCCATCATTGAGCTTGCGAATTTCGTCGACCTGACCCCATGGCATCGGTTCGGATTCACCGCAGCGAATGCCACCATAATCGAAGCAGTCGAAGGGTACTCGGTGGTTCACATAGTCGACTTGAGCACGACGCATTGCATGCAGATTCCTACTCTTATTGATGCAATCGCCAATCGTCTTGAAGGGCCCCCATTGGTGAAGCTCACGGTTGCCGGCGCTGTGGAGGATGCGCCGCCCATGCTTGACCTTTCGTACGAAGAGTTGGGATCCAAGTTGGTGAATTTCGCAAGGTCTCGAAACGTACACTTGGAATTTCAGGTCATTTCTTCGAGTTACGCCGACGGATTCTCGTCCTTGATTGAACAACTCAGGATGCAGAAACTAATGTACTCGGGAGGAGTTGGTGAACCGGAAGCACTGGTTATAAATTGTCACATGATGCTTCACTTTGTGCCGGACGAGACCGTTCCGTTAATATCGGATTCCGAAGCAAACCCTCATTACCCCTTTGAGTCTTCATCGGTATATTCTCCTCGGTCGACCCTCCTTAAGGCACTTCGGTGCTTAGACCCGAACGTTGTCATCTTAGTGGACGAGGATGCGGACTTCACATCGAATAATGTCGCCTCGAGATTGCGGTCAGCATTCAATTATCTTTGGATTCCTTACGACACGGTCGACACGTTCCTCCCGAGGGGAAGCAAGCAGAGGCAGTGGTATGAGTCTTACATATACTGGAAGATACAAAATATCATCGCGCAAGAGGGTCTTCAGAGAATCGAGAGGCTCGAGCCGAAGAGCAGGTGGGTGCAGCGGATGAGGAACGCGGACTTTCGGGCTGTCCAATTCGGAGAGGATGCAGTCTCTGAAGTCAAGACCATGCTCGACGAGCATGCAGCGGGCTGGGGATTGAAGAAGGAAGAAGATGATCTTGTATTAACATGGAAGGGACATAATGTAGCTTTTGCCGCTGCATGGTTGCCTGCTTGATTAACTCTTTTTAATGGATTTAGACTTTAGTGCTCTTTCGCAGCTTGTTAAGTAGTTCATTAGTCATCAATTTACTTGACTCTACGTTGATTAGCTACTCCTTTTAGCTTCTTCCAAAATTGGATGACAGAGAGAGGTGAGGAATCATTTAGCTGATACTTAGTTTGTTCCAGATCATATATATATTGACCATCTCTCTCTCTCCCTCTACTTGTTCAGATGTTTGTGATTAGATGACGACTGCATTAAATGCTTGAAGACAAAACCAGATGTTTGGTGTGCTTTTTCTTTGACGAATAGAAACGAGGTTGTTCTTCCCGTCAACGTACGAGAAACCCAATTTTGTAAATCGAGTAAATCTCGATATTCGTCGTCGTTGTCGTGGAGGCGCATCTCCAATCTAAGAAGTGTCCTCTAAGATGAACACATGCTGAGCTTGAATTTCGATTTCTGGTCGCTGTTTTTAAACATGCTTGGAAGTGAAATAATAACAACTATTGAGTCCTATAATCAGCTTGATGTTGCTTGAATCTTATATATCCATTTCATATGGTCGATGTTGAAGTGTTTTAGTCCCAAAGCTCACCTTTCTTTGGCTGAAATCTACGTCGACGAGTACGTGATTAATCTGAAGTTCTTGATTGAATGATTAGGTTCTTATTTAGTTCTACTTCCTTTTTGTTGAGGTTCTAGTGGAGTCACTTTCCTGATCGCTTCTTGTCCTATCATCCTTTTCAATGTGCAGTCGGAGTAACCATTCGTCCTGTCAACTTGGCTATGGAAGATGCAGCTCCTTTTTTTTTACACTGAAATCTGCTCATTGGATTCCTTTCTGCTATATTCCACATAATGAAGAAGTTATTGAATCCATTTTGCCGAGCAAAATAAAGCTTCATCGTAATTAAGAGAGAGAATAAAGATAACCAAACACCAATCTTTATAATTGAATTAATTCTTCGACAAGGCATCCAATAACTTCTTAGGCTATCTCAAGCATCAACACATCGCACCTCTCCATCTTCATCATCAATCACAAGTTTAACCATGTAGCTGTTTGTCAAAATTTTCAAGAAAATAAAAGATATTAATTAGAATTGTGAAATGCCAAAAGTTACAACACTTCGATTTTTTCTTTTTTTTTTTTTTTTTTTTTTTGCAATTTTAACTTTTCACGAATGCCTTACACAAATTTTTAACATGTCATCTTACATTTCTGAATACTTCACATTCGTTTGTTGGGCTTCCTACCTCTTTCTCTTTCTTCTTCACTTTCCTTATAAAATTTATTTAATATACAATGTTTGGTTTATTCAATGGTAAGCCCTTTTAATTACTCATGTTAGGTAAATTGAATTATCTGTTATGATATATATCCATTTAATGCAATTGATGTGTAGTCAGAAGATACATTCTTTTTCCTTTGACGAGGTCTTCAGATGCATTCTCTCATCCTAAACCCTCTCAGACATTAACACAAGTTCGAACGTTGCTCGAGCGTCTGAGTTATATTTAAAACAAGACATGCATTTTTTATTATTTATTTATCATACCGTATTATTTGTATTAAATAATCTTAATCTTAAACTCTTTCTTTGGTTATGGTATCTCTATTAATTAGTAAAGAATCATTTTTAAAAACCCAACAACTTGAGGTTTCCAGTTTAAATTGTAAATCGGGAGGAGGCATGAAATAGTTACATATCGAGTACAGTAAGGTTAAATCCCAAACGGGAGTATACAAAGGTTTTGGGTTTTGGCAACATATGTCTGCTCTTGGATCTCCTTAAGCATATGCTTGGGATACTCTCGTTTCTCCTCATCGAATTATGAAACAGATTGTTATTTAACAGAAAAAAATAGGTGTTAACAGTGAAATAGTTGGAAATCAGCCAATATTAATTGATGGAAAGAAAAATGCCTGTCACAAAAAATTATACATGCTGACTTTTGCAGACATAAAATAAGAAAAAATTTCTGATATGATTTTGAAGACCACAGCATAATATACGAACGGAAACAGAACAAAGATTGAGGTTCAATACCTGGGATGGTTTAAAAGTTCTTTGTGTACAATGATTTTTCGTGTAAGGCTCGAGTTAATTCAATCTTCAAAAGAATCGATTTTGAGCAACACCTTTTTTTTTTTGGTCGAAGGCAAAAATATATTATATACCGTTACTAGAAGGGACATTGTTCGGCATTTCCGAGTACAGTAAATCTAGCAAGAAGGGAGGAGGTTCTTGGGCCCAATATGAGGAAATAAGGGAGGCTCGGTGGGCTTTCGCGGCCCGGTCCGCAACGACATTTGCTTTCCGGCTGCAGTAGGCAATGGTGAAATTAGGGCACCAAAGATGCAGCGATCGCGCCTCTTGGAAGATGCTCCTGTGTTCCCATGGCGTTGAAGTCAGATCGTGAATAGCTGCTGCAAGAGTGAGACAATCCGTTTCCACCTGGACATGATCCCAGCGACGTCCTTTCTGAAGCAAGAAATGCAGCGTATGAGTTAAACCAAGTGCCTCGGCTTGCAATGTCGAAGAAGCAGTCACCATTTGCGCCAAGCCATCGATTAGAAGTCCAGATGAATCGCAGCACACGCAGGCGATGGAAGCGTCTTGATGATGAGGTAAGTAAGCCGCATCAAAATTTACTTTAAGAGATCCCCTGACTGGTGGGTTCCAAATCTGATGTGCATCTTGGTGTTGGCTTCTACATCGCTGCCCGTGTTGTCCAAGGCGCGAAGAGGAATGAACCGCTGTCAATGCAGAAGAGACAACTTGGTTGATATTAGGACGCTGATTTCTAAAGAGGAAGTTGTTTCTAGCTTTCCAGATAAACTAGAGGAGATACGCCCCAAGGTCAAAAATAGGTACGCTTGCCCGTGTCTCTATAATGTCGAGTAGCCATCTTTCAATACGAGTAACATCTTTAGGGTCAAAGTGAAAGTTGATCTCTTTGTGTAACCATACCTTTAAAGTCCACGGACATAGGAGAAACAGATGCTCGAGTGTTTCGGGTGCCTGTGTATTGCACAAACAGCAGATAGGGTTGGAAACGATGTGTCGCCGATATAAATTATCTCTTGTCGGCAACGCATTGTTGCAAATTGCCCATAGGAATGGGCGTAGCTTAGGCATGGTATTGAGTTTCCATAAGGCGGTCCATAGCTTGCGGGGCGGTTGATATGATGAAGATGCTTGAGTGTTAATAAGAGTTAGTTGCTGAGTTCTAATGAGATTGTAGCAACTTTTTACCTGAAATCTTCCATTATGTTGTCTTGTCCAGACAAGTTGGTCTGTCGTGTGGTGCGGCCGAATAGGAATGTTGAGAATTTCTGCTACTAATTGAGTGTCAAAACTCTGAGTAAGCCTTGTTTGGTTCCAAGTTTGCTGTTCCTGTAGTATAAAATCAGCCACTCTGTGAGGTTCATCTCGAGGAGCAGGTCCTCCTATGACACCCCTGGCCAGACACTTATCCTCCCTTATGTTGATTTGTGTGCCGTCCCCGATTGACCATAGAACCTTATCAGCAATAGAATCACGTCCTAGCAGAACACTTTGCCAACCCCAAGAGGGTCGAGACCCTCTCGTAGCATTCTAGAAGTTGGTAGAATGAAAATAGAGCCCTTGTAAGATTCTGCTAGGTAGGGAGTTAGGGTGCTGAGCAATGCACCAAGCTTGCTTACCCAGTAAAGCGCGGTTAAAAGCAAGTAAATCACGAAATCCTAGCCCCCCTTCATCTTTCCGACGCTTAAGAGATTCCCAATGCTTCCAATGAATACCCTGCTTGCTGTTATTAGACTGCCACCAAAATCGAGCAATCTGCCTTTCAATCGTCTTGCACAAAGTGATAGGTATTTTGAAAATCGACATAGCAAATTGAGGTATAGCTTGCACTACAGATTTAAGTAGGACTTCCTTACCCCCTTTCGAGATCAATTTCTCCTTCCAACCTTCAAGCTTAGAGTGGACCCTGCTCAGAATCCATGAAAACATTTCTCGTTTAGAAGTCCCCCAGTCTGACGGAATGCCCAGATACTTGCTAGGTTTATACAATATAGGGACTCTTAGTTCGTGGGCTAGATTAGCTTTCAAGGACATTTAGGACCGAAAAACAAACCAGACTTATTTCTGTTCACGGCTTGACCTGTAGCGAGGCAATATTCATTCAAAATAGAAGCTAAGTTCTGACATTCAGTAAGCTTGGCATCCAAGAAAAAGATCGCATTATTTGCAAAGAATAAATGTGATAGGATAGGACACCAACGGTTGAGTTGAATTCTGTTAGATTTCCAATTGTGACTGCGTTGTTGATTAAGGTTGTCAAGACGTTGGCCAACAAGATAAACAAGTAGGGTGAGAGAGGGTCACCTTGTCGCAGACCTCTAGTTGGCGAAAAAGAGGGTAGAGATTCACCATTGAACTTCACACTGTAAGAAACTGTTGTCACACACTGAAGAATCCAATTCACCCAGGTCATATGAAAACCTAGCTTGAGAAGATAGGCGCCAAGAAAGTCCCACTCGACCCGATCATAAGCCTTTGCCATGTCGAGTTTTAATACTAGCCTGAAAAGATTTCTTTCTTTTGCTTATGCGAAGTTGATGGAGGACTTCCTGAACGACAAGAATATTATCCTGGATCTGCCGTCGCCCTACGAAAGCACTTTGTTCTGGAGCTATTAGATCTGGCAGCCATGTTTTGAGTCAATTGGCCAGAGTTTTAGAAATGATTTTATAAATATAGTTACAAAGGCTGATAGGTCGGAAATGGTCTAAACATTATGGGTGAGGAATCTTCGGAATTAAAGAAATATAAGTATGATTGAATTCCGGTGGCATGACTCCTGTACTAAAGAATTGTTGCACTGTTTCAACAATATCAGCTTGTAGAATATCCCAATGCGACTGAAAAAATAGACCATTTAATCCGTCGGGGCCCGGCGTCTTAGTAGCACCTAGCTGGAAAGCTGCTGTTTGGATTTCTTCAGAGGTAACCGCAGCAATAAGTGCAGCATTCATGTCTGGAGTGACCACGTGCTGACATATATTTAGAGTCGGTCGAAAATCTCTAGCCCCTGCGGTTGTGTAGAGGTTCATAAAAAACGAGAGGTCATGGCCTTAAGAGAGATTGGATCACGTACCCATAAGTTTTGTTCATCCTGTAGCATATTGATTTTATTTTGTTGTCGTCTTTGAACAGTCGTTGCATGAAAAAACTTGGTGTTTCTATGCCCCCATTTAAGCCACTTGACACGTGATCGCATGGCCCAAAATGCCTCTTCCTGCTGCCATAATCTATATATTGTCTCTTTCAGGTATGAAATCACAGCAACATCATGTGTGCCAGTGGCCTGGTTTGTTAGAGTCTGAAGCTGATTCTTGAGGTAAGATAGCTTATCCTTGGCATTATTAAATCTAGATTTGCTCCATCGTAGAAGGGCTTTTGAAACATAATCGAGTTTGTAAGGAAGAGTGACCTCGCCAAGTTTATGAGCTGTCCAGGAGTCATGAATGGTGGTGCGACATTGTTGGTCTTGTACCTAATTCGCTTCAAAATAGAAAGATTTTTTCTTTGTAGATTGCTGTTGGGCTACAGTGGATAATACAATAGGACTGTGGTTCGATCCTAGGGCAGGTAGCGCCAACACTTCTACCGACGGGTAGGTTAGTCTCCACTCCTTTGTGCACAACATTCTGTCAAGTCTTTCCTTTACCATAGTATTACCTGGCCGATTATTAGACCAAGTGTATGCACAACCCTTGTGCCCCAAGTCCAGGAAGGAACGGTCATTAAGTAATCCACGAAACGAATGCATACAATAATTCATAGCAGGTCGCTTCCCTAATTTTTCCCATGGATACAACACTTCATTGAAATCGCCACAACATAACCAAGGCAAGGTATTAAATTGACTGACTTGCCTTATTGCTGTCCACAGATGCTGACGGAGTTGATAATTCACTGGAGCATGGAGACGAGTAAGGCGCATGGTGGTCCCCAAGTGTAGATCATTACAAAAGGAGTCGATCATGTCTCCGGAAGTGAAAAGCACTTTCACATTCAAACTAGCAGTCCAAAAAAGTCCAATACCACCTGCAATTCCCTCAGGATTTACAAAATAGCTGGCTGAGAAACCAAGTTTCCTCTGCAAAGGTAAAAGTTGATGTTCCTGCTATTTCGTTTCCATGAGAAAAACTAAATCAGGCCGTTCTTGGGTCACCAAGACCTTAAGTGCGCGAACCGTCAAGGGGTTGCCCAGCCCCTGACAGTTCCAACTTATGATTTTCATTGTATCCTTGGTGGCTTTTTAGGGCTAGCCACCAGGGCCCAAGAAGTAAAGTCATCCACTTCATAGAAAGGGGTGTCCTGCAACACAAAGTCGTTCAGATTCTCTTGAATTTGATTACAAACTTCAGGACTTATAAGTTTTTTTGCCTTCTTAATAGGACCAGATCGTGCTTGAAGACGGGAATGCTTAATCTTTTTGGACTGAATAATATTGGCTGTGATGCTACTAGCCAAAAGTTTCAGCTGAATTGTGGAAGAATCTGATGTATGTGATTTCAAGGACTGCCATTTAAGAGGAGTAGCTGCAATGATAGGCTGATTCGATTCCAGTACTTCCATGGTTGTCTTACCTTTGTCTTTTGGTGTAGGGACAATAGCCGAAGGTGATGAAGGAGTCTCCGGAACAGTCTCTTCAACAACTACAGGAAGAATATTCTGCTGGTAAAAGGTACGCCAATACGGGATATGCTCCCGGACCTCCGCTCTTAGCCATGAGCCGTATAAAAAACAATCATCCTGGTCCAATTTACTGTCATCATAGGGAAATAGTGCACAATGCGTGGCATGGTGGCCAAGCTTGCCACATGAATAGCAATAGTGAGAGAGGTGTTCGTATTTGAAGTCCAACCAGAAACTCTGGCCTTCAATTTTGATTAATATTCCTGACAGGAGCTCCTGTTGAAGGTTAAATTCTACTCGGACCCTCCCTATTTTAAGCATGGACCCTTCCTTATTCTCAATGCGCACTACTATTACCCTACCTAAGTGAGCAGCAACCTTAGTAAGCATATTTTCAGTACATCTTTCCAAGGGAAGTCCAAAAATTTGAACCCAAAACTCGCAAGTGTCGAAATTGTAACAGTGCAAAGGGGTATTCGCTTGCCAGGGTTGTAACATGACCAGGTGATTAGCAAAGAGCCAAGGTCCATTCTCATACACCCTCTGTTTTACTTCCTCTGTTTTGAATTTGACAATATATAGACCCGAGTCGCCAAGAGAGATGTCCACAAGTTCAGTTCGCCATGCCCTTTTCATAGAGTTTTGAAATGCCTGAAAATTAATTGTAGGATTGTTTAAAATCTTACCAACCAAAACTAACCGACACTCCTCAAGTTTATCTGCAGGTATTGCTTCGTCCCAGACCTCTTGTGGTTGTGTCGACCATAGACGACCCATGCGAGAACAGAGTGCCCCCAGTCGAGCTTCATTTGCAGCAGCGGATCGATCCTTCCGCAAAGGGAGTACCCAAACAGAAGCCGAGGATGCTCAGAAAGACAGTATCCAAATTCGAGAGAAGGACAGCAAGGCAGAAGCACCTCGCATCAACCATCCAAGAAATAAGAAGGGAAATGAAAGGGAAAGGAGGCTAGTACACTTCCCGATCATGACATGCAAAGCTCCAAACACAGTCAAAGACAGCCATGGAAACAGAGAGTAACCAGAGAGAAAGATTGGGAAGGGAAGAGGGTTGCGATGGAGTGATGAGCCGAGTGGTTTACAAGAATGTAGTACAAACTGAAAAACCCATGTAAGGAAACTACCAGAGGGGTAGAAGAACTCTACTGTCCGTAGAGAGAAAACCCGAAGGAGAGTCTAGCATGAGCAACACCTTGATTGTTGGACATATTGCGAGATAACACACCTCAAATTTTGCCATCATTTTAAAAAGTCTTTGAGTTCGACTCAGAGTCCACCAATAATCGATCAATGTTTGACCGATGTGGCCATGCGGATCCAACTATCAATTTTTGACCCATTGGACAAGTCGCTCGTTTTTTCGCAGTACCCGAAAGTTTGCGAACTTCAGATTTCACTCGGTCGTCATGAAACTATAGATCAGAAGCGTTCCAATGTATAATAGGGAACAATTCTGGGGAAAATTGAAAGGAAGGGAGAAGATAATCAGTATACCTCGTTCGCATGTTGGGCCCAAGTTAATCTACTCCTCTCAGCCCATAAGCTTTTCAAATAAAAGGAACGCAACCTCCACTGGGCCATTCCTCTCTTCTCTGAAATTATCTGCATTTAATATACTATAAAAAAATAAAAAGAACGCATCATGAGTATTTACTCTCTTTTAAAATTCTGCCATTATTCCCATACCAAAATTCTACTATTATTACTGTTATCATTGTCGACATTATTATATATAAATTAGACCCCTTACTATATAGGTTTTTGTTATACAATTTAATGCAATCTAATAATAAATAAATTATATAACCTAATAATAATAATAAGTAAATCAAAAGATACAAGAGATTTTTTTAACTTTATTGATGCCAACATTATTATCTCTAATACGTTTAATGAATTAAATTAAGTTGGATTCATTGAGGAAATTAGGACCGAACCAACATGAAGGGGACCATTTCATAGCTCTTAGAATTCGACGTTGCAAAAGCACCCGTTCACAAGCTCCACCGAATTTCTCATGAGCATTTGCTCTCTTTTTCTTAATTGTTTGCCACATGAGGAAAACAAATAGATTTTCCCCAACACTCATTTGGCCAATGAGTGAATATAGTTTTGTCAACAAACACTATCATTAAAAATTTAGTAAATATAACAGGGACTATACTAGGTTCAATGCCTGCAGTGAATTTATTATGATGTACCTCCAAATTATTAGTATCTAACTTCCTCATCTCCACAGTAAATAATATACTAGAATATTAATCTCTGCATTTCAGGAAATGGATTAGGCTTTAAAAATAGTCCAATGATCTCGTGCAAAACAAATAATTTGTCTATAGAATGGCAAATCCATATGATGTCTATTAATTTTATTGTGGTCAAACGAAAGGGAACATAAGTCAACCAAACAAAATTTGGACCTGCAATTGACAATCTTAGTATCCCAAGATAACAATAAATCACACCATCTTTCATTATGTAAATCTGTTTAAATTATGGTTCACAAATCCCTCATATAAGTAGTACTAGCTTGCAAAAAGGCTCGCGATTAATCATATTATTTCATTTTTTTCTGCAATACAGAGGTAAATCATAAACGTTAGTGGAGTAATATTTACCCTAAAGTACCCTGGATGATCATAAAATAAACAAGTCTTTCGTAAAATTCATCATCAAGCATCGTGAGTGGTTGAACTTAGGTTAGGCAAGATGTTGGAATGTTTTCCGATAAATTTAGTATGACCCGTTTTTTTTTTTTTTTTTTTTGTGAAACGTGAAGAGACTAATACGTATAATTAAAAAAGAGAAAGATGAAATCATGAATATGGCAGGCTTTCAATTACATCAATCATATATTTTACTTTGCAAGAAAATTGTCCAAAAGGTTCTAAGTCTATTGTACGGTAGTGAATTCGTTTCTAAATATTTCAAGTTTGTCAATTCAGTCCTAAACCCTTCGACTACTTGCCAATTTAATCTTAAATATTTCAGTTGTATCAATTTAGTTATAAGTCTTTCGATTGTACCAATTTAGTCTTAAATATTTAAACAATTTGTCAAACTAGTCATAAAACTTTAAACGAATTGTTAATTTAGTCATTCTAGCTAATTTTGATAGGACATTACTGATGTGGTGGCCCAGTTAGTGCTGGCTATCTTACGTGGCATGGTCGGGACTAACGTGAACAATTTTTAATTTAAAAAAAAAAAACTGATTTTTCTATTATTTTTCATTTTCTTTTCCTTTCCTTCTTTTTTTTTTCTTTTTCCTCTTTTTACAAAAGGCTGGCAGAGTCGGCGGCTATTGGCCAAGCACTAGTGACCTCCATCGGCCCTTAGGCTTGGGCCATGAAGCCATCACTAGGCGATGGCTAGTAACACCCATGCCCAAGGGCCAGTGGAGGTCACTAACTCTCAGCCAGTGGCCGGAAGCCCACCAGCCTTGTGTAAAAGGAGGAAAAAAAGAGAGAAAATAATCAATAAAAAATTCATTTTTTTTAAATTAAAAAATTATCACACATTAGTGCTAGCAACGCCATGTAGGATAACCAGCATTGACTGTGTGGCCACATAATGATGTCTAATCAAGATTAGCCAAAATAAATATATTCACAAATCGTTAAAAGGTTTAGGACTAATTGGCAAATTGTGAAAAAGTTTAAGACTAAATTGATACAATTAACATGTTTATGACTGAATTGACAAGTTATTAGAAGCTTTAGAATTGAATTGACAAAATTGAAAGGTTTAGAATTGAATTGGCCGTCGTACAATAAATTCATGATTTTTGGACAATTTTCCCTTTACTTTGCTAATTATTTGTCTAGAAAATCACCATGATCTTAAAAAGGAATATAACCAATTGCGTAATTCCCAATTTGAAATGAAAAGATAAAAATAATAATTTTTACCCCTAATTCTAAAGAGTTATGCCACCATGTACTATTCAAATTTTGCCATGAAAAATTGAAATTTACGTTCTCCACTTTCAAATTTAAAATGAACAAAATCAACTCATGATTCTAAGAAGACAACATCAACAAAATGCAATTTATACTTCCCATTTCATCTTAATTAAAAATATTTGTTGCAATATGTGTTGGAATAGGCATTATAGATTAGACATGGTAAGAATATAAACACGTTAATTAAAGATTGTAATTAGAAAAAAAAAAATCAAAACTTCATTATCTTCAAGAGGCTGTCGCAACAAGATAGCCTTTTTACTATTCAATATTATGCATAAAATACATATTCTTTCTTCTAATGAATAGCAAAAAAGCTGCGTTAGGTTTGGTAAAACCATGACTATTTGCAAATCAACTCTATTAAGTAGCCATTGATTCTACCGTTGCTAGTAGTAAAATGTCTCTCAAAATAGTCAAAACGGCTCTTAGACATTGGCAATGTCTCTTTGACAGAGTGGCAGTTTTCTAAAATAATGTTAGTGTACTTTTTCTCAAGCTTACTCATTAATGCCATAACCACTCCCGATCAATTCCGGTGCTCTTTTCGGGTTCCAAACCTTGAAGATAATTGTTAGACACCAAATTGAGGTTGGAAGGAAGACTTCATACGTCTTCCATCTCACTGATATTGATAGCTACTCTTGCCAACAATTCACTACTTTGATAACAATCATGTTGATATATTGGTCCTTCCAAGAATATTGACAATTTCAACTTTGTCAAGCTGTTCATCTTCATAGTACTTTTGAACTTTACTAAACAATCTCATTCTAGACTTGCTCACCATCACCAATTCCATCCAACTGTTTAGCTAATCTCAGTACCTCTAAGTCATCACAAATATCCCTGGTCTTCTCGACTTGTTCATTTATCAATCAAGATCCTTTTAGATGTTCACTTTATCTAAAAATCCTTTTAGCTCATAGACATTTTCACGCCCAATGCCTTGTTCACCCTTGATATCGGAAGCAATCACTCTAATAGTAGAGCACACTTGATAGTGACAGAGCTATCCTCAAATCAAAATCATCTAGTGTTGCTCATGACATCATCCGCATATTGGCTTGTGCATATGTTATCTGGTGCTACTCAACCAATACATATATTAGTGATAGTTGTTTGAGAGTTAGTTTAAGTATGGTTAGATAGTATGATTTTCATGTTCAATTCCTCTTGGAATTTAGATGTAGCCGAAAATCCTAGGATGAAGATGAGTGTTCATTTGATGTGAATTAGCTTTAGGGTTGATGTATATTAGGTGATTGAAAAGTCGTGAGTAAATTGATTGAGTTTTCATATTGATTTCTTAGAGTTTTTGGGAAATTATTAGAGATTTTTATGATCTTTTGAAGTTGAATGCTTGAATGATGACTTGAATTTTCATAGGAGTAGTTTGAAGATGCTGATAGTCTAGAAATTGACATGGACATAGGTTGAAGATGTAAATGAAATTTGGAAAAACTCAAAATTTGATTGACCTTTGCTTGTTCATCGATTTGTACAAAAATAATAAAACGAATTAGAAAAAGTTGTCTTTAGATGATTTGTAGTTAAGATCATAAGCTTTCCAACGATCAATAAAATCAGGGTTCATTTGGTTCATCCAAATTTTGTTAAAAAATTTAAAGAAAAGTTGTGCTTGATTAATTTTTTTTAATGGATTTAAGCTCTAGTGCTCTTTCGCAGCTTATTAAGTAGTTCATTAGTCATCAATTTACTTGACTCTACGTTGACTAGCTACTTCTTTTAGCTTCTTCCAAAATTGGATGACAGAGAGAGGTGAGGAATCATTTAGCTGATAGTTTGTTCCGGATGATAAATATATGGACCATCTCTCTCTCTCTCGGTGAGGAATCATTTAGCTGATAGTTTGTTCCAGATGATAAATAAATATATTGACCATCTCTCTCTCTCTCTCTCTACTTGTTCAGATGTTTGTGATTAGATGATGACTGCATTAAATGCTTGAAGACAAAACCAGATGTTTGGAGTGCTTTTCCTTAGACGAATAGAAACGAGGTTGTTCTTCCCATCAACGTACGAGAAACCCAATTTTATAAATCGAGTAAATCTCGATATTCGTCGCCGTTGTCGTGGAGGCGCATCTCCAATCTAAGAAGTGTCCTCTAAGATGAACACATGCTGGGCTTGAATTTCGATTTCTGGTCGCTGTTTTTAAAGATGTTTGAAAGTAAAACAACAACTAATGAGTCTTATAGAATCACTTCGTTGCTTGAATCTTATGTATCCATATTATATGGTCAATGTTGAATTGTTTTTAGTCCCAAAGCTCGCCTTTCTTTAGCTGAAATCTGCACGGACGAAAACGTGATTACTGTGAAGTTTATCAGCTCTTGAAGTTCTTGATTGAATGATAAGTTCTTCTTTTCTTCTACTTCGTTTTTGTTAAGGTTCTTGTCGACTCACTTCCTGATCACTTCCTGTGCTATGATCCTTTTCGATGTGCAGTCGGAGTAACCATTCGTCTTGTCAACTTGGCTGTGGAAGATGCAGCACCTTTTTCTACACTGAAATCTGCTCATTGGCGTATAATGAAGAAGTTATTGAATCCATTTGCTAAACAAAAGATAGTCTGATCGTAATTAATAGAGAGAACAAAGATAACCAACGGCAATCTTTATAATTGAATAAATTCTTAAACCAAGGCATCCAGCAACTTCTTATGCTATCTCAAACATTAACACGCGCTTCTCCATTTTCACCTTAAATCACAAGTCTAACACATGCGCTTCTTCTTTTTTTTCTTTGGTTATTGTATCTCTATTATTAGTAAGGAAGCATTTTTAAAAACTGAACAACTTAAGGTTTCGAGTTAAAATTGTAAATCGGGACAAAGCTTGAAATAGTTATATGTCGAGTGCAATAAGGTAAAATCACAAATGGAAGTATACAAAGGTTCTGGCAACAGATATCTGTCCTCTCGGATCTCCTTAAGCATATGCTTAAGATCCTCTCGTTTCTCCTTGTCGAATTATGAAACAAATAGTTATTTAACAGAAAAAAAAAAATAGTTGTTACCAGAAAAATAGTTAGAGATCAGCCAATATTCATTGATGAAAAGAAAAAATGCATGTCATAAAGAATTATACATGCTGACTTTTGCAGACATAAAAGAAGAAACAATTCGTCAAATGATTTTGAAGACCACCACATAATATACGAACGAAAACAGAACAAAGATTGAGGTTCAATACCTGGGATGGTTTAAAAGTTCCTTGTGTACAACGATTTGTCTTGTAAGATTCGAGTTAATTCAATCTTCCGAAAAATTGGTTTTAAGCAACACTTTGATTGTTGGACGTATTGCAAGATAACACACCTCAGATTCTGCCATCATTTTTGTTGACACCTAATTTTGGCAAATCTAGGAAAACAAAAAAATTATAAATAAAAATTGGATTAGAATAAATAAAAGGAAAAAAAAATAGGTGAAAATTGATTTGATTGATTATGCATGGAAATTTGAAATTCTGATGAATATTGGTAAATGCAAAAGCAATTTAAAAATCAAGTGAACAAAGGGCAAGAAATTTTACAAAATGGAAGAAATCTGAGTAAAATCGAATTGATTGCGAAATACACTCTGATTTATAGTTTTGATTTTATGCGACAAAAGATGGAAATTCAGAAAATACCGTACAAAGCGGCCGTCTGGTATCATTATAAAAGAGAACTGCATTTTTCGTGACTAAGGGGGGCTTTTCTTGAAAAATTGAGAGTGAAATTCAGAGAGGAAAAATTTTCGTGAGACAATTCCTGCAAAAAGAGAGATTGTTTTCTGAAGAAAAATAATCAAGGTCAAAAATTGTTCTGAAAAAGTCTGTGGAGAAGTGACGTGAGAGAGAAAAAAAAAAAAAAAAAGAGGAAACCAAGCGTCGGTTCGTCTTCTTCGCCCGGCAGCCCGCTCGTCCGGCGACACGCGCCTGTCTCGCCGGCGACCCGTGCCTGCCACGCCGGCGACCCACGCATCCGCCTCCCTGCCCGAGCCGCGAAGCCGCTGCCTCGCGCCGATCTCCGAACCTCCGCCACTGTTGTCCCGCCGGATCCCCCCCCGACGTACAGCACCGCACCTCAACCCTCGACCGCTGCTCGTTTCTTCACGCCGCACGCCGGTGGCCGCGACACCAGCAACCCGCGAAGCTGATCCGCGACGACGCTGCTTCTCCTCCCCCGTCTGGATCTGCCAGTCGCCGCCGGTCCGAGATCCGCCGCGCCAGCCCAATCGTCCGCGACCCCTCCGATCTCACACTTCACGCCGGTTACCCGCGACGACTCCGCGACCTGCGCTCGCCGTTTGCACTGCTCATCGCCGCGCCGGAGTCCTGCTGCCGCGCCTGCATCAGCACCTAACGCCCCCGCTACCGTCCTTGACGCTCGCCCGCTGTCGCGCCGCTACCTGTCACCGCGCCCAAGCCCTGTTCCGCCTCACGCCCGAGCGATCCACCTGCAGATCCCGAGTCTCCGGTCACTACCGCCGCACCAGCATCGCCGTGCCCCGCCTGTGAGCCCCTGCGACACTGCTGCTACCGCCGGATCTGCCTCGCCTGCAACCAGAAGCCCGAGCACCGCCTTGCCGTCGCCACCAGCAGCCCGCGACGCCCCGACGCCAGCCGAGCCCCGCACCGCTGCCGACGACGCCGCCCAGCGACCCGCGATCCAGCTCCGCCTCCGCCGCTGCTCCGAGCTCGAGCCCGCCGCCGTCCACCTGCCGCTGCTCCCCGCCGGAACTCCGACGACCGGTCAACGACCGCCCGGCGCCATCCACCGTCGTTTTCCCCCTTTAGGTAGTTTAGCTTTTTATTTTTATTTTATTTTATCTTATCTTATCTTTTTTTTTTTGTTCTTTTTCAGTTTATCTATTTAAGTTGTAATATTTGATGTCAATAAATTTTGTAGGCATTATCCACAGGGGTTTTTTCCAAAATTATTGTAATTACTAATTTGATCCATAAAATGTCGGATCATTTTTTAATTATATTAATTTTTGGGGTTTGTTGATGATGTTTTAATTGTTAAATCAATATAATTATTAATTTGATTCATAAGGCTTCGGATCAAATTTTTAATTATTTTGAACTATGTTTAGGGTTAGAGTAATCGTTAATTTGACCTGTGAAATAACGGGTTATTTTTTCGATTATTTTAATTCCTTTATTTGATAAATGTTTTGATTAGTTTAGATTTAATATTTATTTGATAATTACTTATCTTGGAAAAACACTAAAAAAATCAAAAATCAAAAATCAAAAATCAAATTTTGCATCAAAGCATGTAGGTTTAGTAAATTAGACATGTAGGTTTAGCAAATTAGAAATTTTTTAGGATTACATTTTTAGGATTGCATTTTAGATAATTTTTTTGAAATAGGTTAGAGTTGGACCTAAATAACTTTTTTTTTTTTTTATAAAAAATAGAGTTTTAGATCATGTTTGCACATTTTAATTATCTCATTTTTCTAAAAAATAGTTTTCTAAGATAGGATATGGTTTAAGTCAAATTAATCTATTCTTTTTTTTTAGATAGTTTAATTAGGGTTTTTTTTATTAATTCTGAATTTCAAAAAAAAAATACAAAAATACTAGGTGCATGTTAATTAGTTTGTATAATAGGATCATTTAATTAGAATTTGTTTATTAGTGAAATTAGGTCATGTAGTTAAAATGCATGTTTTATAAAAAAATTCTAATTTCAAGAAAACTCAAAAAAAATAACTGCTTGCTTTGTGTGTTTATTTCTTTTGATGTAATTTATTTTATGGTTAAGCACCCGTGTGATCATCTTTTGACATGATAGTAATTTAGATTAAAGTAAATCCAAGCTGCCTGCAAAAATATTTTTAAAAAATAAAAAGAATGGTACCGAAAGAGTATTAGAGAAATCTAGTGTAATCAAGTTCCCGTACCCTTAATCTCTGGTTCGTAAGAATAAAATAATTCTCTCATTATTTTACTTAGGTATTTAATCGATCTACTGTAAACTGATTAGTGGCGACTTCTAGATAAAATCCAAAACTGAAACCTAAGTGGTACGACCCAGAGGAAATTGATAACCCTAAATTTAAAACTTAGTAGTCCATTAGCCTAAACTTTAGGTGGTGCATCCGAAATTTTAGGTCGCGACAATTTTTAAAAATCTTTATGTTCGATCTAGAGTCCACCGGTAGTCAATTGATGTTTGACCGATGAAACACAATGTACAAAACTCGTCGTAAACCCCAAAAATACACTTCTGCTCATCAAAACGAGTCTTTTGACACCTATGTGGCCATGTGGATCCAACAATCAATTTTTAACCCATCAGACAAGTCGCTTGTTTTTTTCGCAGTACCCGAAAATTTGCGAACTTCAGATTTCACTCGCACGTCATGAAACTAGGGATCAGAAGCATTCCAATGTATAAAAGGGAAAAATTTTGGAGAAAAATGAAAGAAAGGGAAAAGATAATCAGTATGCTTGTTCGCATGTTGGGCCCAAATTAATCTACTCCTCTCAGCCCATAAGCTTTTCAAATAAAAAAAACGCAGCTTCCACTGGGCCATTCCTTTCTTCTCTGAAATTATCTGCAGTATTTAATAATGATGATGATGATGATGATGATGATGATGATAAAACGCATCATGAGCATCTACTCACTTTTAAAATTCTACTGTTATTCCGATACCAAAATTATATTATTTTTACTACTATCAGTGTCGACATTATTATATACAAATTAGACCCTTAATTTGTCTATAGAATGGCAAATCCATAAGACGTCTATTAATTTTATTTATGATCAAACGAAAGTGAACATAAGTCAACCAAACAAAATTTCGACCTGCAATTGACAATCTTAGTATCCCAAGATAACAATAAATCATACCATCTTTCATTATGTAAATCTGTTTAAATTATGGTTCACAAATCCCTCATATAAGTGGTGCTCGCTTGTGAAAAGGCTTGCGATTAATCATATTATTACATTTTTTTTCTGGATGGAGTAGTATTTACCCTAAAGTACCCTGGATGATCATAAAATCAACAAGTCTTTCGTAAAATTAATCATCGGGCATCATAAGTGGTTGAACTTAAGTTAGGCAAGATGTCGGAATATTTTCCAATAAATTTAATGACTTTTTATTTATTTATTTCGAAAACGTGAAGAGATTAATATGTATAAATAAAATAGAGAAAGATGAAATTATGAATTAAGCTAAAGTTCTTATTTAACTAACAGAAACAATTAAAGAACTCAAATCATGATTATGGCAGGGTTTCAATTACATCACTTATATATTTTATTTTGCAGGAAAATTGCTCAAAAAGTCCTAAATGTATTGTACAACAATGAATTCAATCATAAACCTTTCAATTTTGCAAATTCAATCCTAAACCTTTCGATACTTACCAATTTAATCATGAACTTTTCAATTTTGCCACTTTAGTCATAAACTTTTTTATTATGCCGATTAAGTATTAAACCTTTAAACGATTTGCCAAACTAGTCATGAAAATTTTAATGAATCATCAATTTATTCATTCTGGCTAATTTTTTTGGACATTGCTTATGTGGTGCCCCAATTAGTGCTAGCCGTCTTACGTGGTGCGATTGATGCTAACATGGACAATGTTTTAATTATAAAAAACTGATTTTTTATTTATTTTTTCCCTTCCTTTTATTTATTTTTTTCCTCTATTTACACAAGGTTGGTAGAGCTGCTGACTAATGGTTGAGCGCTAATAACCTTTGTAGGCCCTTGGGTTAGGGCCATGAACCCTCACCAGATTTGGCGAGATGAGGGCTCGCGACGCCCTCACCCAAGGGTCGGCGAAGGTCACCAACTCTCAGGAGTGACTGGACTCTGGAGGCCACCATCCTTGTGTTAAAAGAGAAAAGAAAGAAAGGAAAGAAAAGAAAAAGAAAAAAAAATAATTTGAATTTTTCTTCAAAATTTAAAAGTTATCACAAGTTAGTGCCGACAACACATAGGATATCAAACATTAATTGGGCAGACATATCAGCATTATTTGACCAAAATTAGCCAAATTAAATTAAATTAACAATTTGTTAAAAGGTTTGGGACTAGTTTGACAAATTGTTAAAAAGTTTATAATTAAATTAGCACAATTAATAGTTTTATGACTAAATTAACAAGTTGTCAAAAGTTTTAGGACTAAATTAACAAGTTGTCAAAATTTTTAGGACTAAATTAACAAAATCGAAAGGTTTTGAATTGGTCGTCATATAATATAGTTATGACTTTTTGAATAATTTTCCCTTTCCTTTGCTAATTATTTGTCTAGAAAATCACCACTCTCTTAAAAATTAATATCACCAATTGCATAATTCCAAATCTAAAATGCAAAGATAAAAAGAATGATTTTACCCATAATTCTAAAGAGTTATGTCACCATATACTATTCAAATTTTGCCGACAAACTGAAATTTACTTTCTCAACTTTCAAATTTAAAATGAAGAAAATCAACTCATGATTCTAAGAAGACGACATAAACAAAATGCAGTTCAGACTTCCCATTTCATCTTAATTAAAAATATTTGTTGCAATATGTGTTGGAATAGGCATTAAAGATTAGACATTGCAAGAATATAAACATGTTAATTAAGATTGTAATTAGGAAAAAACTTCATTATCTATAAGAGACAGTCGCAACAAGATAGCCTTTTTACTATTCAATATTCTGCATAAAATACATACTCTTTCTTCCAATGAATGGCAAAAAAGTTGTGTTAGGTTTGGTAAAACCTTAGATGACTGTTTGCAGCTCAACTCCATGAAGTATCCATTGATTCTACCGTTGCTAGCAGTAAAATGTCTCTCAAAATAGTTAGAATAACTCTATGACATTGGCATTGTCACTCTAACAATGTGGCAGTTTTCCAAAATAGCGTCAGTGTATTTTTGATAGGCTTGCCCATTAATGCCATAATTGCTTCCGATCAATTCCGATGCTCTTTTCCGGATTCCAAACCTTGAAGATAATTGTTAGACACTAGATTGAGGTTGGAAGGAAGACTTCACACGTCTTCCACCTCACTGATATTAGCAGCTACTCATGTTAACAATTTGCTGCTTCAATATCAATCCCACTGATCTATCTTTTGGTCCTTTTAAGCATATACAATTTCAACTTTATTAAGCCGTTCATCTTCATAGTCCTTCTAAACTTTATTGAATAATCTCGTTCTAGGTTTTGTTCATCATCACCAAGCCCATCCAACTGTTTATCTAATCTCGATACCTCTAAGTCATCATGAACATCCCCAATCTTCTCGACTTGTTCACCATTGATTAGGGTCCTTCCAAATGTTCACTTTATCTGAAGAACCTTATAGCTCCTAGATATTTTACGGCCTAATAACCTATTCACCCTTGATATTGACAGCAATTCCTTGATATCGGCAGAGCACTCTTGACAATGGCAGAGCACTTCTCATTTCAAAAATTATCCAGTGCTAACTATGACATCATTTGCATATTGGCTTATGCATATATTACCTAGTATTGCTTAATCAATAGACACATTAGCAATAGTTGTTTGAAAAGTTAGTTCAGGTATAGTTTGATAGTATGATTTGCATGTTCAATTCCTCTTCGAATTTAGATGTAGCTGAAAATCCTGGGATGAAGATGAGTGTTCATTTGATGCTAATTAGCTTTAGGAATAATGTATATTAGGTGATTGAAAATTAGAAGTGAATTGATTGAGTTTTCATATTGATTTCTTAGAGTTTTTTGTGAAATTATCAGAGATTTTGACGATCTTCTGATGTTGAATGCTTGAATGATGACTTGGATGTTCATATAAGTAATCTGAAGATGCTCATAATCCAGAAATTTAAAATGGGCATACGTTGAAGATGCTCGAATGTGGTTGAAGATGTAAATGTAATCTAGAAAAACTCAACATCTGATTGACCTTTGAATGTTCATCGATTTGTACAAAAAAAAAAACGAATTAAAAAAATTCGTCTTTAGATGATTTGTAGTTAAGATCACAAGCTTTTCAGTGATATAAAGATCATCAAAATCAGAGTTCATTTGGTTCATCCGAATTTTGTTAAAAAAGATAAAGTGTATTTGATCTAGAATTTTTGTTTCCGCGTCTGTCTGACTTGTTTTGCAATTTTAAAATAGTTGGAGTATTTTTTTCCCTGAAAAATTTTAAAATGAAAGTTTTAGAGGAGTCCTGAAATGTATATCTGGAAAATTTCATAATATTTGAATAAGATATGGGCGGACAATCTGATTAATTTCGAACAAGGCCAGATTTGGCCTTCAAAATTGTTCTGATTTGAGTCTCTGGTGTTTACCTTATGTTTATTGTTTACTAGCATTTGAAGGGCTCTGTTTTGTAAAAAGTCAAAAAATGAAATTTGAAAAGCGCATCCTTCGCCTGCAGACTTCCTAAACTTAGCCAATGGAATCACTCAATTTGGACTTCATTAAACTCGTCACTTGGATTACAACATAATTAGATAGAAACAGGGGAAAAACAGAGAAATGCCCTACTTGGGTCACTAATTGTTTTTGTGGTTCTGAAGGCTAATTGGCCTAATTGCATACTGAATTAACTTGGGGAACAATTGACATCTAGCAATTTCTTTTAGATTGAAAATTGGTAACAGAACAAATCCGATAGTGTTGTTTCAGCGCATGATCAGCTCAGCTATAGCAGGGGTATGTGGAATCTTGAAGTGATCAGTCAAGCCAAAATGGGCCATCATGAACCAGACATGAGTCAGAAGCTCCCCTCCTCTCCTCAGTTGCTGTGCATGATAATTCGCTTTACACTTAATCGCTGTATCACACAATATCTTAACCCACATCTTACTTACTACGTCCCACAGCGGCGTATTGTCGGGGCTCTCGCTGCGCAGCTGTGAAGCAAGACGACAACCGTGGAACAGCACGTACTTGCTTTTATCTCCTCTTGTGACCGTCAAATTGAGCTGTGTGTTCACCTGCTTCTGTAGCTGGACGTAGGCACTAGCCATGTCGAGTCCGGGCCCTTCCCTCTTCTTGCCATCGAAAAATTTCATGGCCTCAATATAGGTTTCTCGAAATTTGATGCGTCCAATCCCCGTTGGCAGCATCTCGGGGTGCATGACAAGGATATACAACATGTATCGAGACAAGTACCTACCAGGCTCGGCTTCGGAAGTAGGTTTTGCGAGGCAGGACCGCACAACAATTCAGTTGCGATGTGCCAGATGAGGATAATTTCGTCGAACTCCAACTCCATGGTCCATTGCAGATTCTTAATCTTTTCTGACAAGTCGTCCTCCTGGGACCCTCGGGCCGTAGAGGGGATTGCATTTTCTGATATATTCCACGATACGGTTCTTTATATCATTGGTCACTTTCTTGTGATGTATGTAAAGGGGCTTCTTGACCTTCTCGTCAATTTGCAGAAATTTGAGGAGTCGATGGCAAGCATGGTGCTTCTCTTTGAACGCAAAGCTCAATAGGCTGAATTGAGCCATGTGATCCGACCATCGGCGCCGTTTAGCCAGCGGTCGCAACCTATTGATGGAATCTAAGACTGCAAATTTCTTTTCCATAATCAACCAACAAGCCGTCCTATCGGAGAAAATAAGAACAGCCAAAGCACAAATCTCCAGGATTATAGCCACTGCTAGCAGTGTAAAGGTCAAATAAAGATCAGCTACTGAGTAATTCTGATCCTTGATCAGGATGAAGAGTACCAATACGATGCAGATTGAAACCAATCCGCTTATGCGACGAGCCAAGCCCCAACTAGTATGGATTGCCTTGGCCTTTGTGTAGAGCAAATCGTACACGATTCCCAATTCAATCTCGATGATCTTGAAGACCGTGAGGGGATCCTTATCTTTAAGCACTGACCCACTTGTGTCACGATCCTCGAAACTCAGCAGGAGATCCGCGAAAAGGCGTTGGAATATTTTAACTAGGCCTCTGGCCACAAGCAATGCTCCTTGCTCACGCTCATAAGGTTGACTTCGAGACAAAAGATTGGCACCATCCATAATGTTTTCCTCAATCACATTGCGGATCTCAATCACTTCGTGTGGTATGACATCATAGCCCTCAGCCTCCATCAACTTATGTTGCTCCAATATCTTGGAATAATTAGGAGGCGGGTTGGGGATGGATTCCCTGAACTGCTCACTGCTGGCGGTCCAGAGCACATAAACCCTTTCACCATACTTGAAGAGCCCAGCAAGAATCACCACAATGGTGAGGATGGATATCTTTTGGCCGGTCCATGCCATAAGGAAGATATAAAATGTCACTCCTGCTTGGGTGACTAGTGCCAACAAGTGCCTCAACCAGAGCTCATTGTCTTCTAGGGCATATGCTGTGATGGTGTCGGGGCCTCCTAAGTGTAACAAGAGGAATGGCGCCCAGAACGCGTTCAGCTGGGTGTTCGCGTCCACACTTTGGCTGTTTAACTTTGTGAGCTTGTTCGTGATTATGCCAAGCGCATAGATCGCGACTGAATCAGCCATTAGGTAGGCCAGCCAAACGACCCCCCTGAACAAGGCAGAGTGGACATATTTGCGGCGATTGCCCACAAGAATGAGCAGACTTTGGAGGGTGAGGCTGAGGAACACGACACCACGGAGCTCCCACTCTTCCCATAGCTCTCTGAAACGCGAAGAGAAGACCGGCATCACCTGCATCCTCTTCACAACGACGCCGCTACTCAGAGCAGCTGAGATGCAACACTAGTATTAGCAAAAGAACGATGAAAGTACATCGCTCATAAAAGGAGAATGATGTGAATATCAAATTAGTGAATACGCAACTGCAAAAATGATCAACGATGTTAAGCTATAGACAAATTTCGCTGTATGACCTAATCAAACGGTTGCGCACTAAAATCTTAAGTAACCCTATGAACATCGGTGAGACGATTTGATGTTTCCTTGCTGCTTTAGAAATTCGCCGCCTTACAAGTTAGTTACAAGGTTTCTTCAGCTGATACATTTGAGAACAAAAGAAATCCTCTAATTCTTTTTTTTTTTTTTGGGTGTAAATTCTCGCACTCTTTCTCTCTTTAGTTGTTTCGGTTTTTTTTTTTTCTTTTTACAGCTTTTTTGAAGTCATCCGCAGGGCACAAGTCTACTGTATCCGAGAAAATCTTGGACATCCAAAGCCAAAATAAACTATATGTAGCTCAAAGTTCACTGAAGCAGAGATGAGATGAATGTCCTTTACTTACCGATAACTGGCAATATCATCGCTTGATGGCGAAAATGTTGATCCACCGGTTCAAAGAAACATAGGTCTTTTGTTATGTTTGAGAGAGAGAGGGGTCATGGAGGACGAGGACTGATATTGAGGCATGTGACACAGGTAAGCAAGCGGACAGTACTATGATGCAGATGAGTAAGCTCTCTCTCTCTCTCTCTCTCTCTCTGTGTCACGGAGGACGAGGACTGACATTGGGGCGGTACGATGATGCAGATGAGTAAGCTCTCTCTCTCTCTCTAAAATATGGGATTTGAAAAGTCGAAAGGTGGTGAAAGGAAAAAAGCTGGAAATGTTAAATAGTCAACAAAGAAGGGAAAGTGGACCTCTGTCATTACCAGGAAATGGGGCGCTCGGGCCCGTTGGAGTGAAAGCGTTATCATGAGGACTTGAATTTGGGTGGTTTGAGACTGCGTTTTATGGGTAAAGGACGGTGATGTCGTTACCCCTATCCTTGCAGGATTTGGGGTGTGACTCTCTCTCTCTCTCTCACAAGATGCATAGGCTAAACTACTAGTGGATAAACATTTTGCTAATGCTTAATAGATTGAGATTGAAAAAGTAGGGAGTGAAGAAGCCTTGGTCTTTAACAAAGGAAGTAAAATTTGGCAACACAACATAATCAAACGAGATTACAATTTCATTTGGTTAATTTTGAATGCCTTTTTTAATTGCAGCCCATAATTGCGGGTGAGAATAAACAAGCACACGTGTGTGGTCCTAATTTTTAGTTATAGTTTCTCTACACCACCCGTGATCTAAAAACTTGAGATTGGTAAGTCTGTAACCATAGCCCTAACATTATGCTACTAGCCAGTAAGTTTTCTCATATAAAATGTCACAACTAGACAACACAACACGAGCCGTTCAAAGCTTCCTAACTATTAAGCCACATAATATTATTGAGAAATATGATTTGTCTAATAGTATGTCAGAATATAGGTTAATGGTTCGAATCCTAACACTCTCATTTTTCTCCTGCATATTATTAATGTTATTATGCCTATTTTCCTATTCTACTATTGATTCTATTAAAGATGTGCCGTCCAAAACCTGTCTTGCAGATGTAACACTGCCTTAACCGCTAGAGGAAGTACCAAGTTAAATGCTGAAATACATTATTGGCTCATTTACTAACCGCTTTACCAATGGGAGAAATGGTTTTACTTACAGAGTATTACAGCCAACACTTCAGCTATTTAGCAATGTGCAGAACTCATCGCTTGTGATAATTGGGTGCGCAAATCGCTCACACAAAATGGGAGTCGTGCCTGTTTTTTCAAAAGTACCAAGTTTCTCACCAAGTTCGAACGCCACGACCTCTGTCCACACTCCGCCGTCCTGTGGTCTCACGTCGCTGCTCCCTATTCGCATTTCACATCATCCATCACCGCTTTCGTTCCGTCCTCTTTCGTGTCCCGGCGGCCAAGTCACGGCCACAACCTATTTGTCACGACTTGGAGGACCACCTGTCTACTTTAGCCACACCCATCACTCTGGCCACCACAAAACCACCACCAATCCACAAATTAGCTGCCGAGGAAGTCAATGCTCAAGTTGACGGCGAGAGGACCATCCCTTCCCCCACCCATCCCCCGGGGGAACAAACGCACCCTCACGCGCTGCGCTGCGTGAGTCCCTGCAGATCATGCGATCCACGCATTGCACCCGCTTGCATCAACCGTCTCACACTTCATCGGACAAGTGCTCCACATAATTGCTATGTTAGCAGTGGCACGTCATCTGCCACCTCAATGCTAGACGGCGCCATGTAAGCAGAGCAACGTAAACAACGCCTCTTGAGCAACACCACATCAACAGTACTCAGACCCGTTTGACTGGACCTATTCGACTTTGACTGACCAGGTCATCCTATTTTGGCTCCTGAGGTTTTTAATGGTGCTCTTTGCAAATTTGAGGTTGGTTTTTGTTGATTCGATGTTTAACATTGAGTTTCTCTCTTTCTATGCTTCTTATTTTGTGAAAAAAGGACATGTCAAAGGTCTCACAGCCCATACAGATTGTTCTAAATGGATCTAATAATATTTTGTGGGTTCAAACTATGCTACCTTCTCGAAGGGAAGGAAACCGTGGTGATATGATATGTGACCGGAGATATCCCAGATCCTACATGTGCTGCCGAAAAATATGTTGAATAACTTGAAAATTGGGACAATTTGATGTTGAGAAGCAAATGGACGTAGAAGTAAAATAATTATTATTCTTATTAAATAATATTACAAACTCGTTACACACACACACCACTCTCATACACGTCTCACACGCCTCACCACTACACACTTTTCTACACAAGACCCCTATCACTCTACCACTCTACAACTCCCGCCACCTACTCCACCCACTCACACACACACAGACTCTCTTCCTCCTATTTATAGGCTGCAAAGTCGGTGAGAAAAATCTGGAGAGAGGGGGAGAGAGAGAGAGAAGTCTGGAGTGCAGTAGAGAGAAATCTGGAGAAATGGAGAGAGAGAGAGAGGCGGTGCCTTTTTTTCTGACATTTGAATCACCATATCATCCAATGGATTCACGACACCTCCGTTCCATCCATTCATCTTCAATTTGGAAGGTTTGAGACCAGCAAAGAGTTCTGGAACCCAGTTACTCAAAGTTTACTACTAGGCTATATGCTCGGTGATTCGAATAGAGCTCTAAATAAGATAACTTTGATCCTATCCGGTTTCACTTGACACAGATTCTAAATATCAGACTACAAAAATTCCACCTAGAGGTGGGATACAATCTTGGGCCTCAGCCTCACTCTTCCCATGGTCACTCTCTTCTTCTTCAACCTTTTCCCGCTCTATTCAATTTCCGAAGTTTCGGAAACTGAGTTCTTGCCTCTCTCTCATTCTTCGCGTCACTTGGGCTTTCTATTTCTTATGTCTTTGAGAGACCTCAACAACGTTCTGTCGACTGTTCACATGGACACACCATATCTCAATTGACCTCTCTTCTCGCCATCAGCTTGCTGCCACCGCCGCCCTCGACCCCAATTGGAATCGCCTTAGACTCGTTTACAGCTCCACCACGTGCAGCCCCAACCTCATCTCCGGTCAACCTTGAGCACCACCAAGCCGAGGTGGACTCGATGCAAGGATCGAGCACGGACAAACTGAAATTTGAGGCTCATGCTCGATCTAAGCCCCAGGTCCAAGGCTCGTCGTGGTCCCCACCTCGCCCTCTTGATGGCAGCGACAACAAGGCAGAGAGAATGGATGACGCGCGCGCGATAAAGGAGGACAATGCAAAGAGGAGGGACGATGGAGGGACAGAGCAAGGCCATGATGACGATGTGGGCTGGAGTGCAGGCGGGATCACGTGCTTCTCGAGACGGCAGAGGTGGTAGTGGTGGGCTTAGGCGATGAAGTCGTGAATGCATGCTCAAAGATCTTTTTAATGTCTAATCCAGTTTTGTCAATGAACACCAGACACGTACTTGGATAATATTTTATCAGAATCCATTTTATATACGGATGTTATCAAACATTAGATAGGCAATTCAAAGTCCCATCATATGAACGACCAATTATAGCTCCAGTGATTTGGCTGATCAATATCAGGTGTGGGGTATGCTTCACGGTAGCTATGAATTCAAATTCATAAATAGCATGAATCTAAAATAGCTTGTGTAAATAGAAGATTACATTAGGATGTGTCTACTATAAAATTGGGATCCAAAGTAAGAATCTTTTGTGAAGTCCACTCTCTTTACTCGAACACTTCGAATATTGAATTTAATTTATAATACATGATGACATCGATAGATATCAAGAAAAAAAGTACGACAATTTCTGGAAAGAGGAACGATCATGATTCACGTCCATTTCTCGTCAATTAACTTGGGCTGCCTGCATATTTGGATAGAAAAGAACAAATTACTTATGTTATATACATTGAAGAAAAAGAAAAGTCACGTGAATATCGAATATTCAACAATTTTATGAGGAAATGTGCGAAAACAGAGCATGTAAATTTCATCAAGGTGCTAAAAACAAAGCGCATAGAAGATGAAATATTACCTGCCGCAGAAGGGGGAGGAGGAGGTACCAATTGCTTCTCTTTGATGAATACTTCTCGGGAAGGAGAGTTCGCCAATTGCTTCTCTTTGATGAATACTTCTCGGGAAGAAGGAGAGTTCACCAATCGCTTCCCATTGATGAATACTTTTCCGGTCAATTCGGCTTCGATGTTCTCCGCCAATTCTTCCTTCACTTTAATCAAACTAATTTGTTTCAGGGATTCAATATGATCCAATGAATCAAAAGAAGTTAGGAGTCCACAGTTCTTGATCTCCAGGTCTTCCAGGCAACAAAGAGCGGTTTTGTTTACACGAGCTTGTTTCACTTTCTCCAACTTCCACAATTTGAGGACGCGAAGCTTTGGGAATGAACCTGAGGGACAAATCAAATATTGACCAGTGCAAGAGCCTGCGAATAAGTTCAGAATTTTCAAGCTCTCGAGCTTTCCTAGCTCCTTTATCTGATCATCGACTAGTCCTGACATGGACAAGGTAAGGATATTCAGGTTCTGAGGAAGACGAGTCAAGCTTTCTTGCCTGGGCAAGCCCCCGAGCAAATACAAGTCCGAAAGCTGGTTGAGTTTCTTAATATCTCCCAAGTCGAGATCCGAGGGCTGACCGAAGAGATCCCTGGATCTCAGCTTTAGGGATTCAAGCTGCGGGAGCTTCAAAATGCACTCGGTTGCTTTCTCCGTCACTGGAGAATCACACGTCAGTCCCAATTTCTCGAGCCTGGTCAATTTACTAAGCACATCAAGCATGGGACTCTTAGCAGATCCAATGTATAAGCCCCACAAGGTTTGGAGATTGCTCAAGCTACCACCACCGGTGGACTTATCGAAGCACACCTCGTTCATGTACAGGTGCTGGAGGGACTTCACCTTCCAAATTGAACTCGGCAATTTCCTAACATTAGTGTACTTCAGATCCAATGTCTCGAGGCGGGACATGTTCCCAACTGATTCAGGGATTGAATCAAGGACCGTCCATCGCAATCCCAAGTACCTCAAGTTCCACAGTACATTGCCAAGTTCGTCCGGGAGCAACGGCTTGTAAGTCCCCTCCAGATCGAGCACCCTGAGCAGACCACAATCTCCCTTTGAAATCAAGGGCTGAAGCAGCTCTTCCACTTCCCTCGAGCGAGTCCCCTGCTTCTGTGTTTTGAAGGTTACGTAGGAACGGAGGTGTTGGAGCTGTACGTCGCCCTGCTGATGATTACCTGTCTCAGCACGTTGCTGATATTCTTGGGGATAATTTTTCTCTTGATACTTGACAATCCATGAGCAGCCATTAACAACCTTAGATTCTTCGCTATGATAAGTGCACATGGTGTCGGAATGGATCTGAAGAAGTCTGAGTCGCGTCGCCATCTTGCACAAGTAATCGTGCAGGAAACTAGGCACACGACACGATTTGGGCCTTCCGCTGAGCTTCCTACACCTCACCACTTGAATCAAGTTTCGACCAACCAATGCTTCGAAGCACTCAGTGGCTGTGGACCTGAGCACTTGCTCTTCGCCACATGGGGCTGTAGTATCTTTCGAGGGTTTAACCAATCCTTCGGCAAGCCATAGCCGGAAGAGCCTCCTTTTTAAGATCTCCGAGTCTTTGGGAAAGAGGCACAAGTAAAGCAAACAGGGTTTGAGCAGGGAAGGCAATTTGCGGTAGCTCAAGTACACGATATCATGGAGCGTGGGATTATCAGCGAGCTGTTCCACTATGGCAGGAGAAGAATGACCGCTTGCCGCCGCAAGCCCTCCGAGCAGCAAAATCCCCAGAGGAAAGCCACTGCACTTCAGAATCCTCGCTGTGAGATCGTCAGCAACAGAGCCACATTCCCCCAATAAGCGCTTGCCCTGTTTTGCATTTAATTTGTTCAATTTGAGAGGAGAAGTCCAAGGGTCTATAAGTGACGGGATTTCAGGATCCCGAGTAGTGACGATGACTCTGCTTCCATTCCTCGAGTCTGCGAGGAGGGTCATGAGATCGTCCATCACCTTGACCTCACGCAAATTGTCAAACACGATGAGGTACCTCAATTCCATCAAGGACTTGTGAAGCACCTCCTTCAGGTATTTATCTCTTTTGTGCTCTAGATCCTTCAGTTCTGGCTCGGGTGTTTGCTTCAGTATCTTCACCAAGAGATCTTTCAAGTTGACTTCATCGGGAAGATGAACCCAGACGCGACATTGGAAGCTATGATCTATCTCAAGTCTGTTGTACACGCTCCTTACGAGAGCCGTCTTGCCGATGGCTTCTTCTCCCACCACTGAAACGATGCGAAGTCTCAGCACATCCTGATTGTCGTCTTTCAAGGTCAACCGAGCTAGGAGCTCGTGCGCTTCATTTTCTTGGCCCACAATGTCCGACTCAACCTTCCCATTCCAACATACATTCCTTCGATGCGCATTACTCGATGAAGCATTTTCATCGAGAGTAAGCAGATCATGCATTTGGGACAGGTGAGCGGACAATTCGCGGACTCTGGTGATGAAATTGAGGGCAATCTTTTGTGAGGTGGATACACGTATTCTGAGCGACATGAAGCGGACTAATGCGCGAATTTTTGCGAGGCGACCCTTACGGGACTTCAAGTGTTGTGATGCTTCCAGGAGGAACTTATTGGCGATGTCCGCAGCTTCTCGAGCTTGATCTAGGAGGCGGCATCCGTGGTCGCTGCTTTGCTGGTCATTGTCAGTGCCAGATTGCAGTGACTTCGAGGTGATTAAGATTGTCCGGAGATGACTAATAGCCGTATTGATTTGATCTTGTAACCCAGGAGAAAGAACTCTCTCGGAGAGTACATGGAGCAAATTGTTGATCACGAGTGAAATGGCCATCTCGGGAGCAGCCATCGCGGTCGAATGCAGACGGGACTTGCACTCGACTCAGCCTTCTCTGTTATGCAATGGAAAAAGGTTTGTACTCGTATGATGTGTATGTACCCGTGAAAGACACGGAGAAAAGAAGAGGAGGAGGATGACAACCACGAATAGAGAAGATGGTCAGAGCGTTTGACACCGAAATCGATAATCTCAGGTCACCAAAGGATTGCACTGTGTATAACGTGATTGCCACCAAGTGCAAAGGTAGCTAAAAAGGCTCAATCATATGAATTCGGTTCTGACATGCATGCTCCAAAATGTGTTGTTTAGAGGCATAGCATCGACACCATTACGCAAAACACGACACGACATAACACGACACAATGACATTATTTTTCAAAAAATAGAGAATTCCGATATAGGAAACGTTAAATATTAAATGCATATTTTTGTGTATCTATGATAATCAAATTAATTTGATTCAAATTCACAAATATATAAATAATAAAAAGGAGCCCAAAATAAATTTACACTAAAAACATTAATTCACTATTTGTTAATATTATTTATTGTTTCAATTTAACAAATTCAACTACATTTCATTCCCATAGAGAGAAAAACAAGCAATCAATATTCCACTATTAAATTTAACATTTAATAGTGAGTAAAAAAAAATTAACATTTCACCATCAAAAGATATGATCTATTTTCTCCTGTTTTTAAATTATATTTTGACTCTTAATTATTGAAAAATTTTAAAATTGACCCATTTATATTGGAATCGCATGTCGAGATTTCGGACTCACGTGTTACTAGCGTGTCGAAAGAGTTGATTGTGCGTCAGATGTTCGATACCTATTGACTGCACGTCACAACGTGTCAAACACGTGTCAGGATATCAAACATCGACATATAAGCTCTCAAAGAGTGTGCGTACTTAGTAACATAATCTGTCAAGTCTTATTGGATTATAAGATATTATGGTCGATAGCATGCAGTCAACTGAAAATAATCACTGGTGCATAGGCCTTAATGCTTGTAGAAGAACCCTTGCTCGAAGTCCACGCTTGCCGTTCAATGCACTAATTAGTTTATGAAGTAAACTGATCTGTCAAGTCTTATCAGGTCTTTTGTGACCAAAAAAAAAAAAAAAAAACTACAGGTCTTTAAAGAAGATGTGATAGCTAGGGGTGAGCAGCGGTTTAGGGTCGACCCTGGACCGACCCTAGACTGGTCCAACCCTGCCGGTCTTGGTCCGGTTCCCAAGGAGACTGGGTCGGTCCTCGGTCCTGAAATTCCAAGACCGACATTGTGCGGGTTGGTTCTCGATCCTAAGAGTTTTGGGTCGGTCCAACCCTGGACCAACCCTGTATATATATTATATTACATTATATTATTTATAATTTTTATATATTCAAACCTAAGTAAAATGTCTGTTATGAAACCTAAGAGTTATGGTGAGATGTTCTATCAATAGCACTAATAGTAATTTCAATTTAAAACTTTTGTTGAGTATTAATTATGTGTCGTTTGTTTTGTTTTCAGGTGTTTAGAAGTTCAAGTGAATTAACAAGATGTAAAGTTATATATTCATGGTTTATATTAAGTATTATGAACTTTTTATGGTTTAATTGTATTTTACTAATGAATTTCAGCTGCACTTTACTTTTCAATTTGTGTCAAATGGTAGAAGTTTTTGAAGAGTAGAGTAGTACTACAATTGCTACGATGATTTAATAGTCAAGTGGTGTGAAGCTCATTTTTTGATTGAGTGAACTCTACATGATCAAATGCAGGAAAATGCTTTTGCATATGGTGTTATGAATATTAAAGATAGATGATTACAAGAACTTTCCATCTTGTCTCATATCTCGATGAGCGGTTAGCAGGTACGAAATTTCTATTATTGTGTCATCTTAAATTTGCTGAATATGTATTGGTATTTATAGTAAATATTTTGGTATGGATATGGATGTGTTTAAGGATGTGTTGGGTCGGCTCGGATATGGGTTGCTAAAATTATTTTATACAAAAATGGATTAATTTGGGTCAGACCGTTTTTTACCTAATCCAAATTTGATCCCACCCACCATACTTGCCAATCCACAAGATTATTTGCCACCATATGCCATGGTCTCCACTGAGATCTATCTTGAGCCTGACGTTGTTCTACGTGAAGACGACACTACAGTTGCTTGGGGGTTTACTTTGAGGGGTAGGGGTATCATCCAGGCAAGCATCTTGTCGTGGACTGGCTTCTGGCATTCGCCTCAGGCAATTCCTTTCTATCATCAAATCGTCGTGTCTCAGCATCATCGAATTTAGCATCTTGGTGATGTCCGAGTAGAGTTAGGATAATTGGACATGGTTATTGTTGTTGTTTTTATTCTCTTGTAATATTTGGAACGCGTAACATTTTTATAAGGAAAAAGAAAATGAATAATATTGACAAACGGTCTTAAAAAGTTAGAGCATTTAGAAGTGAATTGAGGGTGAGAATCGATGAATGGTAAAAAATGAGGGAAGGAACAGGCCAATTCATAATGGGTCAACTTTTTTGTCTACCATGTCATCACTACATTATGGTGTAATTGTCACACACAATACTTTTACATTCCATGAGCCTTCGATTCAAATTACGTTCATGCCCCGGGATTATAGAATGTGTGGCAATACACAGGGATTGAAACTTGATCCACCAA
Organism: Eucalyptus cloeziana; assembly: GCA_014182715.1. Lineage (NCBI taxonomy): Eukaryota > Viridiplantae > Streptophyta > Magnoliopsida > Myrtales > Myrtaceae > Eucalyptus > Eucalyptus cloeziana. The sequence continues at coordinate 22,394,398 of CM024641.1, read as the reverse complement.
GCATCATCATCTTGATCGGGCCACAACGACAAAGAAAGTAAAAACCACTATGCGTCTGTAGGAGGATCAAGGATAGAAACTTATGACAGCTTAATCAATTCACTAGATAACATCTTTCGCTGTTCTTCCTCGAGTCGATGGTGGACATTCGGACTCCTCGGCTGCATTGTCGCATGACGGCTGCACCATTTAGGCTTTAACAACGAGTCCTGACTCCCGATGCTCATGTACTTCGGCCGAAATTCTTCAGAGGCATCCCAGATGTACCAACTAAAGTGTCTATCCATGGTTCCTTCCGCTTCTCCTCCAAATTCTTGATGCGTCCCTGCGAGGTTCCATCCGGTAGAGTGAGGTTTAGGCTGACCAGAACCTGCCACCCCCATCTATTATTGCTTATCTTCACAACGAATGCTTTCCTCGGGTGTAGTCTTAGGAGAGAGGACAAATGTCTCAAAAGTGCCAGTAATTTGTAGCCAGCGTACTTTCAACAGCTGGGGAGAGTCCAAGCTGCTTATTTTCAACTAATTCCATGCCTTCTAATGCAGATTCACCACGTATACATGACAATATTAATGTAAAAGCTTATACTTCGCTGGTTGAATTGAAGAACCCTTCGGCCATGGGTGCAAGAAGCAATTGAGATAGCCTAAATTGAAGTTTCCAAGATGGCATGGCTGAGTTTGGAAGGTTAATTTCGGCTAAGGCTGGCAAGGGTGAGGTGGAATTTCCACGGGTGAATGGCCGAATTTGGAAATGGGAATCCGACCAAGGCATTTTATTGTTGGTGTTTGTTTCGATAAACAAGCATACTTGCATAAGTAAATTAAGACCAAAAGTCTAATCGCAGCGGAAGTAAAAACACTTATACACGTGTTTCCATAGCATTTACGTGCATTTTAACAAAAATGCATGGAAGAGCTAAAGGGGCTAATCATATTAACCTTGTACCGTGCTCCAAAATTTGGTTCAGAAGTTTCTTCGGGTTCTGAATACGAATGTCTGATGTCCTCACAGTAGTAATTCTGACGTTCTTTAGACTTTGACTGCGAACGTCTGGCACCTTATGGTAACACCGGTTATGACGTTCTTGGATTCTTGACCATGAACGTCTGATGTCTTCCAATAATATTGGTTCTAACGTTCTTAAGATGCAACATGTCTAATCTCTTCACAAGCTCTGACGTTCTTCAGATCTAGCTCCACAAGTGTTGGGCCTCTAGTTCAGGCACACCACCAATTCTCACGTTGAATAGAAGAGAGAAATTGAGAAATCTTATAACTGCAATTGTGCTAGCAATTGCTCTCGTGTAAGTGTTTTGTTGATCAATATTAGCACTCTCAATTATTGATTGTTGATTGTCGATCGTCCATCATCCATGGATCTGCTCTCTGCATTATCTTTTATATATAGTGTAGATCACATTTAAATCGGCGCATTAACTTTAAACCGCTTTAGAATTAATTCGGCCGTAACTCCTGACGGACATAAGTTCTGATACTGTTATAGACATTAATTCGGGCATAAACTCTGTAACTATTATAGAGCATTATTCCAAACATTTATTTGTAACTGTTATAAGTCTTTATTCTATGTATTAACTTTGTAACTGTCACAAATACTTAATTTGGCCGTTACTTTTGAAACTGCTTCAGCGCATTAACTGGTTATTAATCTGAAACCATTTCAGATCATTAATGTGACTGTTAAGTTCTGAAACCATTTTAGAACTTAATGTGACCGTTACATCTGAAAAACGTTTCAGATATTTAATTTAGTCATTAAGTCTGAAACTGTTTCAGATCATTAATTTGGCAATTGATCCTGAACTCACTTTAGATCATTAATGATGCGATTTATTCTGAACTCACTTCAGATCATTAACAATTATGAACTCACTTCAGATTATTAATTTGGTCACTGAATCTGAACATGCTTCAAAGCTTTGATTCGGTTGCAAAGTCTGAAACCCGCTTCAGAGTTTGTAAACTCTGATGCCCCTTCATCAGAACTTTTATTTCTAGTTCGACTCAATCTGATTGGCTGAATTGCATACACATTTGCAATATTCTCTCTCTCGTTCAAACGTCATACTAATTGGTTATGGTGTGTGACATCCCAGGTTCATCACTGAGTTGGCGGCAAGACTTGTACTAACACATTAGCACAACCAAGAGAACTAATTGTCTAGATCAATCTCTTGTTTCTGCAAACCATGAGTGACATCTAGTAATATATCATGGCTACCCAGACAGTGTGAAATGTTTTCAGAACATAATGAACCTATCAGCTTTGGCGATTGTGTAATTCAATCATTCCGTCTCACCATGTCCCGATTGAACAAATGCCATGGAACTATTGGTCAAGTCACTAATTCGATCATATGCCCAAATCTAATTGACATGTATTTCTTCGAGATATGAACCATTCATTCTCGATTACAATCCCGGCTGAGGATTTCAATACAATGTCATGATTAGATCGCATGGGACATCAATCGTGTATATTTATATATAACAAGAAGACAGATTCTATATTGCGCACGCATGTGCCTTTGTATGTGAACAAACTATGACCATCAAGTACATAGACGATTCGACGAAGCGTCAATATGCGCACTTGTGAACCACAACCATCCAATATACAAGTTAGCATCGTGCATTAGGTCTAAGGATCTTACACCTAACCAAAGCATGAACGATCATACATTGACCCCGCTAAAAACTTCCATGTTGCCAATCATTCTATGTATGTCATGTTCAGTGAACTTGTCAAAGACAAGCACCTGTGTTCTAGCTCGGATATCACAATATCCAATGACTTGTGACTTATCATCGTCTCAAGTATCTAATACTGAAGTAAAGCTTGAGAATACACCAATCTCAATAGGATCATGAATGTCCTCTCAATGATCCATCGATCGGGAGCTGTTTAAAGATTTAGCATAATTGTAACCTGTCACACATATTCTTAATACCTTAAGAATAGGTTCAGTCGCAGCTGATCTTATAGACCTCATTCATATAAATTGGACGATGAATGATATTTGCCATTAAATAATCCCTAAGTAACTATTACATGATTACTTTAGGGCATACAGCTAACATTTATATGGCATTTATAAGCTTGAATACCCGGAAAAAAAGTGCATTTTTGTTTCCAAAACTATGCATATCCGGACATAGGAAGGATGGCCAAAATTAGGTGCTTTAGGGTTTCGGCCGAGTCTCACTTCGTGTGTATCCACCTCCGTGAGGCAAATGCAAGCTTACCATACTCTCTTGCATGCATGGTTCGAGTGGATTGAGTTTGAGCTGGCCATCTTTCTAAATTCGCACGTAACATCACATCCGTGAGCTCCATGCATGGTTCGAAAATGCATGCATTAAAGCCATTCTTTCGTTTTAGTCTAACGCGATTGCAAAATGAAATATAAATATTGATCTAATGTCATGAGCCACCGGGAGGGGAGGGGGGAGTGAGACACTCATGATCCATTCGCATCAACCAAGGAAGAGCTGCACAGGCTATCAATGGGTAGAGAATGCAGTTATACAATAATAGAGTGGACCTATATAAAATTTTTGGGGAAAAGAACAGCAGAACTGCCATAACTTTTTTTTTTTTTTTTCATTTAAGTCCGGCAAATCATCCTATGTGGATTTTTAATTTTTTTTTTTTAAATTTTTGCTTTTGGTAGCCCTTACTGTCAGCTGCGAAGGCTTAGCCTCGTTGTGGTCGGTGAGGTTGCAATGCCCTTTCCCACGGCCTTTGTAGCCAAAACTGGGCGAGGTGGCCCTCGCCGACCACGAGTGAGGCTGCGAAGGCCCTAAAATAAAGGGGAATATAGGGAAATAAAAATAAGAATATTATTTTTTAAAAATAATAATATAAAATATTAAAAAATTATCCACATTAGCACCGACACCACATAGGACGACCAGCGTCCATATCGGATTTTTTGGCAAGACAAGTCGTCGATGGTACTCAAGTGATCGATTTTTCAAATTTTTTGTACTCAAGTAAGCGAAAAAAATGTTGACACTTAAATAAGCACCATACTAAAGTTACAACACTTCTGCTGCTCTTGCCCCCAAAATTTTCACCTTGAATTCACACGAACTCACCGAACGAAACATGATTGTACGCCTCAAATTAATTTATGTAACAGAAATAGCATTCAATGACATTATTTAACAAACCAAACGCCTGCTAATAATGACAAACAGCGACCATTTTCAGGGCACAATAATTGAAAGCAAAGAGCGACCATTATGGCAGCGCTGTAGGCGTGTCAATGGTGAGTAAGGAAATGAGGCAAAGAAGAGTCGATTCATATAAGAAAGAAGCGAAACGAGACGAACCCCATCGACACGAAATCAACCTGTCGACACGAACCTGACAGTCCCACGTGAAGCAGATGATTTTCTCTCTGTTGGGCATGGACTTGTACGTAGTTGAAGAGAACAGGTACACTCACGTGAAAGGGAGGCCGCTTAAAACTGTGAGAGCCGTCGCAGTTTTACGCGGAATAAAATGTTGGTTTCGTGGAATTTAGCCCTTGAATAAGATAGCAGTTATAATTTTATTTATTTGTGTAACCAGAACAAATCTGTCATAGCCTAGTTTTGTCGATTTTTATTTCCACTTGACATTAATGCAATGGGTGTTGTCTCCTCAAATTATGCTCTCATTTTTTTTAAAATCGTTTGGTCTAAATCTAAAATAGATCAAATGTTGACAGGCGAGATATAAGGCCCAATAAACACTTAAAAAAAAATGAGTCTATTTACACCCATGCTGATCGTAATAACTCATGTCAATGGTCATGCTTATTGATGAAGGTTAAGGACTGGTCCCCTGTATTTCGCAGTGCAAGGGGTTTGCGATTTCTTGATTTTGCAAGTATCCCAACCTGACCAAAATCAAGTTGAACCGATATTGAAGGAGGGAGTAACAAGCGGTCAAACATTCTGATACCCGAAAGAAAGATCCCAGAGTCCAAAACCATGCCTAGAGGTCTTGGAATAAAACAAAACTTTGTGAATAATAGAATATTTAAATATTAAACCACACTTTCATTTAATAAGTTAAACTTTTAGAACATATGGTTGTGATATCATAAAAGATCACATGATATCAGAGTTGGAGGTCTTGAGTTCAAATCTTTTCAGACCTCATTTGCCTTCCCCTAATTAATTATGTCCATGCCTAGAACTAGGCAAAAAGACCATACCATGAGGGGGTGATAGAATATTTAAATATTAAGTCACACTTTTGTCTAACAACTTAAGTTTTGAGAATAGTGAGTAGTAATCCTATAGAATCTTATAGCAAACCACCTCTAAGTTTTAGTAAACAATTCTTTGGGATAAGTACAGTAGAAGTCCTAAAACTTGTCATGAAAGTGCAATTTAATCATAGAATTTTCAAAAAATGCAATTAAATCCTAAAATTTGTTATGAAAGTGCAATCGAGTAATAAAACTTTCAAAAAGTGCAATTAAGTCCTATAGCTTGTCACAAAAATATAGTTGAGTCCTAAAACTTTCAATAAGTGTTATCAGTAGAAAGACTTGATTTGACAAATTTAATAAGTTTTAGGACTTGATTGCATTTTTTGAAAGTTTTAGGACTTCATTATACTTTTGTAACAAGTTTTAGGACTTAATTGTACTTTTGAAAGTTTTAAGGCTTCATTGCACTTCATTATATATATTTAATTTTTTTAGCATATATATATATGATTTTTTTAGCATTATTGTCAAAATTTATATTTAAAAAGTTGCATATATTATTTTTTTCAAAAAGTGCAATTAAGTCCGGGACCCAAGACTCGGGTCTATGACCAAGCATTGTTTCGGAGACTTATCATTTGCAAAAAAAATAAAGATAAGGGGAGTGAGTCTACTTCTTGAAATGCCTATTAGGGTACATTTGGTTTAACATTTTCAAGGGGCTTTTCGGCCTCCAAAGTTTCTTAGAGAAATACTGAATCGTTTGGCAACTATTTTGAAGTAACTTTCAAGTGAAAGCCAATATCGATAAAACTGAAAGCCTAATGCTAGTGGGAATTAGCATTGAGCTTTTAGCATTTGGCCTAATGCCAAAACTCATTTTTTTTTTCCAAAGCTACACTCACCCATTCTTAAAAAATCCGATTTTTCCCTTGTTATTATTTTTTTAAATGCTAAAAAAATCAAATATATATAATTTTTTAAAAGAAAATGACTAACCTTTCGCTAGTTTAGCAAAGGGCTATGGCCGCCGGTGAGCCGGATCTCGGCGCGAACAGCCGTTGGTCGAGGTCGCCGAGGTCGCCGACCCAAGCGGTGGTTGCCTAGGTCGCAGCCGTCTCAATCACACGACCCTTGCCGGAGGTCGCTCGACCTCGGGCGACCTCGACTGACGGCCGCTAGAGCTAGGTCTAGCTTGATGATGGCCGTAGCCCTTCGCCGAATTGGCAAAGGGTTTGGTCTTTTAAAAAAAAAATTATATACATTTGATTTTAGCATTTATATATATATATATATATATATATGATTTTTTTAGCATTATTGTCAAAATTTACATTTAAAAAGTTGCATATATGTTTTTTTTTTCAATTTTAAACAAATAAAAATTAAGAAAACTCATATTACTCACCTAAAAAGCTTTTCAAATGTGTTTTCTACCAAATGAAATTTCTCTCAAAATTGCTTCTTAAGGCATAGTTTACTAAACGGCATTTGCATTTACCCAAAGTCTTTAAATTGCTTTGCATTTTCTCAATGAGCTTTCAAAATACCGAACCAAATGCACCCTTAATTTTTTTTTTTTTAATGATCGCTGACCAAACTGTCATTAGGCCCAAAAAAATTTGGGCCTAGACGAGAGGAGGCCATGCCTTCTCCAAAGGGGCCTAGCCTGGGCTAAGTAAAGCTAATAAATATAAATCTCATCAAAGGAAGCAAACATATTAATTTAAAAGATGGGGAACATTTTTGACCTGTAAAAAGATTAAGAGCAATTATTGAGTGAAAGAGAAGTGAAAATTAAGCAAACGATAATATATCTCTATAAAAAGCTAAGAAAAAGTTACACAACATTGCTCTTTCGAAAACAACAAAATAACGATGAAATTATCAAAGCCACCTATTAGCCAAGAGGAACATTTGCGACATGGATCATGAAATGCATGCTCATATGGTTTACGGTGAAATGTGTTTCTCATAGTGTTTACACACTCGTTGCTTAGGTTGCAATTGTATGGCTTTCCTTGTATGTTTGAATGATCGAAGCCAGCTATGAGAAACATTTGTGACACGGATCATTAAATGCGTACTCGTGGAACACTTCATTTCTATGGCGTACGCCGAAATGTGATTCTCGTGGTCTTGAATCTTTCAAGACTATTGAAGTGTAACTACTATGTCATACTTTTGTTGGAGCATCACATGTTGTATGTGTACCTTGTATCAAACTTAAATTAGTGAATATAAATCTTTTAAAAGAAAGTAAAATTAGCAAATTAAAAGATGGGAGAAAATTTTGACACGTAAAAAGATTAGGAGAAACTATTGAGTTAAGAGAAGTGAAAGTTAAGCAAACAATAGTATAATTTCGTAAAAAGTTGAGAAGAAGCCACATAACATTAACTTTTCAAAAAGGACAAGGCAACAAAATAAGAAAAATAAATTTACATCCCTACAACTTTTGCTCAGTAAAAGTTTTGATTGTACTACCACCCAATTATTTTGTTGGTTGCATTTCCTACCACTTCCTCTGTACATTGAAATTATCGAAGCTACCTATTGGCCAAGAGGAACATTTGTGACAAGGATCATTAAATGCATGCTCTTAAGATACTATATAGTGAATGTGTTTCTCATGATGTTCAACAACTCGTTGGTTAGGTCACAATATAATAGCTCACCTTGTACATTGAAAAGATGAAGCCACCTATTGGCTAAAGGTAACATTTATGACTCATATGATTAAATGCGTGCTCCGAGGACATTTAATTTCTACAATGTACAGTGAAATGTGATTCTCGTGGTGTCCAACCATTTAAGACTTTTGAAGTGTAACTACTTTGACGTACTTTTGTTGGAGTATCATATGTTGTAGGTGTAACTTTTATCAAACTTAAATTGAGAAATATAAATCTTATAAAGAAAGCAAAATTGGTAATTTAAAAAATTGGTGAAAATTTTGACATGTAAAAAGATTAGGAGGAACTATTGTGTCAAGAGCAGTAAAGGTTAAGCAAACAACGATATATTTACATAAAAAGTTGAAAAGAAGTCATATAACATTGATCATTTGAAAATGACAAGACAATAAAATAAGAGAAATAAATTTACATCCTTACAACCTTGCTGACCAAAAGTCATGATTGTCCTGAGCGAATGGTTGAGGTAGATTTACATCCCAATTAATTTGTTGGTTGCATTTCCCATTGCTTAGTATACGATCCTGCAGCTTCCTTTGCACGTTGAAATCATCGAAGCTGCCTATTGGCTAGGAGGAACATTTGCGATAAGGATCATTAAATACGTTCTCTTAGGACACTTATTTTCTTTGGTGTATAATGAAATGCGTCTCTCATGATGTTCAACCATTCATTGCTTAGGCCACAATCCAACAACTTTCCTTGTACGTTAAAAAGATTGAAGCCACCTATTAGCTATGAGTAACATTTGTGACTCAAATCATTAAATGTGTGCTTGTAGGATACTTCATTTCTGTGATGTATGATGAAATGTGATTTTCATGGTGTTGAACCATTTAAGACTATTGAAGTGTAACAACCCTTATGTAATTTTATGGGAGGATCACATGTTATAGGTGTACCTTGTATCAAACTTAATTTAAGAAATATAAATCCCATAAAAGAAAGCAATATTAGTAATTTAAAGGATGGGTGAAAATTTTGACACGTAAAAAGATTATGAGGAACTATTGAGTTAAAGAGGAGTGAAAGTTAAGCAAACAACGGTATGTTTTCATAAAAAAGTTGAGAAGAAGCCACATAACATTAATTTTTTAAAAAGGACAAGGCAACAAAATAAGAGAAATAAATTTACATCCCTACAACTTTACCGAGTAAAAGTCTTGATTGTCCCAAGCTAACGATTGAGACAGATTTACCACCCAATTATTTGTTGATTGCCATTCCTACCCATTTCCTTTGTACATTGAAATTATCGAAGCTACCTATTGGGCAAGAGGAACATTGGCGATAAGGATCATTAAATGCGTGCTCTTAAGATACTGTATAGTGAATGTATTTCTCATAGTGTTCAACCACCCGTCGGTTAGGTCACAATCCAATAACTTATCTTGTACGTTGAAAAGATTGAAGCCACCTATTGGCTAAGAGTAACATTTATGACTCAAATAATTAAATGCGTGCAAGGAGGATACTTAATTTCTGCAACGTACAATGAAATATGATTCTCATTGTGTCGACCATTTAAGACTTTTGAAGTGTAACTACTATATAGTGAATGTGTTTCTCATGATGTTCAACAACTCGTTGGTTAGGTCACAATATAATAGCTCACCTTGTACATTGAAAAGATGAAGCCACCTATTGGCTAAGGGTAGCATTTATGACTCATATGATTAAATGCGTGCTCCGAGGACATTTAATTTCTACAATGTACAGTGAAATGTGATTCTCGTGGTGTCCAACCATTTAAGACTTTTGAAGTGTAACTACTTTGACGTACTTTTGTTGGAATATCACATGTTGTAGGTGTACCTTGTATCAAACTTAAATTAAGAAATATAAATCTCATAAAAGAAAGCAAAAATATTAATTTAAAAAATTGGTGAAAACTTCGACACGTAAAAAGATTAGGAAGAACTATTGAGTCAAGATGAGTAAAGGTTAAGCAAACAACGATATATTTACATAAAAAAGTTGAAAAGAAGTCATATAACATTGATCTTTTGAAAAGGACAAGACAATAAAATAAGAGAAATAAATTTACATGCTTACAACTTTACTGAGCAAAAGTTATGATTGTCCTAAGCGAACGGTTGAGGTAGATTTACATGCCAATTAATTTGTTGGTTGCCTTTCCCATTGCTTAGTGTATGATCCTGCTGCTTCCTTTGTACATTGAAATTATCGAAGCCATCGATTGGCCAGGAGGAACATTTGCGATAAGGATCATTAAATACATGCTCTTAGGACACTTATTTTCTTTGGTGTATAATGAAATGTTCTCTCATGATGTTCAACCACTTGTCACTTAGACCACAATCCAACAACTTTCCTTGTACGTTGGAAAGATTGAAGCCACCTATTGGTTATGAGTAACATTTGTGACTCAGATCATTAAATGCGTGCTCGTAGGATACTTAATTTCTGTAATATACAATAAAATGTGATTTTCATGGTGTTGAACCATTTAAGACTATTAAAGTGTAACCATTCTGCGTAACTTTATGGGAGGATCACATGTTATAGGTTTACCTTATATTAAACTTAATTTAAGAAATATAAATCCCATAAAAAAAGCAAGATTAGTAATTTAAAAGATGGGTGAAAATTTTGACATGTAAAAAGATTACGAGGAACTACTGAGTTAAGAGAAGTGAAAGTTAAACAAATAAAAATATATTTCCTTAAAAAGTTCACAAGAAATCATACAATATTGATCTTTTGAAAAGGACAAGACAACAAAATAGGTAAATAAATTTATACCCGTATAACTTTAAGTCATGATTGTCCTAGGCCGACGGTTGAGATGGATTTATATCCCAATTACTTTGTTAGCTACCTTTCCCATCGCTTAGTGTACAATCCTATAACTTCCTTTGTACATTGAAATTATCGAAGCCACCTATTGGCCAAGAGGAACATTTGCGATAAGGATCATTAAATACGTGCTCTTAGGGCACTTATTTTCTTTGGTGCATAGTGAAATGTTTTTATCATGATGTTCAACCACTCGTCGCTTAGGCCACAATCCAACAACTTTCCTTGTACATTAAAAAAGATCGAAGCCACCTATTGGCTAAGAGTAACATTTGTGACATGGATCATTAAATGCGTGCTTGTAGGACACTTAATTTATGCAATGTACAATGAAATGTGATTCTCATGGTGTTGAGCCATTTAAGACTATTGAAGTGTAACTATTCTAACATACTTTTGTTGGAGTATCAAATGTCGTAGGTGTACCTTATACCAAACTTAAATTAAGCAATATATATCTCATAAAAGAAAGCAAAATTAGTAATTTAAAAGATTGGTAAAAACTTTGACACGCAAAAGGATTAGGTTGAACTATTGAGTTAAGAGAAGTGAAGGTTAAGCAAGCAATAATATATTTTCCGTAAAATGTTAAGAAGAAGTCACATAACATTGATCTTTTGAAAGGGATAAGACAACAAAATAAGAGAAATAAATTTATATCCCTATAACTTTGTTGAGCAAAAGTCATAATTGTTCTAGGCGGACGATCGAGGTGGACTTATATCCCAATTACTTTGTTGGCTGCCTTTCCCATCGCTCAGTGTACGGTCTTGCAACTTCCTTTGAACATTGATATTATCGAAGCCACCTATTGGCCAAGAGGAACATTTGCGGCAAGAATCATTCAATGTGTGCATGTAGGACATTTATTTTCTTTGGTGTATAGTGAAATGTGTTTCCCATGGTGTTCAACCACCAATTGCTTAGGTCACAATCCAACCCAACGGCTTTCCTTGTAAATTGAAAAGATTGAAGCCACCTATTGGCGAGGAGTAACATTTGTGAATCAAATCATCAAATGCGTGCTCATAGGACACTTAATTTATGCGATGTACAATGAAATGTGATTTTCATGGTGTTGAACCATTTAAGACTATTGAAGTGTAAGTAATCTGACACACTTCTATTGGAGTATCACATGCTGTAAGTGTACCATGTATCTAACATAAATTAAGACATCTCAGTTTTTGTAAGTGTGCCGTGTCAAAGTGTTATTTGATGTTTATTTTTGTGGTAATATTAAAGTGTATCAGATCTCCTTTTTTATAAATGTAACTATGTCTGAGTAAATCCGTAAATTGAATAAATGACTTTCCATTTGAAATAATTTGCATATCATTGTCTTGTCATTTCATCATTATGTCTTACATTAGATTTGTCATATCCTGCTGCATGCGATTATTATCATATCACATCATCATGTATTGCATCTGATTTGCTATGTCATGCTGAACGTAATTATTGTTATGTTATGCCGTCTCATTGTTATGTTTGTATTAGATTTATCATGTCATGTCATTTGATCATTATGTCTTGCATGTAATGTAATCTCATTGTTATGTCTTACATTTGTTTTGCCATGTCATGCTACCATGTCATGTAATTTCATCATTAGGTTTTGCATTCGATTATTCATGTCCATTTGTATGTGATTGTTGTTGTGTTATATCATTCTCGTACGTCATGATCGAATTTTGCATTGCAATTGATATTTGCATGCACACTTTCATACACAATGGCGTCACACTACTATATACGAGAAAAGCAGCTTCGTTGATGAATGTTTAGGGAATCAATTGATGAATGTTTTAGGACTTAACCAAAATTAGAGCCTACGGTACCAAAAGGGGGCATGGAATGCTAATCTATCTCACAAGTAACTGAACTCCCGAACCTAGAATGTCATATTATCATTTGACCAATTCCTTGACACGTACAACTAGTCAGTTGACTTTCCCATCACTATCTAAGCCCTGTGGGTGTTGAATCGACTTAAGATGATATTTTAATGTATGATCGCATCATGATCATTTAGTTTGCCAGAATCGAGGAGTTCAAAATATCCTATGGACCGAAGGTGCTACTAGCATGTCAATCTCTCGGTTGCAAGATTCGAGGTGCTCTTTTGGGAGTTTATTACTTTGGACTGCTTTTTTAGAAAATAGCATAGCATCGAATAGTAAATTGAAAATAGAAATGGGAGATCATTTGATGTGCTTATTGGACGTCCTTTTCGAAGTGATTGTAAAAGGAATACGAGGGAAATAACTATTGACGAAGACTATTGACAACATCTATTGTTCATGTGACCAAGCCATCTTTTGCAGGACAAAGGAAAGAAGACAACTAAATTCTCAAAAAAAAAAAAAAAAAGAGATTTGCCATTGAATTTAACTAGAATTAGCTTTCTTGGGTGTGTTCATGCTAAATTCAAATGGGATCTTAGAGATAATAAACAAAAGGAGTTGGAAAATAAAGAAATCATATTGTGTGCACATACAAAACTAATCACGTAATCATTAGTTGAAGCGATAATTAACATATTTGAGATTATAAAATTGCCTAATTTCCATTCAATCATAAGGATTGATATGTGCTTTGATCAAATCACACGAGTATGATTAGAATCAATGAAAAAACTGGCAAATAGATATCTTACATTTGATTATTTGTCTCGTACTAGAAATTGGAGAAATTTATGTATATTAAGAAAGTTAACATACTATTAACTATCTAGAATCTGGCCCGATGCCTCTCAAGGAAAATCCTGAATTAGATATTTATAAAATAAAATGAATGTTGTATGGATTCATTATTCAATATAGTGTATAAGTAGGATATTTATGAAATGGAGCGAACTTAACAATCAAGACAGGGGTAAATTGGTTACAAAGTTCCACTTCATAGGCTATCGTCATTCTAACAAGTTCATCCAATGCAATTGGTTGAATCCTCATCGTTTCTCTAATGGTGGTTTTGACATCTTTGTATTCCCTCGGCAAAAGCTCACAAAAGTTTATTTATCTACTAGACATTTGTATATTTTTTTCCTAAGGATGAGAGCCCATTCACCATGTGGATGAAGCGAGTGAACATTAGATGTATGCTTTCTCCTTATTTCATTTTGAATGACTCGCTGAAGAGTGATGTTCATCTTTGTTTCTCGTGCACTAGCAATTCCTTCATATGTGAGTTCGAATAGATCCCAAATCTCCTAGCTACGACACAGGATGAAACTCTATTAAAATAAGTAGGAGATATACAAAATGTGTAGCTTCAATAAAATGTGAGTGACCGATGCTTTCATTCATGCACTTAGGTGTCCATTCAGCTTAGTTTTCTTAAGAAATATAAAATTGATAAAAGGAAGCATATTTAGTAATTTAATTGATGGGGGAAAATTTTGACACGTAAAAAAATTAGGAGAAATGAGTTAAGAGAAGTGAAGATTAAGCAAATAACGATATTTCTCCATACGAAGCTGAGAGAAAGTCACATAACATTGATCTTTTGAAAAAGACAAGACAATGAGATAACCCAAATAAATTTATATCCGAACTACTTTGCTAAGCAAAAGTCACTCGTTCTGGGTGAACGGTTCAGGTGGATTTATATCCCAACTACAATGATGGCTGCCTTCCCTGTTGTTTTACTCACAATCCTACAGCTTTCCTTGTACATTGAAATGATCGATGTCACCTATTGGCCAAGAGGAACATTAGTGACGAGGATCATTAAATGAATGCTCATAGGATATTATTTTTTTGTGTTGTACTATGAAATGGGGAAGAGCACACCACAAATGCCATAAATTTCATACTACGCTCACTTAAGTAACATAACTTATGTACAAAACTCATTGAGTGCTATAACTTATGTTCGGAGCTTGTTCTAGTGCCATAATTTTTTTTTTTTCAAATCACTTGAGTGCCTTATAACTTTTTAATTCATCACTTAAGTGCCATAAGTTTTTAAAATGTTCACCTCAAGTGCCATTCCACGTTAGATTTCTAGCACTTGGGTGAACATCACTCAACTGATTAATTAAAAGTTATGACACTTAAGTTAATGTTTTGTAGAAGTTTATGGCATTCAAGTGATAAAAAAAAGTTATAGCATTCGAGTGAACTCAGTACAAAAGTTATGGAACTGGTGGTGTCCTTATCTCCTATGAAATGTGATTGTCATGATGTTTAACTATTTAAGACTATTGAATTGTAACTACTTCGCCATTCTTTTGTTTTGGAGTATCATATGCTGTAAGCTTACATTGTTTCAAACTCAAATTAAGGAATTTCGTTGAGAAAATGACACCATAAGTATCATAACTTTTACACAACACTTACTTAAGTGATGAACTTTTTTTTCAATCACTTGAATGCAATGACTTATGTACGGTGCTCACTTGCGTATCATAACTTTTGAATCAATCGCTACAATATCATAACTTTTTTGAGATGTTCACCACATGGCACTAAAGTGATCAATTGAAAGTTATGGCACTCAAATGAATGGTTTTTGGGAAAAATTACTAAAAAAGTCATAAACCTATAACATTTGTGCCAATTCAATCATAATCTTTTTGATTTGGCCAATTTAGTCCTAAACATTTTAATAATTTGTCAATGTAGTCTATCCGATCAATTTTGACTTGAAATTAATGACATGGAGACTACTTGTCCCACGTGATATGGCCGAGAAAACTTTTATATTTTCTGAATTATTTATTAATTTTTTCTTTTCTTTCTTTTTCTTAGTGTTGAGGTCAGCAGGGGGCTACCGGCCACCACCGACACCCGTCAGCAGCCGGTGAGGGCCGCGAGCAACACAACCCCCCCCTGTGGCCGCTGCTGTGAGGGAGGGCTTTGAACAAGACTTATTGGTTCGGTTTGGCCTTTCAATTTATTAGATCATGGTTTTTGTTGATTAATCAAACCTAACAAGCTCGAAGCCAGAGCAAACTCGATTTTACAGTCCAAGCTATTTTTGGTTCACATTTACTTACAAAATAATCAGAATTGAAACACATGCGAGGATAAAGAAAAGCCCTAAATTGAGAAAATACGCAAGGGTTATGCGGCTTATATTGATCCTGATTTCGTGGCTTAATATATTGAACTTTTGAAACCGGCAGAAGGATTTTGCCTAACTCATTTCCGTGTGCATTCGCAGATTAATATAAAAATAAATACCTTTTGATTATTAGTTTAGGCCAAAAAGCCAAACTACCCATAAAGTCACCCTTTCTCTTCCCATCCTTGCTCCCAAAATTATGAGTGTTGAGGCGTCTTTTTCAATTGAAAGAGCCTGCTGTAAGAAACTCAATGGAGAAAAAATGGAAGAGAAAACAAAGGGAGAAGGCTCAGCTTCAGCGAGGCCAGATCAAGAAGCCAAGCAAGAAGAGAAAAATAGAGAAAGAAGGCCTCCTCTCCTCGCCATAACGCTTGTTAGAAAAGCGACAAACGCGGATGCCCCGATCGGCGTCGAAGAGTTGTGCAATCGGATCTATGGTGGAGTGCTCATGAAGGATAATAAACAGGATGATGAACAGGTATGTCGCTTTGTAATTATTTAATTTAGACACGAGAAATATGTGGCAAACTTGGATCTATGATATATATATTCCATTCACTTTTGGTGTGAACTTGTAGAAGTTTTGGGTCGACGAAGTTCTCGAAAAGAATTGCTTCTTGTTGCTTGCTAAAATGTTATCCATCATATGGATCGACGATGAGCAAGAGCAATACTGGCGTTGGATCAACGAGGCGGAAGAATGGTAACTATACTCTTCAATTGTGGACACAATAAGAATTACATGGAATAAAACGTGGGTACTTGTTTGTTGTAATGGTAATTTCTTGAAACGTGTGTTTGTCCCGTAGAATTAGCAATACAAGAAAACAATGATGATTATGTCTTCGTAATTTCGTTTGAAAGGGTACTCATCGCTGCTTGATTTACTTGGAATTTATTGGTTTGTTTTAAAGTTCTCAATTGATAGATCTTTTGATCACAAAAAGAAGAAAATGTGATATGGATGATCAATCAACTATATTCTCTAGTTAAATGTGAAAACCAGTATCAACATTTGTCCTTCGAAGTCTGGGATAGACTTGATTAACGTAGATAGAACTTGCAGAAAACATTACTTCTTGTAGAACACACTAATAAAGCAAATTGGGATCCGAACAATGAAATTCTACTTCGGTCCATGAAAAGAAAGAAAAATTATCTACAGTTTTCATGTCATCACTAACTAGCATTTTGTTCCAAATATGGACTCTCAGTTATAACGGCAAAGTAGACGTACCCGTGGCGGAGCTGTTGAGAGTATGCTGGCTAAAACTTTCGGGCACGTTTAATACAATCGTGCTCTCTCCGAAGACAACATACGAAGTCGCATTCGTGGTGAAAATGAGCAAAGATAGCAGGGGTTGGCATGCCCCAGTGAACCTAAACCTCACTCTACCAGATGGAGCCCCACTAGCACGCGTCGAGAATTTGGAGGGAAAGCAGAAAGACGAATGGATAGACATCCCTATCGGTACGTTCGTGACGACTCCAAAGAATGTTGGCGAGATAAGCTTTTCCTTCTCCGAAACGGGTCATCATTGGAAGTCCGGACTCCTCGTCAAAGGTGTTGTCCTTCGACCAAAAGATTAGGCATCAAATCTATCAAAAGGTTTGAATATGCAACATCACTTGGAAAAGAGAAAAAGCAGGAGTTTCTGTGTAGTGAACTGATTAGCACTTGATAAGTTTCTGTTGTTTCATCAAGATGGAAGTGCTGGGCAGATGCGGTTTCTCTGATAAATGAATGTTCTGGTTTGTCTTATCTAGATGTTGCTATGCTTGTCTAGAAAGTGAGTCATGTAGAAAAGAACCAAACTTGGGTTGTGGCCCATGTGGGCTCTCCAAGGTTGAACTAACGACTAGGGAACGTAAACTACGAAATGTGATTAATAGGAACTGTGAGACTTGTTCCCTCTATTCTTTTTGTTATATTGCACTGGTTCATCCATGATGGGGTGTGCTCAAGAGGCATCTGTTCGCCTATGATGGGATGCACTTGAGAGGCACCCTTTGAAGAGATGCAAATGGTTGTCTCTTAAGGGATGTTAGAGTAACTTTCTTACAATGCAATCCTCAGACAAGAAAATAATGTTCAGGAAAATAACATTCTTCTCCTCTCCACAAAGAACAACACACAAAAAGGCTCTACTTTGAGAAAACAATCGGTATTAACACTGTGAAACGAGAATACTTTTCTTGTGATTGTATTCGAATCATCATGATGTCGTAGATTTGTGTATTGAACGCTGATGATTCAATGTATATTCCTGGGTAATCGCTTTTATTGTGCATCAAAAGTTAGTCATTTCTTCTGCTGACCTTTTATCCAACATTGATATAAGAGCCTACGTTATTATCTTTGCTTTGTTTTTCCGTTGATTTTTCGTTTGCTGTTTGATATGGAAATCGTTAGGTTAAATTTCATATCGTTTGCATGTTTTTTGCTCGAAAGTTACTACATGAATGATCAATACAAACAGATGCAAAGAACTGGTTTGGGGATGAAGACGACCATTCTGTTTAGCCGATTCTCAACAAAAATTTCTAGCGAGAATTATTTTCGATCGTAGGGGGTAAAACTCATTATGCAACCGGGGGACATTGCACATGCCCCCACGCGAGGCCCCAAGCTGCAGTGTCGTTGGCCACGCGCCTCACGCGCAGACACGTGCTGGGATTGCCTAGTTTGTGTGCAGGGTGGCTCAGCGGGAGGTTGACGTCATTGAAAATGTCAGTTACTCGGGTCGGGACCTGAACGTATCAAAGCGACTCAACTTGGCGCCCGACCGGTTGATCGGTTGACTGATCAGATCAGTTGGCCGGTTGGACCAGTCGGGCCGATCGGATTGGCATAAGAGTTGGATTTGCCCTAGTATGTGCATCACATGCGTTGCGCACTTAGGCGGCTATTGATTAGGGTTTGCTATATCCCCTCTCTAGTCTATAAAATGGTAGGTTATACCTATCAGTTGCTTAACCCCATTGAAAGCTGCTATATTGAAATAAGTCATAGAGAGGAATATCTAGCATTCCAATAGATCTCTGATTACAAGTTGATATATTTTTCTTCAAGTAAAACAGTGGCTCAAACATATACGTTTTAATTCCACTGTGTTTATCGACTTTTGTATTTTATAGTCATATATAGATTTGATTCTTCTTGATTAATTAATTATTCATGTGAACAATTTTCTACAAACGCTTCATCGAGGAATATGCATCGAGGGAAAGTATGTTGGATGGGAAAATTGAGTCGGACATTGTGGGCCGAGAGGCTAAAGTGTGGCAGCTCCTGGCTTGGTTGACCTTGAAAGATGGCGATCAAGAGGCGTTGAGACTTCGCATCGTTTGGGTGGTGGCAAAGGAACCCATCAGCAAGACGGCTCTCATAAGGAGCGTGTCCAACAAACTCGAGGTAGATCATAGCTTCTAGTGTCGCGTCTAGTTTCATCTTCCCGAAAAAGTCGACTTGAAAGATCTCTTGGTGAAGATACTGAAGCGAACACTTGTGCTAGAGTTGAAGGATCTTGTCACGTCCCGATCCTCGAACGCACGCCCATCTCTTTCCTGGTCAATTAATAGCGATGTCTTAGGATGCATCGCTGACCCTTTCTTTTTAATATACGCATGCGGAAGTAGATATAAAATCCCCAGACAATAAAACAATGGGATAGGAAAGTAGGATTTCAAATTTCACAATTGAAAAACCACACTTATATACATTGCAAATCATAGTGCAAACAAGTCTGCAGAAAGGAATCAACTTTTATAAAAAGAGAATTGTCCTATGACTAACTAGTCAGACGGGACTGTCAACTCTTTAGGTTTCACCTTCTACTCTTCGGGCCTTTGGTCATTCACCAACACCATCTAAGGACTTGAAAATGGTTATACAATAACTAGTGAGACAACGTCTCAGCGAGTTCTACCCCCTAAGACCCGATTAGGAAACCAATATGCCATAAGGGCTGCCTAAGCACAACACATGTCAGAGAGCTTACCTTGGCCTTAGATCCCACCTGCACATCAGCACAGTTCGAATATGCACCCAAATCAATCAAGTCACTACACTAGATCAAATCATTAATTAATCGACCTAGTCAATTACGTGTCACTACGACCCTTTCTTGGTTGGCTCATCTCATACTATCTATAAAGTCCGTTCATATTAGGACTGCTCACTGCTAAGCTGATAAATAGATAGTATAGCTCACTTCTGAGATGATTGGGTATACTACTGTGACATCCCGAATTTCCAATTCTATTTTCAATGAATTGAAACGGGCATTTCATCTGCACGCATATAGTTCTTTTCCCTGAACTGATCACTCATGGGATAACTAGTCTATCGGGTGAAGCCAGTAAGAAATTCTAATGCATCGGACTCGAGAATTTGACCAAGAAACGACCTTTCGACCGAGTTGATCTGCAAGGGTCATTACGGCACAGTTAAAAATCGATTAGAGACCGGAGATAGGTTGACTTGATAGAGGCATGTGATCGAGTGTGGGTGATTCCACCAGATCACACTATTCTTGTCGGTCGGCACTGAATCGACTTTTCTATCGATTGGGTCCCCTGTGTCCGTATTTGAAACCTTGAGATTTCCACGACAACCGAGAGTCGCCAATGTGTCAAAGATGTATGTTATGGCTTGAATTGATCAACCACAGGTCAAATGCATGAAAATTTCTAAAAGCTACCCGGTAGATCATGACGCGCTAATATCGTGCTAGAGTGAAATTAACCATGAAATTGAGATCGAATTCATATATTGGAAGTCAGGGTATGTCACAAATCATTTTAGGATCATTGATTCATCTTGAAAGATTTTTCATGCAAGCCAAGTTTTTCAGCAAAATAATCGAGAATGGCTAATTTAGCTCGAGAAATTAGTAGGCCCGCCTTGGTCGCGCTTTTGGGACTTAAGTTGGTTCTACGGATAAGTGAAGATGTGAATTGAAGTGTGGTGACATTGGATTAATTTTATGGACTTCAATTGGACTCAATTGAAAGAGAATTGAAGGGAATAGAAGAAATTAATGTACAAGATTTTAGGCCCCGGCGGAAAATGAAATTGGACCCATTGAAGGATTGTTGTGGAAGCTTGGTGTGAGTGGAAGATGACCTCATGTGAGGTCATGGTGGGCCATGTTTGAGGGATTAAAGAAAAAGAAAAGAAAATGAGAGAAATGGTCCCATCTCTCTCTCTCTCTCTCCTTCCCCTCTCCTTCCTCTCTCCCTTCCATTGGTTTCCCCTCCATTGCTGCTGTGCGAAGGTCAGAAAATTGAGGAAGGAACTAGCAGCTCGGCGAAGAGGAGAAGTCGCACGCCTCCACCGGAGTCGGACCCACCGCCGCACGCCGTCGCCCCTCCGCCGCCCCCCGCCCGCGTGCCTCCGTCTCTCCCCTCCCTCCGCTGGCGTCGAGTGCTTCTTCTTCTTCTCCAGCTGCTGCTCGGCATCCCAGCAGATCTGAGAAGACGCCGGAGTAGCCAGCAGCCCAGCCGGACGCCGTCGCGTGCCCCTCGCGCGCCGTCCGCCACCTCGCGCTCCTCCGCGCTCGCCCGCGCTTGGCCGACGCCCAACCGTCCCCGTCCATCTCTGCCCGTGCGCCTCAAGAGCTGCCGGAGCTCGTCCCTGCTGCCGTGAGCCGTCGTGCACCCCCGCCTCAGCCCGTCGGAACTCCCTCAGCCCCTCTTGACCCTTGCTCGCCCCAATCGATCTCGGATTCGCCCTCTACCAGCAGCGACCAGCAGCTAATTTTGTGGGTATGGCGGCGGCTTCGGGGCTGGTTTTGGCCGGCTTCCGGCCGGTTGCTCGGCTTTGCCTTGAGGAAAGTCGATCCTCGCGTCGGCCCCGTCGTTTTGGCGTGCTTGGCTCGCTAATCCGGTGAGTTTAGCTCACTAAATCTTGCTTAAACGGTTAATGATGCCCTAAGTGTGCTTAGTCTAAGTTAAGTGAGTTTATGTGGTTGGATTAGTTTATTTGATTGATGATTAGATTATGGTGTTTAATTAAGTTAAATTGTGTTTAGTTTAAAGTTAAGAAGGTTTATTTTTAATATAAGCCTTGATGTGACATAATGGGTTTTATTTTTGATTTATTTAATGGTTTTGAAATTCTGGAATTAAATAATATTTTATATTCCGAAAATCATTAAAATATTATTTTAAAAAAACTCGAAAAATTATTTTTGACCTCAATTGCTTAGAATTTCGTGCCGATCGTCACTGTGCATTTAGAATTTGAATTTGATGAATGGATGTGGCAAATTGAGTGTTGATTGTGATAAATAGGGTTTTTGGACATAAAAACTCAAGTGTTGAATTTTGATGCAGAAATTTAATTGTTAAGGGTTACTATTGAAATTGGAGTATGTGAATGAAATGTGGAATGTCCAGAAGTCAATAATGATTTGTTGTGTGCTAGTTGATAGGCTCGGGTCGCAGTAGTGGCTAGGCCGACTGGACCTGTTTTCTTTGTGGATTGTCGTCAGTGTAGTGACGTGGTTCGGATCGCAGTAGAGGCTAGGCCAACTGGATCCATGCTCCTTCGGGAATGCCGTTGACGTAGTGACGAAGCCGCGCTCCAAGGGGGGAGGTGATGCCTGGCATTAATGTCAGAAGATAGTTGAATTGCGAGTAGGCTATGCCCTTGTGTGGCAGTGAATAATAATTGGAATGCGTGTCGAATGCATTTATGATTTCTATGAAAGTGTTGGCGTTCCAATTGTTTGAATTCTTATTACTACCGAGTTTGTGAGATATAAATTGTACTAACTGCGGGAAGGAATTAAGACGAGGTAAGTCTTCGTGTGATGTGGCTAGGCCACCTGGGGGTGTATTTTCTTTCTAATAGGGGTTTAGGGGTTGAACTTCTTTGAGACATTGTCTTATCCCGGTTTGGGGATTAAAATTTCAGGTCCCTGGTGGTTGGAGTGGCTAGATAGCTTTGGTTGGCTCTGAGGAGTTGCAGAGGTGAAGTCATAAGGATTGGAGAATGTGTTCGACTTTTAGGTCATAGGACAGTTCCTTTTTAAGAGCCGGTCTTTTGAGACTTTTGGCTGTAGGCCTTTGTTTGTAATTCTGTTGAATTTTGAAAGTGTTATGTTGGGGTTTTGCTTCCTGCTTTTCTATCCCGTATTTTATTGTCAGGGGTTTTATAATATGCTTCCGCGTGTGCATTAAAGAACTGATTGGGTCGGTGACTTAACCTGGGAACGTCGCTTTTTGAATGACCATGGTGGGATGTTGGCGCGCTCGGGGTTCGGGGCGTGACAACTACTCTCCACTAAGCTGCCATATCGCCCTTAGGCTGATATAGTATACCGACAGTGCTCAATCTAAGCTGATAATGTATACTGCTCTCTGCTAAGCTGCTATATCGCCCGTGGGCTGATATACTATACCGACATATTCAATCAAAACTAACAAGGTATACTGCTCTCTGCTAAGCTGACATATCGCCCGTGGGCTGATATAGTATACATACATATTAAATCAAAACTAACAAGGTATACTGCTCTCTACTAAGCTGACATATCGCCCGTAGGTCGATATATTATACCATCCCAATCATACAACAAAATTCTATCTTTTTATCATTCTCGATAAAATAGCCGTATGTGGGTACACGGTCAGCCTTAGCCAAAATATAATGATTTCACTGTTTTAAACATCCCACTAGTTTCAACAGCCCATTACATATTTTTGGCGCTGTAAACCGACGCTCGGTAATTTTCCCATTAATTACCAAAATTAATTAATCTAGGAAATAAATCCTAAAATCACCAATAAATCAATTCAGCATAAAATAAAGCTCAATTAAATAAACAGCCTGCACCACGATAATCAGCATAAAATTCTGGTTGTCGACCATCCCGGTCTAATTTTTCGAAAGTAAATAAATTAATTAAATAATTACAAAAATTAATTATTAAATAGCAATAAATCCAATTTGTGCTCGTAATGCCTAATTGGACGCCAAAATGGACCTGGAAAAATTCCAAGGTTCGTTCAATAAATAATATGACTTGTTTACTTGCTAAATGCACTAACCATTTGCCTAACATGCATAGCTAAATTCCTAATTTAATTATCCTAATCTAATCTATCCACATAATTGCACTTAATTAAATCTAATCAACCCCTAAGCACCATTAGTCTACTAAGTAGGGATTAGTGAGTAAAACTCACAAAGCGAAGACCGGATCACCGCAACGGCGCGGCGACGGCCGAACTTGGGCTCGTGATGACACCAACGGGCTTGGATCGGGCCTTAAACCGGCCCAATAAATCTCCGTCCAATTTGAGATTTGTTTTTGAAACGGGCTGGGCCACAAATGGACTGAACAGGCTTTGAATGGGCTGTCTTCATAGGCTGAAGACTGCTGAAGATGTTGGGTCGAAACTTGGGCTGTTGCTGGACTTGATGGAAAGTTGGGCCGAATGCTGCTGTGAAGATGGGCCTCGTTGAAATTCACTGGGCTAAAGAAATGCTTCACTGGGCCAAGCTTCGTTGGAGTGAAGGTAGGAGGCGTCCACGATGGGGTGCTGGTCGACTCCGTGGGAAGTAGCGAAGACGACTGAGCTGGCGTCAACGGGAGTTGCTGAGGAAGACCAAGGAAATGCTGGAGACGAAGACTCATGAAGCAGCGAAGATGAAGCTGTTCGCGGACGTTGGGCTAGGTGGCGTCGTGGACAACCAAACGTGGGAATCGCGGTCAACAATCCGCTCGAGAAGCTGCAGCGTGGACTGGGACTTTGGTGGAAAGCAACAGATGTCGCTGCTGTGTAGGGGCGCTGTAGTGGACGCATGGTCTTGGGGAGAGAAACAGTTGAATTGGAGAATTGGGGGATTGAAGGACGCACGGCAACCGAAATGAATGGTCTTCGTGGAGGCTTGGGTTGACTCGGGTGGGGCTTCGTTTGCGGAGAATGAATGAAGATGAAGACGCAAGGAAAACTTGAAAATGAAAGTGAGGTAGGAGCAGAGGGCGTCGCACGAAGGGGAAGGAAAAGTTAGGAGAAAAAGTCCAAGAGAAAAATCTATTTCATCATTAGATGCCTAAAAGTCTCCCAAGCTTATCCCTCTGTCCCCCATGTTTAATATTTGCTATTTAATCCACGACTAAATCAATTTTGATATCCAAAAATCCAACCCCTCCCAAGCTCCGAATTTAACAACTTTGGGTTCAATCTCTTCCCGAAATTCTCCAATTCGAGGTCCGATTTCGTTGAAGAAAAATCCCAATAAATTTTCTGCAAGTTCCCAACACTTAAAGGCTCGGCTTGAAGTCAAATTTCCTTTAATTTGGCCCCTCCAATTTTCCCATGACGTCCGAACCGATTTTCCGTAAAAATCTCGGAGTCTCTGAAAATTCTTCGGAGGATGAGTCGACGTTCCTAAAATAGGTCATGACATGACAAGACTTTCAATTTTTGAAATTGGACTCGAATTCACGGTTAATTTCCATTTTTGACGTGTTTTTAGCACGACTTAAAGCTACCGGGTAACTTTCAGAAATTTTTAGTGTAAATGACCCGTGGTCGATTTTCTTTGAGCCATAATGAACCCACTCGACACATTGGCGACTTTCGGTTGTCGTGAAAATCTCGAGGATTCAAATACAGACACGGGGCACCAAAACGATAGAAAAATCGGTGTAGTGTCGGGTGATGAGAATTTTCCAATTTAGTGGTGTCACCCATGATTAGCCACACATCTCAGTCGAATCGACCTATCTTTGATCTCAAATTGATTTATATCTGTGCCGTAATGACCTCTAAAGATGGACACGGTCGAGAAGCCGATTCCTGGTCGAATTCTCAAACCTATTGCATTAAAATTCCCTAATGGTTTCTCTAGATAGTCTAGTTATCTCGAGAGTAATCAGCTCTGAGAACAGCCCTATAGGCGCGTCAATGAAATGCCCTATTTATTCAGTAGAAAGCATGATCGAAAATCTGGATGTCACATATCTAGAGCACAAACGAGATAAATACCTGAAGGAGATGATTCACATGTCCATGATGGAATTGAGGTACCTCATTGTGTTTGACAATTTGTGTGAGGCCAAGGTGATGGACGATCTCATGACCCTCCTCATAGACTCGAGGAATGGAAGTAGAGTCATCGTCACTACTCGGGATCCCAAAATCCCATCAATCATAGACCCTTGGGCTTCTCTTCTAGAGCTGCGCCAATTAGATGTAGACCAGAGCGAGCTCTTGTTGAAGGAATGCGGCTCCATTAGTGAAGATCTGGGCTCAAAGCTATTATTCTTGGCTAGTGCAGTGGCTCTCCTCCGAGGATTTTACAACTCGGAGGACTTCCGATGGCGAGCGGTGATTCTTCTCTTGTCATGGACCAGCTCACCAATAATCCCACGCTCCATGATATCGTGCCCTTGTGCTACCACAAATTGCCTTCCCTGTTCAAGCCCTATTTGCTTTACTTGTGCCTCTTTCCCAAAGACTCGGAGATCTCGACAAGGGGGCTCTTTCGGGTATGGCACGCCGAAGGATTGGTCCCGGCTAAAGGAGCTAGTATGAACACCTAGAGGGAAGGGGGTGAATAGTTGTTTAAAATAAACATTGGCAAATATATACGGAATAAAATAAATTTTGAGCAAAGTCTGAATAAGGATCATAGTCTAATAAATGAGCCACCAGAATTCTGATAGATGTTCAGAATTTGTTATGCGATGGAACAGACTTCTGAAATAACCTGTAAGTATGCAACAGACTTAAATATGAAGAGTTAAGGAAAGAGAATGTTGCACATGAAATTTATAGTGGTTCGGCTTAGATTGAGCATACGTCCACTCTCCCATGTTAACAGCTTTCTAGCTGGATTCCACCATGCAATCAACAAGAGATTACAACTTTGAGTGCAAACACTTAGTGATAGATTACAAGATCTTATTAAGTCACTCTTTTGGTATTTCTCTCATGATCACAAACGTTTAAGCTCACCAAAGACAAGTGTATGATCGAAGGTCGCTCAGACTTTGTAATTATAGATTCTATGCTCCGTCTCTTTCTTGCTCATCGATCCTTGATCTCCTTAAATATTCCTCCACTTCCAAACTAGCCGTTGGACAGTATCTAGAGGATCATCTTCCAATCTGCCCATTGGACAGATCTGTATCTAGAAGATTTAGTAGCCGTTGAATGATAGAAGTAGAATCCCAAATTGATTATGATCTCTCATACAAACAGAATCTTGGTTTCCATAAGTAGAGCTTCTTCATATAGAAAGTTCTTGTCTTCAAGATCTAATTTTCAATCAATTAGATTGAGTCAATCAAATTTATCTTGGTATGAAATCCAAACCAAATCACTAGCCGTTATACATTTGGGGCTTGTGTTACGTTCTATCAGGTTGTTTTGTTTTGAACATGCTTCGTTCTGAATCCGTTACGTTCTGAACTTGTGTCTCGTTCTGGACCTGTCACGTTTTGGACTTGTGTCTCATTCTGGATGTAAAGTCTGAAGTAGAGTCTGAGTGTCTTCCGTCTGAAGTAGACTTTACAATCTGGACGTAAGTCTGAACATATTCTGCTTTTGAACATATTTAGCCTTAAGGTCTGGACACAGTTTGAATAAGTTCAGCTTCAGTATAGAGTCCGTCTTCTGGTTCTTCCAAGTATAGACTTTGACAATATCCTTTTCATGTTCTATCATCTGCATAGTCTATTACTCAACCATTAAACACATTAGTAGCCTTTGATTTATTTTGTCATATTCAAAACATCATAAGGGATATTTCCCTAACAATCTTCCCCTTTTTGATGATGACAAAACAATATATGAATATGCAGATGTGTAATCATACTTTTTAAAAATATTAATAAATCAGAGCAATGTAATTCAAATCAAAAGATAGCAAAAGATAGCAAATAGATTGAGCATAATTATATATAGAAAAAAAAACCGCAACTCAAAATTATACAGTAAATAATACCAATCAACTCATATGCATATTTATATTCTCTCCCCCTTTTTGTCATAATCAAAAAGTGATAACAATGGAAAAAATATCACGTAGAGAATATAGAATGATAATAAATATATCTTGCATGAAACACAATTTTCAAAAATCAGCTTTTACAAAGTAAGTCAAATATTAAAGATATGCAATATAGCTCACTTCGATCATATATATCAGCAAATATCCAATAAAAATTATGAACGCATTATAAAATTCACTTACCCTTTTTGTCATAATAAATTGATAATATCAATAAGAGATTTGTTAATGACAAAAGGTAATAAAAGATGCACTCACCGGATTTTGTAGAACTTAACAAATTCTGACAAATTTACCTTTTCCTTCCTTCCATACTAATCAAGATCTTGATCGATTCAAAAAGATTTTTTCATAATTGATCAATGCTCCCCCTTAATTTGTTGCCTTTTTGAGGTGATCATGATTCTTTTCCTTTCTTTTGGATTTACGTTCTCCTCCTTTTGTACGACACATTAGGAATTTCCTCAATAATTTGCAAAATCTTTGCACAAGAAATAGAATTTTTTAGCCTCCAAAAAATAGTATAGAATCTCCACAATTTTCGGATCAAGCTTTCCAAAATCCATATGGAAGATTCTTTTGCCACCTTTTTGATAGCACCTGCATAAATTCGCAATCATTATTGCCTTATTGAATTTCCTGCAATGAACTCATTTCCTTTTTGCTATCCATCAATTCGAATCCTTCCTTGATGTTAGAGCAAAATATCAAATCTCCATAGATAATCAAATATTCTTTCTAAACTCATCATGACATATTATTTAAGGAAAGAACATTATGCACAATAATATCTTGAAAAAGAAATTCTCACTTACTTGAATATTTAAGAAAGAATATTTTGCATAATAAATTAATATCACATAAAACAGATTTTCACTTTGCAAAATATGACAAAATCTGAGAGAATAAAATTAATCCAAATAAACTCAATTGTCTTTAAGCGGGATATCAAAAATAATCACACAATTCTTTCTTCAATAAAACAAATCAAAGAATATGATCATTATAAAATCCGAATCAATCAAGGCATAAAGAGAATATAAGTATAATGAGAAATTTTAAATTATATATTCAAACCAAATTGAAGATAAAAAAAAACATTCCTTACCAAATTCTCTTTCTTCTTTTCCTTTATTTCCTACAAAAATAACTCATCTTTTCTTTGGTACCCATTTTTCTTGGGTCCATGAGAGTTAGTAGAGTATGTCCCAATCTTTCTTAACAGGTCTCTAGACTTTAGGACATTGTTTTTCAAAGTGTTCTGAGTTTCCACAATTTGAACACTTGAGGGCATTTCGACCAACATGTTTTGTAAAAATCCTTTGAAAATGCTTCTTGTACGCAAGTCTAGGAGGTCTTTGTCTAAGTTTCTCATTGACTTTAAGAATCTATTAGAGAATCTTTTTTCTTATTAAAATTGACTTATTATAGTAAGGTACTTGTATGGAAAGGATATGCTCTAAAGTTTTTGAACCCTTTGAAAATTTTGTTGAAATATTTGAAATTTCTTTCTTTAAAGAATCATTTTCTTTTACAAGTAAATCTCAACTTTCTTTTATTTGTAGAAAATATTTTTGCAAAATTTCAAACTTTTTTTTTTTTTCGAGAAAGATCCACATTTGCCTAAGCCATGAATTCTCCTTTTTTAGTTCGGAGATCCTTTTAAGAAAAGATTTGAGATTTAAGCAAAGCTCATTTATATACTTAAGAACTTTAGTAGGAATTCCTGAATGTCTTACCTCGATTTCCTTGTTGGATTCTAAGTACGTATGCGAGTCAGACTCGATTTGAGTTTGAGTCTAAATGTCCATCAAGCATATATTTCCTTTCTCATCATCTTCTTTCATTGTTCTTTTCTGCTCATTCCGCTTGTATTGTCTTCTTCCATTGAATTTCCTTCTTTTTCTACTCAGCTTTTTGAATTTCTTGATCATAAAAGCAAGTTCTTCGTCATCCATGTCATTTTCCAAGTTCGTATCATCAAAATCAGCATTAGATTTTAAAGCAATGGACTTCTTACCTTTGGGATCTTCATCAACGATTTGTTCCACTTCGTAGGATTGAAGAGTGCCAATGAGTTCATCAACTGAGAGTGGCATAATCCTTTGAGTCTCTCGGATTGAGGTCTTAACATGGTTCCAATCTTTTGAGAGACCTCACAAAAGTTTGTTGACCTTCATTAGGGAAGAAATTGGATGACCTTGATACGCCAAACTTTTTACAATTTCTATAAAACGTCTGAACATATCTCCAATCGACTCTCCTGGCTTCATCTTGAAGGATTCATATTGGCCAAATAGGAAGTTTATTTTTGTCTCTTTTACACGATCAGTCCATTCATAAGTAACATGAAATCTATCCCAGACTTCTTTAGCTATTTCACATGAAGAGATTCTATTATACTCAGTAGGAGATAAGGCACAATATAAAGAATAAATGGCTTTTGCATCAAGAGATTCTCTTTTGGACATCTCCGTCTGAGGAATAGGAGCAGGGGGTTTGGTTTCTTTGTCTTTACCATTCTTATTTGATGTAGACGCAGCAATGGGATTAATTCATTTTTCCACAACATCCCATTGCAAGGGATCTCTGGATCTTAGGAAAGCATTCATTTTGTTTTTCCAAATGTTGTATTTCTTTTAATCAAACTATGGTGGCCTGGTGTTGCTTTGCCCTTCCATAAGTCCTGGTGCCAAGATACTAGTCATAGAAGATCTTTAGCTCAAAAGTAAAAACACTTTAATAAAACGAGCACTTGGCTCTGATACCAATTGAAAGTGCTAGTACGAACACCCAGAGGGGGGTGAACAGGTGTTTAAAATAAACCTTGGCAAATATATGCGGAATAAAATAAATTTCGAGCAAAGTCTGAATAAGGATTAGAGTCTGATAAACGAGCCATCAGACTTCTAGTAGATGTTCAGAATCTGTTATGCGATAGAATAAACTTCTGAAATAACTTGTAAGTATGCAACATACTTAAATATGAAGAGTTAAGGAAAGAGAATGTTACACACGAAATTTATAGTGGTTCGGCTTAGATTGAGCCTACATCCACTCTCCCATGCTAACAGCCTTCTGGTTGGATTCCACTATGCAATCAACAAGAGATTACAACTTTGAGTGCAAACACTTAGTGATAGATCACACTATCTCACTAAGTCAATCTTTTGATATTTCTCTCACGATCACAAACGTTTAAGCTCACCAAAGACAAGTGTATGATCGAAGATTGCTCAAACTTTGGAATTATAAATTCTACGCTTCGTCTCTTTCTTGCTCATCGGTCCTTGATCTCCTTAAATACTTCTCCACTTCCAAACTAGCCGTTGGATAGTATCTAGATGATCATTTTCCAATCTACCCTTTGGACAGATCTGTATCTAGAAGATTTAGTATCCGTTGAGTGATAGAAGTAGAATCCCAAATTGATTATGATCGCCCATACAAATAGAATCTTGGTTTCCATAAGTAGAGTTTTTTCATATAGAAAGTTCTTGTCTTCAAGATCTAATTCTCAATCAATTAGATTGAGTCAATCAAATCTATCTTGGTATGAAATCCAAACCAAATCACTAGCCATTATACATTTGGGGCTTGTGTTACGTTCTGTCAAGTTGTCTTGTTCTGAACATGCTTCGTTCTGAATTTGTTACATTCTAAACTTGTGTCTCATTCTGGACCTGTCACGTTCTGGACTTGTGTCTCGTTCTAGATGTAAAGTCTGAAGTAGAGTTTGAGTGTCTTCCGTCTGAAGTAGACTTTACAATCTGGACGTAAGTCTAAACATATTCTGCTTCTGAACATATTTAGCCTTAAGGTCTGGACACAGTCTGAATAAGTTCAGCTTCAGTATAGAGTCCGTCTTCTGGTTCTTCCAAGTATAGACTTTGACAATGTCCTTTTCACGTTCTATCATTTGCAAAGTCTATTTCTCAACCATTAAACACGTTAGTAGCCTTTGATTTATTTTGTCAATTTCAAAAAATCATAAGGGATTTCCCTAAAACCGGCGCTTGAGTTCACGGCCATGGAGTGCTTTGGAGAATTGGTTCGTTGAAACTTGGTCCATGTGGTGAGGCGTAAGAAGCTCAGCGAAGAGCCCAAATCTCGCCGTGCCTAGTTTCCTACACGATTTCTTGTCTGAGATGGCAACGCGACTCTGACTACTTCAGATCCATTCCAACACCAAGGGCACCTTTCATAATGAAGAATCTGAGGTTGTTGATGGCTGCTTATGGATTGTCAAGTATCAAGAATCTCAGGAGAGTGCTGAGACGGAGGATCATCAGCATGGCAACATCCAACTCCGACACCTCCGTTCCTACGTATCCTTCAAAACTCAGAAGCATGGGACGCGCTAGAGGGAAGTGGAAGAGTTGCTCCGGCCCTTGATTGCAAAGGGAGACTCTGGTCTGCTCGGGGTGCTTAATCTGGAGGGGGTTTACAAGCCTTGGCTCCCAGAAGGACTTGGCAATGTACTGCCGAACTTGAGGTACTTGGGATTGCGATGGACAGTCGTCGATTCAATCCCTGATTCAGTCAGGAACATGTCCCGCCTTGAGATATTGGATCTGAAGCACACTAACGTTAGGAAATTGCTGAGTTCGATTTGGAAGGTGAAGTCCGTCCAGCACCTGTACATGAACGAGGCAGTGGTGGTAGCTTGAGCAATCTCCAAACTTTGTGGGGCTTATACATTGGATCTGCTAAGAGTCCCATGCTCGATGTGCTTAGTAAATTGACCAGGCTCGAGAAATCGGGGCTGACGTGTAATTCGCCAGTGGTGAAGGAAGTGACCGAGTGCATTTTGAATCTAACCATACTTCGATCCCTGAAGCTGAGATCCAGGGATCTCTTAGGTCAGCCCTCGG
Organism: Eucalyptus cloeziana; assembly: GCA_014182715.1. Taxonomy (NCBI): domain Eukaryota; kingdom Viridiplantae; phylum Streptophyta; class Magnoliopsida; order Myrtales; family Myrtaceae; genus Eucalyptus; species Eucalyptus cloeziana. The sequence continues at coordinate 22,361,667 of CM024641.1, read as the reverse complement.
ATCTCAACTTGAGCGATATTAAGGAACTCAACTCGCTTTCGGACTTGTATTTGCTCGGGGGCTTGCCCAGGCAAGAAAGCTTGACGCTTCTTCCTCGGAACCTGAAAATCCTTACCTTGTCAATGTCAGGACTAGTCCATGATACGATGCTGGTGCTAGGAAAGTTCGAGAGCTTGGAAATTCTGAACTTATTTGCAGAATCCTATGCGGGTAAAGAATTGGATTGTTCCTCAGGTTCATTCCCAAGCCTTCGCGTCCTCAAACTGTGGATGTTGGAGAAAGTAGAAAAAAGTTTACGTAGAAGACAAACCACTCTTCGTCGCCTGGAAGAGCTGGAGACCAAGGAATGCAGACTCCTAACTTATGTTGCTTCGTTGGATCATATTGAATCCCTGAAACAAATAATATTGATCAGAGTGAAGGAAGAATTGGCGACAAACATCAAAGCCGGATTGGTCCAAAAACTATTCATCAATGGGAAGCAATAGGCGACCTCTCCTTCTTCCCGAGAAGTATTTATCAAAGAGAAGCAATTGGCGACCTTTTTCCTCTCCTTTTTCTGCGCAGGTAATATTTCATCATCTATACTCCTTGATTAAATTTATATACTCCGTTTCTGTACATTTCCTCATAAAATTGTTGTGTATTCAATATTCACGGGACTATTCTTTTTCTTCAATGTATATAACATAAGTAATTTGTTCTTTTCGATCCAAATGTGCAGGCATCCCAAGATAATTGACGAGGAATGGACGTGAATCATGATCGCTCCTCTTTTCCAGACACTGTCGTCCTTTTTTTTCTTGATATTTATTGTTGTCATCGTGTATTGCAAATTATATTCGATATTTAAAGTGTTCCAGTAAAGAGAGTGGAGTTCGCAAAAGATTCTTACTTTGGATCCCAATTTTATAGTAGAAACATCCTATGTAAACTTTTATTTACACAAGCTATTTTAGATGCGTGCGATATATGAATTTGAATTATAGCTACTATGATGCGCACCCCATACCTATTATTGATCAGCCAAATCACTAGGATTGCATTTGGTCGCTCAGACATTTTTTATAAAGACATGATAGGATATTGAATTTCCTATCAAATGTTTGATAATATCGGTATATAATATGGATTCTGATAAAATGTTATCCAAATAAGTATTTAGTTTTCATTGGCAAAACTGGATTCGACATAGAAATGATCCCCGAGCATGGATTCATGATTTCATCGTCCAAGCCCGCCACCACCACCTCTAATGTCTCAAGAAGCACGTCATCCGGCTTCCACTCCAGCCCATATCGTCATCATGGCCTTGCTCTATCCCTCGGTCGTCCTTCTTCTCTATGCTACATCTCTTTACATTGTCCTTCTTTACCGCGCCCGTCATCCATCCTCTCTGCCTAGTGGAGCCTGCATGGTAACTTGCCTATTCTTTTGTTCTTTAGTTTTCCAGAACAAAAAAGGAATATAAATCTGTTTAGCAACATCGATTAATTTTTCTATTTCTCGAAATAGAAAAGTGACCGGAGAATATATCTGGAATAGAAACAACAAGTAAAAAAAAAGTAACTTTTTATTCTTGAAAACAATTTCTAAAAATGAGTTTTTCATTTTTTTTTTCTTTTCTTCTTCTTCCCTTGCCATTAGCCACCCCCTATCGCTCACTGCCACCAATCATCGGATGTTGCCGTTGCCAGTTGCTGCCCGTCCCCAACCGATGGTCGTTGTTCACTGTCATGCCCTGAATCTCAAGCGCGCGCACATCCTTCGGTGGTTGATTAAAATGCGACGTCCCAGGACGCGTCGCCGACCCATTCATTTTATTGCATATGTGGAAGCATATAAACAATCCCCAGACAACACAAATATGTTATAGAAAAGTATGGTATAAATTTTCACAAAACACTTTTATAAACAAACTAGTCTGTCTACAAAAAGATCAGCTCTCATATAGAAGCTGTCCTACGATCTACTAGTCGGATACATTCACCGATCCTTCGGACTCCACCTCCACAGGCTTTGGGGGCTTCGGGTCCTCCACAACCCCATCAGGAGGGTCAGCTGCACCCTCGCCTAGAGTGGCATTGACCGCAACGGTAGGGATATCAAAACCCTGAAGGGGACCTTCCCTATACCCATTGAGCCCATGGCAAAACCACGCCCTGAACTGATGAGGTCCCTCTGAAGTAGGTTCTCATCGACCCAGACAGTGGTCACGACAAGCTCATTGACCCAGTGACTCCCGAGGACAGGGACGTCTATACACCACTCAGTAACCCCCCAAGGCTGTCTAAAACGAACTGGAGGGACCGCCATCTAAGGACCTGAAAAGTTAAGCCCACGACAGGGTGAGACAACATCTCAGCAAGTTCACCCCCTAAACCCCTATTAGGAAGGAAATACGCCTAGGGATAGCCTAACCACGCAATCACAGAGACTCACCTCGCCTCAGTTCCTCCCTGCACGTCAGCACATTTCATATACACAATGCACATAATAGATGCACACATCAATTGGAATGCCTCACTCAGTCTCAATCAATTATAGGGGGTCCCGATCATAAAGCCAAATCGTTATGACACGTCCCATATCGTGCCACACAAATTTGTCCCATAATTAGACGTAGTTAAGCCACTCATTCATGCGTTCCAATTTTATCATGGTCCAACAGGCACGGCCTACTCGACGTTCGGCGGTCTTCTGGCGTAACTAGGTATCGTCTCACCCCATTGAGCACGGCAACGTCTATCTCGAGACGGCAATCCCGAAGGAGTATCGGTCCAGAATCTACTGTGATTGGCATCTGCTGTCTAGGGGCATCCTATATAGGGGCAACATCCACTTGACGCACATCGGGGATGGGTCCTCATAACCATCACACGATCATTCAATTACGGTCAAGGACACTGTGGATTGCACTCAAATGTCTCATTTAAGATAATGCACTTGGCTCATTTTCTTCGTATTAAAAACACCTTGTGAAAATAATTGTGTGTGGGTATACGCTCAGATCGAACCTTAAAAAGTGATATCATTCCTTTTAAAAATCCCACCATTTAATATAGTACCTAAAAACATTTTTGGCATAAAAAACCGACACCCGGTATTTCTGATTAAATACTAAAATTTCACAATTTTGAAATAATAATTGAAAATCAGCAATCATCACTCAATTGTACAATTTAGCACTTAATTGCATAAACTAAGCACACCTTTTGCAATTCGCATGAAATTCCGATCACCAGCTATCCGGTATAATTTTCGAAAAATAATAAATAATTAAATAAATTACAAAATTAATTGAATAAATGCAATTTAATTCAATAAATGCATACTTAGGCCGAAAATGCTAATTTAACCACCTAAATGGGCTTAGAAAAATAATGCACCTACCCACATAAATAGTACAATCAATTTAGCCCTTAACCAATCTAATCTAACCACCTCATAATCCTAATTAACCAACTAAATCACCAATTACATCTAATTAACCACCTAAGCCATACTTAGCCTAATCTAATCAACCCTTAAGCATAATTAACCTCCTAAGCAAGGTTTAATGAGTAAACTCATCAGTTTTGCGGGCCGATGAGTTCACGGTGACGGTGACGCGACAATGAGCGAAACACAAGCTCACGATGACACCAAACGAGGCCTAGAAGAGGCCTAAAATAGGCCATGAAGTTTTAGCTCTTGGTGGAACTTTTGGTTCTGTCCAAGTTTGAATCGAAGGGGACTAAGGGCAAAACGGTGGTTGATCGAGGGAGGCGGACGGCGACGGCGGACCAGGCGATGGCTTCAGCTGGCTGGAAGGTGACGGTGGTGCGGCTTCCAGGTGGGCTAAACGGCTGGACGATGGCGCAAGGGACGTGCAGGTGATGGAGGACGCGTGGGCTGGAGCCGCGTGGGCGAGCGGCTTCGGGGGCAGCTCGGACGGCGCTTGGCGGCGTGAAGGGCGGTCGACGGTGCAAGGGGCTCGGCTGGCTAGTTCTCTGGTTTTTCTAGCTCAAACATAGCAACAACAATGGGGAAAGCAGCGGCAAGGAGGGAGAAGAAGGCTCAGCTGAAGGGGGACTACCAAATGCCTCAAAAGTCTTCACAAAATATCCCATTCACTCATCACAAGGCTCCCACTTGCTCAGCCATATCCACAGCAGCCCTTAGCCCTTCACAGCTTCCTCAACAAGTGTGACATCCCAAAATTTCAATTCCGTTTTCTACTGATTGAATCGGGCATTTCATTGATGTGTCTATAGGGCTATTATCAGAACTGATCATTCTTGAGATAACTAGACTATCTGGGAAAATTATTAGAAATTCTAAGGCAATAGACTTGAGAATTCGACTAGGAATCGGCTTCTCGACCGTGTCCATCTTTAGAGGTCATTACGGCATAGTTAAAAATCGATTTGAAATAACAGATAGACTGGATCGACAAAGATGTGTGGCTAATCGTGGGTGACACCACTAAATTAGAAAATTCATGTCGACTGGCACTAGATTGACTTCTTATTGTTTTGGTACCCTGTGTCCATATTTGGATCCTCGGGATTTTCATGATAACCGAGAGTCGCCAATGAGTCGAGTGGGTTCATAGTGGCTCGAAGAAAATCAACCACGAGTCAATTGCACTTAAAAATATCTTAAAGTTACCCGGTAACCTAGGTTACGCTAAAAACGCGTCGAATAGAAATTAACCGCCAATTCGAGTCTGATTTCAGAAATTGAAGATTCTGTCATGTCACAATAAATTCTAGGAGTGTCGACTCAGTCTCAGAAGATTTTTCTGACACCCTACACTTTTTGGAAAAAAAGTCGTTCTTTGAGTCGTTTACGTGCGAAAAAAAGCCAATGATTATTTTTGATAGCAAAATTAGGAAGCAAGATGGATATATGGGTGAGGAAAAATATCGAGATGGTCGATGGATGACCGATTGATTTTATGGAGGCTAATTGAGATGGAATTGAAGTGGATCAAGCCACCAATTGAAGACAATTCTTGCAAAATTCGTAACTCTCCCTTCCCCTAGCCAAATGGACCAAAAGTGAAGTCATGAGAGGTGTTGGTGTGGATCAATGGAGGCCAAGGGATTTTACTTGGCCTAGGATGAATCTTGGAGAGCAAGATTGGAAAATATAAAGCCAAGCGCCCCACCTCAACTCTATCTCATCTCTCTTATCTCTTCCCTCATCTCTATCCTCTCCATCTCTCTCACCTCTCTACCATCCAAGACCCTCTCCTCTTCATTTTTGAAACCCTCAAGCCAACAAGAAGACCGGCAGAAGGAGCTGCAGCTGTCACACGCCTCCACCCATGCCACCGCCAGTTTCTGCTCCAGCCGACCTTTCGTCAAAGATTCGAGTTAAAAGTGGTCTTCCCGAATGAACCAGAAAATGAGCTACCTATCACCATGAAGAGAACATCCAGACCGTTCCAACAAGCCCAACCACGCCCCTAAAGGAGCCGGTGTTTGTCCCGTACGGCCGTTGGAGTCCGCCGCTCGCCGGACCGTCTGGAAGCTGCTCGCCAGCACTATTTCGTGTTTTTTTGCTGTTTCGCCCCTATTTCAGCCCTTCATTTTCCCATTCCATCCACCCACAAGATCCCGAAGAGCCCCGGGAGCCACCGGTTGCCAACCACCCGCTCGCCGGAGCTCCGATTGGCCCGTTTTCGTTGTAGAAGCCGCTGGTCTCCTCTCTGCAGCCCGCAAGCCAAACCCGCAGTTCAGCCCATTGGGATTTGGCCCAACTTCGGCCCAAGTGAACTTCAGCCCATAAGACCAAGTGGGCTAGCAAGCTCAGCCCAAGTTGGTTTAATTTAGTTGAAGCCCAGGTCCACAGGTGCAGCCCATTAATTGAGTCTTTGGCCCAAGCAAGTTCAGCCGCGAAGAAAGTCCAATCGCAGCCAAGCCCAAGCCCAAGAGCGAGCGGTCAGAGTGCAAGAACAAATCTCGGTTGGGCTGAGATTTGTTGGGCCCAAGTTTAAGGCCCGATCTAAGCCTGCCGGTGTTGTCGAAAGCTCGATTTCGGTCACCGTCGCGGTGTTTCGGTTCCCGCTTTTAACCAAGTGAGTTTTACTCACTAATGCTTTCTTAGTCTGCTAATTATACTTAGGGTTGGTTAGATTTAATTAAATGCTATTAGGTGGTTAGATTAATTTAGATAAATTAAATTAGAGACTTAATAATGCATGTTATGTGGTTAGAAATAGACATTAGCAAGTAGGCATGCCATGTTATTTATTGAATAGGTCTCGGTAATTTTCCGGGCTCGTCTCGGCTTCCAATCAGACATTATGGGCCTAAATTGGATTTTTAATATTTATTTATTTAATTTTCGAAATTAATTATTTAATTAATTATTTTTCCGGAAATTCAACCGGGATGGCCGGTGACTGGAATTTCGTGCTGATTGTCGTGGTGCAGTCCGTTTATTTAATTGAGCTTCAATTTATATGGAATTGATTTAAATTGTGAATTTTAGGATATGTTCCTAAATGGTTGTTTTTAATTATTTGATTGGGAAATGATTGGGTATCGATTGTCAGTATCGATGGTGGAGTGGTGAATCAGTGTGACATCTAAAAGGGCACGTGGGCTCGGTGATTTAATGCATCACTTTGGTGAACGAGTACCTTAGAGAGTGCACGTGGCCCCAGGCATCGTAAAAAGGGCACGTAGGCTCGGTGAATTGATGCATCACTTTGGCGAACTAGTGCCTTAGAGAATGCACGTGGGCCCAGGGAATTAAGTGAGGCATCTTGGGAGAGACACGTGGGCTCGGTGATTTGATGCATCACTTTGGTGAACTAGTGCCTTAGAGAATGCACGTGTGCTTGGTGACATGTAATCGACTGGTTCGATTCGTTTTGAGTAGTTGGGTGCCTATTATGATTTGTACTAATTTGCAGGTGGAATCTGAGGCCAAGGTAAGTCCTCTGACCTGTACGTGTTTAGGCAGCCCATAGTTTATTGGCTTACTAATCGAGTCTTAGGGGGTAGAACTCGCTGAGACGTGGTCTCATTGGTTATTGAATAACCATTTCAGGACCCTGAGGAGGAGCTGAGAAGGAGGAACCTGAGGAGGAGAAAGATTTTTGAAGAAGAAGATGATCCAAAGAGGGATCTTGAGTACAACCCGGATGTGGATTGAGATCCCATCCCTTTTGTGAACCCTGTCTTAGTGTAGATAGGTGTGAGACCTATATACTGTAAATAGTATTGTAAATATACTATGAGTTGTGTTGTTAATAAAAGTGTGGTTGTGAATTTCAATATGAAAAATATGGCATGCTTTTCTATCTCATTGTTTTATTGTCTGGGGATTTATAACTGCTTCCGCATGCGCATAATAAATTGAAAGGGTCGGCGATACATAGTCCTAGGATATCGCATTCTAAAATCGACCAAGTAGAAGGATGTGTGCGTGCCCGAGGATCGGGGCGTGACAACAAGCCTCCCAAAGAGTCCAAAATGTTGTAGCCCCATGGACCTACGAATTTTGTACATTCTCTCTCCAATTCCAACTCAATTTCTCTCCAATTGGACTTAATTCAAAGGCCAAAATGTCAAGGAGGATGCCCACATCAAATTCCACATTTTTTCTTGCCAATCGAACCAACTTGAATGCCAAAGGTGCAACCAAAAACGGTCCTCAAATTTTCCCAGTCCAAAATAGCCCAACTTTGAATTTTCGCCAAAAATCCCGATTTGCTGAAAATTCTTTGGAGGATGAGTCGATGTTCCAAAAATAAATCGTGACATGACAGAACTTTCAATTTCTGAAATCGGGTTTAATTTCGTGGTTAATTTCAACCGAACGCGATTTTAGCGTGACCCAACCTACCGAGTAGCTTTTAGGAATTTTTAGCGCATTTGACCCGTGGTCAATTATTTTCGAGTCACATTGTACATCTTTGACACATTGACGACTCTTGGTTGTCATGAAAATCTCGAGGTTTCAAATATGGGCACAGGGTACATAAATGATAGAAAAATCGGTTTAATACTGTTCGACAAGAATTTTGCAATTAGGTAGAATCACCCACACTTTAATCACATGCCTTTGTCGAACTGACCTATCTCCGATCTCTGGTTGATTTTGACAGTGCTGTAATGACCCTTGCGGATTAGCATGGTCGAGTAATCGATTTCTAGTCGAATTCTCAAGTCTATTGCGTTTAGATTCCTTAACGGCTTCACATGATAGATTAATTATCCCATGGGTGAGTGATCGGCTCAGGGAAAAGAACTATAGGTGCGTCGATGAAAAGCCCAATTCATTTAATTGAAAATAGAGTCAGAAAATTAGGATGTCACACCCGCTACGGGTAACCGGCGGGCGGCAGATAAAAGGAAAATCTAAAATAATTATTAAAAAATTAAAAGAAATTGTTGGTTGTACCAAATGCATTCTTATTTTTTTCTATTCCAATATAAATTTTATATAGTTACCAAACACTCTATTTTACTTAGAAATTATTTCACAGAATGGAAATAGAAAAAGACTATTTTTAAAAGAAATTATTTTTGAAATAAAAATATTACCAAACGCGCTCCCGAGGTGGCGATGATGGGCTTCGATCAAGCATGAGCCTCAAATTTCAGTTTGTCCGTGATCCTTGCTGTCGGGTCCACCTCGGCTTGGTGGTGCTCGAGTTTGAATGAAGATGAGGTTGGGGCTACTCGTGGTGGAGCTGTAAATGAGTCCGAGACGATTCCAATTGGGGTCGAGGGCGGCGGTGGCAGCAAGTGAATGGCACGAAAAGAGGTCAATTGAGAGGGGAAGATATGGTGTGTCCATGTGAATAGTTGACGAAACTTGGGTGAGGTCTCTCAAAGACATAAGACATGGAAGAGCCCAAATGACGCAAAGAATGAGAGAGAGACGAGAAGCTTCGATTTTGAAACTTCGGATATTGAATAGAGCTAGAAAAGGTTGAAAAAGAAGAGGAGAGTGACCATGGGAAGAGAGTGAGGCCGTGGCCCAAGATTCTATCCCACCCTCGAAGTGGGATTTTTTTTATCCAAATTTCATTTGGTTATCGCGAAACACAAACAAAATAAAAGTTATTCTATTTAGAGTTTTATCTAAAACACCAAGTGTGACATCCGGAAATTCGACCTCGTCTCGATTATATGAAATGGACATTTCGTCAACGCGCCTATGGTCATTTTACTCTGAGTTGGCCACTCACGAGTTAACTAATCTATTAGGTGAAGCTGTTAAGGGAAATAAACGCGGCAGACTAGAGAATTCGATCGGAAATCGACTACTTGACCATAATAATCGGCAAGGGTCAATATGACATCGTATAATCAAGTTGAGATCGGATATAAGTCAATTCAACAGAAATACGTAGTCGAATTACCATGCACGATTGCGATATTCGTGTCGAATGGTTGTAACTCGATTTTCTATCGATAGTGCACTCGGGACACGTAATTGAAACCTTGCGATTTTTATGACAATCGAGAGTTGTCTACGAGTCGGAGATGTACGAATGTGGATTGAAAATTATCGACCATGGGTCAAACGCGCTAAAATCCCTCAAAGCTACCGAATAAGTTAGGTCGTACTAAAATCGCGTTCGGTCAATTTTAATCACGAAATTGAATTCAGTTTCAGGATTTGGACATTCAAGCGTGTCACGATTTATTTTTAGGACGTTGTCTTATCTTTCAGAGAAATTTCGATGAGTCCGTAATTTTGCGGAAAAATTGATTTCAAATAAATCGGAAAAGAATTAGAAATTCGTATGGGCTTTGGGAGGGATTAAATGGCTGCCAAACAGAGTTATCTTGTGAGAAATGAGAGCCAAATAGCCATGGGAGGGATGTTTGACAATTGAGGATGAAGACTTTGGGGCTTACTCATAATTAATTAGATATTTCACAAGGCAATCTATTCGTTAGCCTCTTGACTTATTGGCCTTCTTTCTCTCTCCACCAATTCCCCTCCTTTCATGCGTGCAAAGCCTCCCAGCAAAACAACCCACTTCCATTTTTCTTCTTCTTCCCCCACGTTCCCTTTTCCCCTCACATCTTCATCCCCTCTCTTCCACTCCTCCTTCTACCATCACCCGCCATCCACGGCAGCCTTCTTCCTTTCCTTGTTGTTGTTGCTTACCTCCACCACCTCCATCTTCTCCACAAAGCAACTTCATCAGCCCGCGCATCCAGCAACCTGGCAGCTTCAGCAAGCCACCACCGCCAATTTGAATCACACCAGCAGCTCTGCCCACCAAGTAGCCCCACCACAGCCGTCTTCATGCCCAACTTCACCGAGCAACCACCACCTTCAACATCCAGTAGCCAGCAACCACCAGCTCCTTCGCGACTAGCTCGCCGAACAACAGGCACCAGCTCATAACCGAACTAGCCCAAACCGTGAGCTTCCTTTGCGGTTTTCAGCCCCGGTCGGTCCTCTGTTGGAGACGTCGTAGGCTCGAGTCTTCACTGCCGTCGCGCCGCCGTCGCTGTGAACCTGCTACCATCCTATTCTAGTGAGTTAATGCCCTAATCCTTGATTAGGTTGTTAATTGCGTTTATGGGGTTAGATTAGCATTAATTAGCTTAGTTAAATTAGTATTAAGTGAGATTAGCCTTAAAATGGATTAGTGTTAATCTAGTTTTGTTATATTAGCCTTAGTATGGATTAATGTTAATATAATTGGTTAGATTAGCACTAATGAGGGTGATTTAGTCTAATTTAGTGGATTTCTCTCGGATCTGGTTACCGAACCCTTGCCGTTTGCCATTTTGTGGGGAAAAATGTGCTATCATTTTGAGGTTACTTCCTTCTTGAGAAATGTTCTAGACATCTTTATCTATGACATATATTTTACTCAGGATTTTAGGGATTTAAAAGAATCATAGTTCAGTTTCGTTATTTGCAAAACGGAATCTCTGATTGTTTTGGAAACAGTGACTTTTTTGTGTTCAAATGATTTTCATCAACTCTTAAGGTTCAATTTTCGAAAGAGTTTCTTCACAAAAGTTGTTCATCACATATTTCAGCTTAACATATTCAAATTTCAGATCAAACGGACAAATTTTGGATCTCGAACCAAACTAATTTTGAAAAACATAATTTTTGGAAACGGACACAGTTTTTTTAACAGTTTGAGTGATTCACTGCTCTTAATCCATAAGGATCTAGGTCAAGGTGTCTTCATGAAAAATGTTTGTTTAGGTATCTTTTAAAACATATTCAAATTTTAGAATTTTTGAGCATGTTTGATTATGTTTCTGGAATTAAAGTTGGATGCGCACGAGTGGCCTGGTTTCTGCCGGTTAAGGCCGGTTGTGGTTTTGTAGTTGTTCTTGGTATCTCACTTGTTGGGAAATGAATATGTTGTGATTTGGTTGATGTTTGGCATGCTGAGAACTCATGCGTGGTATTATGTGAATGGTTGTGCTATGGTGATGATTTATGGTTATTACAAAAGATGACCTTTTAAACTTTCAATTGGAAAATCAATTAGGTGTCGGGTTGGACACCAAAACTTATTTGCCCAATAAAAGAATGAGGTTTCAAACTAGGTGCGTGCAAAGTTTGACGGATTAATTTTGAGTACGTGAACACCTATGAATTTATTTCTAAACGTTTTGAACACAAAAAAAAAAGAGGGGTTATTAAGGTTTGTTTTCAAAAGAGGGTGGTTGGAAAAGAAATTAGAAAAGAAATATGGTGTTGGGTTTGGATGCCAGGTTTTATGTGCTCAATAAAACGATGATATTTATACTAGATGCGTACAAAGTTTGGCGGGTTAATTTCAAATGCGGGACCCTATACAAATTTATTTCGGAAAGTTTGAACAAAAAAAAAGGGGTTGCCAAGTGAATTTAAAAAAAAAAAAAGATTTTTGGTGTTCATGACTATATGAGGGAGGATAAGGTTGACTCGATTGATGAGGTGCCTACATTGTTAGGTTAATTAAGTGGTTCATTTTAATTAATCACAATTTATTTATTTAATTAATTATAATTAGCGTAAATTGTGTCAGGATAGCTGGTTATCAAAATTTTACGTTGATCGTCATGGATGCGTGGATATGTATTGTGCTGAGGAAATCAAATGTGTTGTGAACATGTAAAGGATTATGTGCTACACGACATGAAATTTCGTGAGAGCCACCTCTAGGGCCTTGTACTATTGCTATATGTGGTCAAGGGCTAAGTGCTACACGATAATACAATTTTGTGGGAGTTACCTCAAAGGCCTTGAGTTTGGATATTTAGCGTGGATTGAACCATCGATATGAGATATTTGTGCCTTATTATGGGGTAAAATTGTGTGACACAGAATGTGATGTCATAACAATTTTACCTTATAATCGAGACCCCTGTGATTGTCTGAAAGATGAATTGATGTGTTCTAGTTATGAAATACGTTTGCTGCGTGCATATGTATATGAGATGTACTAATTTGCAGGGAGGTGCTGAGGCGAGGTAAGTCCTATATGGTGCATGTTTAGGACGCCTCTGAGTGAATTCTCGTCCTAATTAGAGTTTATGGTGTTGACTTACTAAGATTTTATCTCACCCCGTCGTGCTTTAAATTTTTCAGGTCCATAGATGGAGAACTCGGAGCCCAAGGCTGGAGGGTCCGGTGTGTAGGTGGCCTAGGGTTTTCTTTTGGATAAAGACTTGTTAATATGAACCCTTAGGTTAGCTTGGCGTGTAAAGTACAGTCGTGAAATAAAAGCATTGGCATGTTTTTAGACCATCCGTGTGTTTGAGTTTTGATTGGGTGGTGTATTTAATTCGCTTCCGCATGTGCATAAAAAGGAAAAGGGTCGGCGATGCATCTTGGGATGTCGTATTTTTAAGTCGATTGCCGAGGGATGTGCGCGCGCTCGAGGTTCAAGGCGTGACATCCCCGCCCGAAGTGGTATCAGAGGTGGTTAGTGTATGGAGTGATAAGGTGCGATGGGTTTTAGGATACTTAACTAGGAAAGACATTTTCCTTACGCTGATGCTTGTGATTGATTGATAATTTTGTGCGGGTCGCTCATATTTCTAATTTCGTGTTGCAATTGGAAGGCATGTTTCTATAAAGATCATGCAAAATGAGCGATCCTAAGCAAAGAGCCCCTCGGAGACGAGCCATAGTAGCTGTGACAGGTGCCAGAGGAAAGGCATCGAGACGAGCAAGTACTAGAGGTAGAGCATCAACTCCGGCTAGTACCGGGGGTAGAGTACCGCCTCGGGCTAGAACTGGAAGAGGAGCACCAGGCGATCTTAGGTTGGATGGGATCGTTCAGGCGCTTGAGACTCTAGGGAACGGAAAATGGCCGAGTTCTAGCATCTTTGTCAGGGTCAAATGTCAGTGGACCAGTATGAGGCGAAGTTTGTTGAGTTGTCTAAGAATGCATTGAGGTTGATTGAGGACCTAGTGGATGGGACAAAAAGGTTTTGGGATGATTTAAAACCGTACATTGGAAGCCAGTTGGTGCCTCTGAACCTGAAGGATAAGTAAGCTTAGGATAATGCACTACTAGGATGGGTGACCTCTTGGGATAGTGCTTACCTATGCGCCAAGGGATAAAACCGTGAGGTTCGGTATGGGACGGGCCAAAGCGGACAATATCTCTATTAATTAGTTCCTATCGAAGTGGGACCCCTTCAGTAGATGTGTAGCTCGGGGACGAACCAGGTGAAGGCTTGTGGGCCTGTAACAACTCGGTCCGATGAGGGCGGGGAGTGGTCGCCAAGGCCAAATGGCCTGAGCAAGGAGCGGCTCCTGGTAGGCTTCTAGGATAGCGAAGGGGGCAAGAATGAGTCGAACTATGCACTGAACAGGAGGGGCAGTGTTTCTGGGATAATTTTATCAAAGTGGCACAGTGAAAGTTTGGTTAAGCTTGTAGAACTTCGGTTTATTGGAATGAGGTCGGAGAAAGAAGGAGCATCTCACTGTAATGGATTGTTATTGTGAAGCAATTTAGTTTAACCTGTTGGTAGGAGGTAGTTTTGAATTTATTGAAAATCGAGGAGGACCCTCGATTACTTTGATTTCATTTATTGAGGCAACCCGGTTACTGGATATGGGTTGCCAAGGTTATTTGGTAACCTTAATGGATACATCAGTTGAGGAATCGAAGATGGAGGACATTGCCATACAAAAGGACTTTGCAGTGGATAACTATACTAAACTGTACGTGCGACATATAGTTCATCTTCATGGGGTGCCAGTGATGATCATGTCAGATTGAGACCCGAAGTTCACAGCAGCTTTTTGGAAGAGCTTACAGACTGCCTTGGGAACGAAGCTGCAGTACAACACGGCCTATCATCCTCATATGGATGGCCAGTTTGAGAGGATGATTCAAACCCTCGAGGACATGCTGCGAGCTTGCGTGTTGGACTTCAAAGGAAACTGGGAGGAACAACTTCATCTAGTTGAGTTCGCCAACAACAACAGTTATTAGCAGAGTATCCAGATAGTACTGTTTGAAGTGTTGTATGGCAGAGTCTACAGGACTCCTGTTTGTTAGGACGAAGTTGGAGAGCGTAAGATTATCGGCCCTAAGTTGGTTCAGTAATCAGTGGACGCCATTAAAGTGATTCGAGAAAGACTCAAGACTGCTCAGAGTCGCCAGAAAAGTTATGCAGATAAGCGGCAAAGACCATTGGAATTCCAAGTTGGTGAACACGTATTCCTTAAAGTGTCACCAATGATGGGTACTTCACAATTTGGCAAGAAAGGGAAGCTAAGTTCGAGGTATGTCGGTCCCTTTGAGATTTTGGAGCGAATAGGGACTTTGACGTATCATCTTGCATTGCCGCCGAGGTTTGCTCAAGTGCATGACGTTTTTCACGTGTCAAGGTTGAGGAAGTACGAGCCTGACCCGACCCACGTGCTGAATTTTGAGGAATGAGACGTGGACGAGAGAGTGTTGTATGTGGAGAAAGCAGTTCAGATAGTGGATCGAAAGGAGCAAGTGCTACACAACAAGACGATCTCTTTGGGCAAAGTGGTCTAGCAACACCACGGAACATAATGAGCAACGTGGGAAAGCGAAGAATCAATGAGACGTCAATACCCCCACATTTTTGAAGAAGAATTGTAATGGTTTAAATTTCGAGGACGAAATTTTTATAAGAGGAGAAGAGTTGTGATATCCTGAAATTCGACTTCATCTCGATTATATGAAATGGGCATTTCGTTGACGCGCCTATGGTCATTTTAATCTGAATTGACCATTCGTGAGTTAACTAATCTACTAGGTGAAGCTGTTAAAGGATATAAACGCGGCAAACTAGAGAATTCGATCGAAAATCGATTGCTCGACCATAATAATCGACAAGGGTCAATACAACACCGTATAATTGAGTTGAGATCGGATATAAATGGATTTGACGGAAACACGTAGTCGAATTAAGGGTGGTTCTGCACGATTGCGATATTCGCGTCGAACGGCTGTAACCCGATTTTTCTATTGATAGTGCATTCGAGACACGTAATTGAAATCTCGCGATTTTTATTACAACCGAGAGTCGTCTACAAGTCGGAGATGTACGAATGTGGATCGAAAATTATCGACCATGGGTCAAACGCGCTAAAATCCCTAAAAGCTACCCGATAGGTTAGGTCGTACTAAAATAGCGTTCGGTCGATTTTAACCACAAAATTGAATTTGGTTTCGGGATTCGGACATTCGTGTGTGTCAAGATTCATTTATAGGACGTCTCATCTTTTGGAGAAATTTCGATGAGTTCGGAATTTTGCGAAAAAATTGATTTCGAACAAATCGGAAAAGAATTAGAAATTCGCATGGGCTGTTGGGAGGGATTAAATGGCTGCCAAAAAGAGTTATTTTGTGAGAAATGAGAGCTAAATAGCCATTGGAGGGATGTTTGACAATTGTGGATGGGCTTACTCATGATTAATTAGATATTTCACAAGACAATTCATTGGTTAGCCTATTGACTTATTGGCCTTCTTTCTCTCTCCCCCACTTCCCCTCTTCTTTCATGCGTGCAAAGCCTCCCAGCAGAACAACCCACTTCCATTTTTCCTTCTTCTTCCCCCACGTTCCCTTTTCCCCTCACATCTTCATCCCCTCTCTTCCACTCCTCCTTCTACCAGCACCCACCATCCACGCCAGCCTTCTTCCTTTCCTTGTTGCTGCCGTTTACCTCCACCACCTCCATCTTCTCCACAACAACTTCATCAGCCCGCGCATCCAGCAACCCAGCAGCTTCAGTCAGCCACCACCGCTAATTTCAGTCACACTAGCAGCTCTGCCCATCAAGCAACCCTACCACAGCCGTCTTCATGCCCAACTTCACCGAGCAACCACCACCTTCAACGTCTAGCAACCAACAACCACTAGCTCCTTCGCGACCAGCTCACCAAATAACGGCTAGTAGCTCAGAACCAAACCAGCCCAAACCGTGAGCTTCCCTTGCGATTTTCAGCCTCGGTCGGTTTTCCGTTGGAGACGTCATAGGCTTGGGTCTTCACCACCGTCGCGCTGCCGTTGCTGTGAACTCGCCACCGTCCTATTCTGGTGAGTTAACTCCCTAAACCTTGATTAGGTTGTTAATTGCGCTTAGGGGGTTAGGTTAGCGTTAATTAGCTTAGTTAAATTAGCATTAAGTGAGATTAGCACTAATGATGGTGGTTTAGTCTAATTTAGTGGATTTCTTTTGGATCTGGTTACTGGGCCCTCGACGTTTGCCATTTTTATGGGAAAAAATGAACTACCATTTTGAGGTTGCTTTTTTTCTTGAGAAATGTTTTAGACATCTTTAGCTATGACATATATCTTGCTCAAGATTTTAGGGATTTAAAAGAATGAGATTTCAGTTTCGTTATTTGCAAAACGGAATCTCGGATTGTTCTGGAAACAGTGACCTTTTGACCTTTTGACCTTTTGGTGTTCAAATGATTTTTATTAACTCTTAGGGTTTGATTTTCAAAAGATTTTCTTCACAATAGTAGTTCATCACATCTTTTAGTTTAACATATTCAAATTTCAGATCAAACAAACAAGTTTTGGACTTTGAACCAAACTGATTTTGAAAAACATAATTTCTAGAATCGGAAACAGTTTTTATAACGGATTGAGCGATTTACTACTCTTAATCCAGAAGGATCTGGGTTAAGGTGTCTTCATAAAAAATATTCGTTTAGGTGTCCTTTAGAATAATTCAAATTTTAGAATTTTCTGAGCACGTTTGATTATGTTTCTGGAATTAAACTTGGAGGCACGTGAGTGGCCCGGTTTCTGCCGGTTAAGGCCGATCGTGGTTTTGTAGTTGTTCTTGGTATCTTGCTTGCTGGGAAATGAATATGTTGTGATTTGGTTGATGTTTGGCATGCTGAGAACTCATGTGTGGTATTATGTGAATGTTTGTGCTATGGTGATGGTTTATGGTTATTGCAAAAAATGACCATTTAAACTTTCAATTGGAAAAACAATTAGGTGTCGGGTTGGATACCAAAACTTATTTGCCCAATAAAACAATGAGGTTTCAAACTAGGTGCGTGCAAAGTTTGACGGATTAATTTTGAGTACGTGAGCACCTATGAATTTATTTCTAAACGTTTTGAACAAAAAAAAGGGGGTTATTAAGGTTTGTTTTCAAAAGAGGGTAGTTGCAAAAGAAATTAGAAAAGAAATATGGTGTTGGGTTTGGACGCTAGGTTTTATGTGCTCAATAAAACGAAGAGGTTTTATAGTAGATGCGTGCAAAGTTTGGCAGGTTAATTTCAAATACGGGACCCCGTACAAATTTATTTCGGAACGTTTGAACAAAAAAAAAAAAGGGGTTGCCAAGTGAATTTTAAAAAAAAAAAAGAATGATTTTTGTTGTTCATGACTATATGAGGGAGGATAAGGTTGACTTGATTGATGAAGTGCCTACATTGTTTGGTTAATTAAGTGATTCAGTTTAATTAATCGTAATTTATTTATTTAATCGAGATTTATTTAATTAGTTATAATTAGCGTAAATTGTGCCGCCGGGATAGCCGGTTATTAGAATTTTACACTGATCGTCGTGGATGCGTGGATATGTGTTGTGTCACGCCTCGATCCTCGAATGCGTGCCCATCCCTCACCTTGTCGATATAATAGCGACGTCCCAAGACGCATCACCAACTCTTTATTTTAATACGCATGCGGAAGCTTATAATAAATCCCCAGACAATAAAACAATGGGATAGAAAAGAAGGGTTATATTTTTCTCAACTGAAAGCCATAACCACACTTTTATACAAAATAACCCACATAATATATATTACAATACTATTCACAATTCTGATCTATCCAACATTCAATCAAAACTCAGAGGTTGCAAAATAGGATGGGATCTTAGTCCTCATCCGGGTCGTACTTAGGATCCTCCTCGAGGTCATCCTCTTTGTCTTCTTCCTCTTCTTCTTCAGGGTCTTCAAGCTCCTCGTCAGGCTCACCCTCGGGTTCATCTTCAGGTTCATCTGCCAGCTCACCTTCAGGTTCTTCCTCCATGGGCTCATCCTCCTGGCACTCCTCCTGCTCCACGATCTCACCGTCCTCTTCGTTCCAGTTGTCGTCATCGATTGAGTACACGGGAGTACGAGCTTCTTCCTCAAGCTTTGGATCCTTAACATCCACTACCGATCCATCATTATGATCAGCCGTTCCTTCTCTGAACGCCTCTTCCAGTACGTACTGAGGCACATCCTCTTAAGGTATTGGGCCCTCTCTTCACCCATCATAATACTCACGGTACCACGACTGATATTCATGGGGCCTCAGGGTGTCCTGACCCACGTCAACCCTGACGGTCGACTTAACCAGTACGTACTCTAGTCCTTCCGGATGAGGGTGTATGTGGAAGTGGATCTCTAACTCGGTGAGTTCTTTATGGATACCAAAATGCATCGGAGGGCGAAGAGGTGGAGGCGCTGCCATCTAGGGGTTTGAGATGGTTATACAATAACCAATGAGACCATGTCTCAGTAAGTTCTACCCCCTAAGACTCGATTAGTAAACCAATACACTATGGGCTGCCTAAGCACATACAGGTTAGAGGACTTACTTTGGCTTCAGATCCTATCTGCAAGTCAGTATAATTCATAATAGGCACCCACTTTGGCACTGTTTGGTAACCATCCAAACAATGACTAATTCTTATTTTTTGTTCCCAAAATCAGTTTGGGACGAGAATCGCGTTTGGTAAAATTTTTGTTCCCGGGGCCAAATTTGTTCCCAGGAATAGATTGAGAAGAGAATCAATAATAAAAAAAAAAGTTGATTCTTGTTCCGGGAACAAAATTGAGAATCAAAGCTCTTCTTCTTCTCTTTTTCTTCTTCTTCATCGACCGCCATCCCGCGACCGCCGCTCGTCACTGGTCGCCGGCATCCGCCGCTGCCGGTCGCCATTGACTGGTCTGGCGAGCTCGCTGGTGGCCAAGCGAGCCTCGTCGGGGCTCGGCGAGGCCCGCTTAGCCCCAATGAGGCTCGCCTAGCCTCGCCGATGGCCAGGTGGGCCTCGCCTAGCCCCGGCGAGGCTCGCCCAGCCCCGCCGGTGGCTAGGCAGGCCTCGCCCGGCCTCGACGAGGTCGGCCTAGCCATCGGCGAGGCTTGGCGGGGTTGGGCACGCCTCGCCCAGTTGCTGGCGAGGCTCGGCCGATGAGGGCCCGCCTCACCGAGGGCCGGCGGCGCTCCAGTGAGGTCGTTGGCCCTCGTCTGGCCGGTCGCCAGATCGGGACCGGCCTGAAGAAGAAGAATAATAAGAGAAAAATGAAAAAAAAAAAATGAAAAAAGGAAAAAAAAAGAAAAAAAAAAAAAAGGAAAAAATATAAAAATTATTTAAAAATTGAAAGAAATTGATTTGGAACAGAATCAATTAACACGGTACCAAATGCAATTCTATTCCAAAATCAGAAATTTGGGACAGTTATCAAATGCATTCTTTTACTTAGAATCAGTTCCCGGGAACAGAATAAAAAATAATAATTTCTTGTCAGAATCCGTTCCCAGGAACAGAATCGTTACCAAACGCGCCCTTATTCATCACAGATCGAACTATCGATCAATCGACCTAGTCGATTACATGTCAATCGGACCATTCCCTGGTCATTTCAATCAGTACCAAACATTCCCCACGATGGAATATCTAGTCATCGAGCCCACGTGCATTCTCCAGGATGACATACCAAGTCTTCGAGCCTACGTGCCTTCTCCAAGACGACGTACCTACTTATCGAACTCACGTACATTTTCCAAGGTGGAATATCTAGTCATCGAGCCCACGTGCATTCTTCAGGATGACATACCGAGTCTCCGAGCCCACGTGCATTCTCTAAGGCGACCTATTTGCCAAGATGACATAGTTAATCATTGGGCCCACGTGCATTCTCTAAGGCGCCAAATTTGCCAAAGTGATGTATTAAATCACCGAGCCCACGTGCCCCTTTCAGGATGCCATACTTAATCATTGAGCTCACGTGCATTCTCTAAGGCATCATATTCGCCAAGGTATCAAATCACCGAGCCCACATGTCTCTTTCGAGATGCCATACCTAATCACCAACCCACGTGCATTCTCCCAGGTGATACACCAACTCACCGAGCCCACGTGCCTTCTCCCAGGTGATATACTTCCTACCATGAATCCACTATGAAACAACGCCTTTCTCAGTAGTTCACCAGTCTACTTTCGATCGATTAAGCGATACCCGATTATTTCTCAATCAAATAATCAAAATCAATTCATTTAGGAACATATCCTAAAAATTCACAATTAAATCAATTCGGCATGATTCAAAGCTCAAATAAATAAACGGACTACACTACGACAATCAGCATAAAATTCTGGTCACTGGCCATCCCGGTTGAAATTCCGGAAAATAATTAATTAATTAAATAATTTCGAAAATTAATTAAATAAATACTAAAAATCCAATTTAGGCCCGTAATGTCTAATTGGAAGCCGAAACGGACTGGGAAAAATCCCATGACCCATTCAATAATTAAAACAACGTGTCTACGAGCTAACGACTATGTCTAACCATCTAACATGCATTGTTAAGTCACTAATTTAATTTATCTAAACTAATATAACCTCCTAATCTTTCTTAATTAAGACTAATCAACCCTTAAGCTTCATTAGCAAACTAAGCAAGGATTAGTGAGTTAAACTCACCCGTTTAACAATCCATTCGGATCGAAACGTCAGGAACGTCGCGGGGGACGTTTTTCTCCAAAGCGGGTCTAAGGTACAGGGCCTGGAAACACCTCAAAATGGGCTTGGAAGTGGCTGGAATACCCACTTTTCTACTTGCTATTTTGAGCTGCAAAACAAAAAGAAAACAAGGTTGAAGCGGCGACAAGGCTCGGGAATGGTAGGCGGTGGTTCGGCAAGTTGAACAACGTTCCTAGCGAGCTTCCTCAGCCTCTCTCAGTGGCTGGACAGCCCCTCAAACACATGAACAGGAGCTAGAACAGAGGTGGTTGGACGGCGGAACACGTGGCAAAGGGCGGACGGCGACTCGTGCGGCGGTGGCGTGCGAAACGGCGAGACACGCGGTAGTGATGGCGTGGGTGACTTGCAGCTTCTCCTTGTTGTCTTCCTAGGCTATGGTGTGCGAAAATGAGGAGGAGGGAGAGGGTTTGGCCGGCTGCAAAGGAGGGGGAAGGATAAGGGAAAGAGAGGGGGCCACATGCCTTCTTTTTCCTCAAAAATATCCTCTCAAGTCATCCTAGGCCAAGCACACCTCCTTGGCTCACATTGAGCCACATATGCACTCCTCACAACTTCTCAAAATGGTCCATTTGGCTAGGGTGAAGGGGGAGTTACGAAATTGAGGGGTTTTAGTTTCAATTGAACTCTTATTCATACTTGTTTTGTCATGAACCGGCCTCAATAAATTCAATTGACCCTCCATCGATCAAATCGCTATTTTTCCTCACCCCTAGATCCATCTTGCTTTCCAATTTTGCCATAAAAAACAATCCTCGGCTTTTTCTCGGGGTCGGCGACGACTTTTTTTCCCAAAAAGTGTCGGTTGCAGAAAAATCTTTTGAGACTGAGTCGACACTCCTAGAATTTATTGTGACATGACAGAAATTTCAATTTATGAAATCGGACTTGAATTCATAGTTAATTTCCATTTGGCGCGTTTTTAGCGTGACCCAGGTTACCGGGTAACTTTTAGAAATTTTTAGTGCAAATGACCCGTGGTCGATTTTCTTCGAGCCACAATGAACCCACTCGATTCATTGGCGACTCTCGATTGTCGTGAAAATCTCAAGGATTCAAATACGGACACAAAGTACCAAAACAATAAGAAAATCAGTCTAGTGCCGGTCGACGAGAATTTTCTAATTTACTGGTGTCACACATGATTAGCCACACATCTCTGTTGAACTAGTTTATCTATGATTTCAAATCGATTTTTAGCTGTGTCGTAATAGCCTCTAAAGATGAGTACGGCTGAGAAGCCGATTCCTGGTCGAATTTTCAAGTCTATTGCATTAAAATTCCTTAATGGTTTCCCCAAATAGTCTAGTTATCTCGAGAGTGATCGGCTCTGAGAATAACCTTATAGGCGTGTCAATGAAATACCCGATTTATTCAGTAGAAAATAGGGTTGAAAATCTAGGATGTCACATGTTGTGCTGAGGAAATCAAATGTGTTGTGAACATGTAAAGGACTAAGTGCTACACAACAATGAAATTTCGTGTGAGTCACCTCTAGAGCCTTGTAGTCAAGGGCTAAGTGATACATTGCGACTTGAGTGACATAGGAGCCACCTCTAGGACCTTGCACTACTGTCATGCATAGTAAAGGACTAAGTGCTACACGATAACGTAATTTCGTGGGAGCCATCTCTAGGGCCTTGTACTATTGCTATATGTGGTTAAGGGCTAAGTGCTACACGATAACGTAATTTCGTGGCAGCCACCTCTAGGGCTTTGTACTATTGCTATATGTGGTTAATGGCTAAGTGCTACACGATAACGTAATTTCGTGGGAGTCACCTCTAGGGCCTTAAGTTTGGATATTGAGCGTGGATTGAACCATCGATATTAGATATCTACGCCTTATTATGGGGCAAAATTGTGTAGTACAGAATGGGATGCGTCATAACAATTTTACCTTATAATCGGGACTCCTGTGATTGTCTAAAAGATGAATTGATGTGTTCCAGTTATGAAATACGTTTTCTGTGTGCATAAGTATATGAGATGTACTAATGTGCAGGAAGGTGCTGAGGCGATGTAAGTCCTATATGGTGCATGTTTAGGATGTCTCTGAGTGAATTCTCGTCCTAATTGGGGTTTAGGGTGTTGACTCGCTAAGATTTTATCTCACCTCGTTGTGGTTTAAATTTTTCAGGTCCTTAGATGGAGAACTCGGAGCTCAAGGCTGCAGGGTCCATGGGTTTTCTTTTGGACAGAGACTTGTTAATATGAACCCTTAGGTTAGCTTGGCGTGTATATGAAGTATAGTCGTGAAATAAAAGCGTTGGCATGTTTTTAGACTATCCCTGTGTTTGAGTGTTGACTGGGTTGTGTATTTAATTCACTTTCGTACGTGCATAAAAAGGAAAAGGGTTGGCGACGTGTCATTGGACGTCGCATTTTAAGTCGACCGCCGAGGGATGTGTGCACGCTCGAGGTTCGGGGCGTGACACCAAGCTTACCCTAGTAGTGTAACATTGAGCAAGCAGGTTCTAGACCTCTTCTCAAACCTCTTAAATTGAAGATGAATGGATGGAACAGAGGTGTCACGGAATCCATTGGATGATACGATGATTCCTATTGTCCCACTCTTCAAGTTTTCACCATATTCTTTGGCAGCCCGTGTGGGATCTGTGATACCTCCCGTTACATATCGTATCACCATAGTTTCCTTCCCTACAGGAAGCTACGCATAGCTTGAACCCATAAAATATTATTAGACCCATTTAAGACAGTCTGTATGGGCTGGGAGACTTTTGACTCGTCCATTTTTCACAAAATAATAAGCATAGAAAGAGAAAAACTCAACGTTGCACATCGAATCAACAAAAAACCAACCTCAAATTCGGAAAGAGCACCATGAAAAACCTCAGGAAATGAAAGAAGATGAACTGGCCGTCCAAAGTCGAATAGGTCCAGTCAACGGGGTCTAAATACTGTTGATGTGGTGTTGCCGAAGTGGCAGTCGTTAATGTCGTTCTGCTGACGTGGTGCCATCATTGCGAGTGCTGACGTGGCAGATGAGATGCCCCTGCAAACATAGCAATTATGTGGAGGCACTTGTCCGATGAAGGTAGATGGTTGATGCAAGCGCGTGCAATTGGTGGTGGTTTTATGGTGGCCGGAGTGATGGGTGTGGCTAAAGTAGACAGGTGGTCCTCCAAGTCGTGAGAAATAGGTTGTGGCCGTGGCTTGGCTGCTGGGATGCAACTGAGGACGGAACGAAAGCGGTGGTGGATGACGTGAAGTGCGAAAAGGGGGCAGCGACGTCAGACCACAAGGCGGCAGAGCGTGGAGAGAGGTCGGGGTATTCGAACTTGGTGAGAAACTTGACACTTCTGAAATAACAGGCACGACTTTCATTTTGTGTGAGCGATTTGTGCACCCAATTATGACGAGCAATGGGTTTGCACATTGCTAAATAGCTAAGTACTGGCTCTAATACTCCGTCGGTAAAACCATTTTTCCCAATGGTAAAGCTGTTAGTAAATGAGCCAATAATATATTTCAGCATTTAACTTAGTACTTCCTCTAGCATTTAAGGCAGTGTTACAACTGCGAGACAGGCTTTGGACGGCACCTCTTTAATAGAATCAATAGCAAAATAGGAAAATAGGCGAAATAAAATTAATAATAAGCAGGAGAAAAATGAGAGCGTCAGGATTCGAACCATTAGCCTATATTCTGATATAATGTTAGACGAATCAGATTTCCCAATAATGTTATGTGGCTTAATAGTTAGGAATCTTTGAACAGCTCGTGTTTTGTTCTTTAGTTGCGACATATTTTGTCTGAGAAAACTTCCTGGCAGGTAGCATAACAATAAGGTTACGGTGACAAGCTTACCTTTAGATCACGAGTGGTGTAGAGAAATTATGACTCAAAATTAGGACCACGCATGTGTGCTTGTTTATTCTCACTTGCAAATAGGGGCTGCAATTAGAAAAGGCATTCGAAATTAATAAAATGAAATTGTAACCTTGTTCGATTAAATTGTGTTGCCAAATTTGACGTCCTTTGTCAATGACCAAGACTTCTTCACTCCCTACTTTTTCAATCTCAATCTATTAAAGCATAAGCAAAATGTTTATCTACTCATGGTTTAGCCTACGCATCTTGACAGAGAGAGAGAGAGAGAGAGCCACACTCGAAATCTTGTAAGGACAGGGGTAATGACACGGCCATTCTTCTACCCGAAAAACACAGTCTTAAATTACCAAAATCCAAATCCTCATAATAGCGCTCTCACTCTAATGGCTACCAATGAGGAACCTGAAAAACGCGAAAGATGAATAGAATGAGCAACCAAAACCCAATGAATAATGCATATTTCTTCTAAGCAGATCGAGTACTCACTATGCACTTTACAAAACAAAACAACAACTCATTTAACCCAAATCCATTATTGCGGAAAGGTGAGCGATCGAACAATAATATAGATAGAAAAAGAAAATAAATCGGACACCAGATTTATGTGGTTTGGTCGTAAAGACCTACGTCCACGGGGAGAGCAGCGACGAATTTCACTATAGATCAAGCAATACAAGGAGATTACACACTCGAGTCACTCAAACACTCTCTCGGTGTTTCCCAAGCCCCAATTACACCCAACAACGCATGCAGTGTTTAGCCCCGAAATTCCTTAAGAAATAATCTCTCAATCTCACGAAGGAATTACACGCAAATCTTATCACAAGATTTAATTGGCTTGAACACTAAATCTTCTTGGATATAATTCACGAAGGATAACGACAAAGAAGATCCCTCCCAAGCACTCGACGACAAAACAACGCTTCAAGAACACTTCTTCATGATCAAACTCTATACATCCACGGCCACAAGTATATATATATAAGTGAGATCCTTATTCTTTTGCCGACTTCTCATAGGATTCTATTTCCTGTCTTAAATGATTTTATCCAAAACATATATCTGTATATTTTAAACAAAATCCAAGTCCAAGTGAGAGTTGGACTTTCCTATTTTAGCGGCCAAATTCTCCAACGCAAATTCGAATTTTGGAAGTTGATCTTCGGATCTTCTTTGCTCAATTTCGAACGTCCGCAACATATCCAATTCGAAAAATTCGGAATTTCGCATTGGGCTCAAACTCGAGACATATTTTAACATCCATAATATAACAAACTTATAAGAAGAGAACTAGTTACATATGCCTCAACATAAGTATCCATTTCACAATAATATCAAAACAAATATCATTAGTTTAACCCATTGATCAATCTCATCAATTCATGCCAATAATGCATTTTATTGGCCAAACTTCTACTCAAATATCTATAGTAGTGACGTATTGCACCTTGTGATAAGGTGACCAAACTCCCCCTTGCCTTGGTCTCCACTTATGTTGCTAGTGGCTGATCCACAAGGATATCATTAACTATTATGCATATCCACAAGCCCCTCATTGGGCTCATAGTGATATTGAACATCAATACAAATCCACAACAACATCATCTACAATTCACAAAGCCAAACCAAAAATATATCATAAATCGGTTTCACAAATAAAAGTACATAATCTTTTACAACTTAAACTCATCTGCTACAAATACATTTTCGTGAAGCATTTCTCATTTCAAAACTCATTTCATAAATCATTTCACAAAGCGCATATCCTATAATAACTTTCCATAACACATTTCCCAAACATTCTTAAATACCAAAACCTAGTAAACGTCTAGTTCAGATTTTATGCAACAAATACACTTATTCATAACTTATAATGTATGAAATCTTTATTGTTTTCAAGACATGAGTTTAGAAATTCATAAAAGAAATAGCACTATTCATCTGAAAATGGCTAAACCGAACATTGCGTAACTAAACGAGCCGACGATCTTGCAATTTTTTCAATTAAAAGAGAATCAACATTAAAACCAAATAAAACTCTACCTCAATTATAAAACGGGTAAATTATGCCAAACACTAACGAAACAACTTCTATTGGCTAACAAATCGCTTACTTGAAGCGATTACTCAGATATAAATGCAATGTGGAACTTGCCGGCGAAGTCCTAAAATTTCACTTGGACCAAATCATTACTTCAAATCAACTTCCATGAAACCCCACGGCCTTACAATGACATAATCTACCATTTTCATGAAATCCCAAAACTCCACAACTCAAAGATCGGAATACACGGCTCAAAATTCCTAAAATTTTGAATTTAAGTCCTAAGTCTGAAAACTACTCTGGTTGAAAAAACAAGGGCGCAAACACTTATCAAGCATTATAATACAAAGTCAAATTTACTTGACGAGGCATTAGTGGCAAGAACCTCTCTCTTTCTTCCTTCTTTGTTCTTTCCCTTTCTTTCCTTTTCTTTCCTTTTGTGTCTTTCTCGGCAAGCTCCCCGTCCCGAGCGCCCCTTTTCCCTGTAATAACTGATGTCCACTTTCACTTCTTTAACATTTCCCTTCCTTCCGCGAAATTGTTGGGTGCAGCATCTTTGACTGTTGAAAACCCATATTTTACTTATCTGCATCATAGTGCTGTCCTTTTGATTGCCTGTGTCACATACCTCAATATCAGTGCTGTCCGCTTGCTTGCCTGCGTCACGTACCTCAATATCAGTCCTCGTCCTCTCTCTCTCTCTCTCTCTCTCAAACATGACAGATCCTTGTTACAAAAGACTGATGTTTCTTTGAACCGGTGGATCATAATTTTCACCATGGAGTGATGATATTGCCAGTTATCGGTAAGTAAAAGGTCTTCATTTCATCTCACTTGACGTTCATCTCATCTCTGCTTCAGTGAACTTTGAGCTACATATAGTTTGTTTTGGCTTTGGATGTCCAAGCTTCTCTTGGGTACAGTAGAATTCGGCTCTGCAGACGACTTCAAAAAAGCTGTAAAAAAGAAGAAGAAAACAAAAACAACTGAAGATAGAAAGAATGCGAGAATTTAAACCAAAAAAAAAAAAAATGCGAGAATTTCTTTTCTTCTCAAATGTATCTGTTTAAAAAAAAACCATGTAAGTAACTTGTAAGGTGGCGAATTTTCTAAAGCAGCAAGGAAAGGTCAAATCGCCTCACCGATGTTCATAGGGTTACTTAAGATTTTAGTGCGCAACCGTTTGATTAAGTCATACAGTGAAATATGTCTCTATAAGTTAACATCGTTGATCATTTTTGCCAGTTGCCTATTCATTAATTTGATGTCCACATCACTCTCCTTTTATGAGCAAATTATTTTCATCATTCTATTGCTAAAACAAGTGTTGCATCTCAGCTACTCTGAGTAGCGGCATTGTCGTGAAGAAGATGCAGGTGATGCCAGTCTTCTCTTCGCGTTTCAAAGAGCTGTGGGAAGAGTGGGAGCTCGACGGTGTGGTGTTCCTCAGCTTCACCCTCCAAATTCTGCTCATTTGTATGGGCAATCGCCGCAAATACATCCACTCTGCCTTGTTCAGGGGGGTCGTTTGGCTGGCCTACCTAATGGCTGATTCAGTCTCGATCTATGTGCTTGGCATAATCACAAACAAGCTCACAAAGTTAAACATTCAAAGTGTGGACGCAGACACCCAGCTGAACGCGTTCTAGGTGCCATTCCTCCTGTGACACTTAGGAGGACCTGACACCATCACAGCATATTCCCTAGAAGACAATGAGCTCTGGTTGAGGCACTTGTTGGCACTAGTCACCCAAGCAGGAGTGACTTTTTATATCTTCCTGATGGCATGGACCGGCCAAAAGATATCCATCCTCGCCATCGTGGTGATTCTTGCCGGACTCATCGAGTATGGTGAAAGGATTTCTGTGCTCTGGACTGCCAGCAGTGAGCAGTTCAGGGACTCCATCCCTGACCCGCCTCCTAATTATTCCAAGATATTGGAGCAACATAAGTTGATGAAAGCTGAGGGCTACGATGTCATACCACATGAAGTGATCGAGGTCCGCAATGTGATCGTGGAAAACACTGTGGACGGTGCCAATCCTTTGTCTTTACAGGGAGACCTCAATCTGGAGCAACTTTATAAGCGTAAGCAAGGAGAATTGCTTGCAGCCAGAGGCTTGGTCAAAATATTCCAATGCCTTTTTGTCACACCCCCGCCCCACCTCTGGCATGAGAGCATGACCCGGTGGGTTAGCATTGATGCCCCAGGCAACGTCGAACGTCCCAAAAGTCGTTTATCTTTAGTTAAGTACATGCGGAAGCAATCATAAACAATCCCCGTACAAACAAACACGGAAGCCGGGCAAGACATATGCAAACCAAGCAAATAAAAGCAACATATATTCATGCACATATTCACATATCAAAAGCTATTTGGATTACGTGTCCATCCTAGTCCTGAGCTACTTATTTCCATTTCCATATATAATCAATCAAAAGGCTGGGGTAGCCTAACTCCTCTACCGAGCTGCTCCTAAAAGCGGCCCCCATGCTAGATTCATTCCCTTCCTGGACCCAGGTTCACCCATCACAGACCTGAAATTGTGAGAACAACAAGAGTGAGTCGATGACTCAGTAAGTAGAAATCCTTAATTCTCCTATAGGAGGATGTCTCGCTGTCGATCGTCGGATACAAGATCACCACCCACTTGTCGATGGAAAATCAATAGCAAAGTTTGTGCCTTGCTTTACTTATACATATGAAAGGCTCTCAACCGTCTATGTACTTTCAAGAATCAAAGACAATGAGTTAGTGCAGGCTTTCAAAGATCCGTGGCTTATGATCATTTCGGTCACAAAAAGGGATACATGCATCTCATGAAACTCGTTCAAGCACTAAGTGACCCAATTCAAACATATGCTCCAATTGATGCAATGACTTAACAATACATATCAAAACAAACCCCGCTTTTGCAAGCATTACACATGTATCAATCATGGACCACACCTGGACTTTCATTTTTCTTTTTCAATATCATATTAGTCAAAATTAATCGACTCTTCTGATAACAACCGAGCATCGGTCCCCCCCTTAGCAACCGGCATCGTCCCAATCTCATTATCAAGACAGCATCCAGGGCGACCCCCAGGCATCGGCCTCACCTGGGCCGGCATCGTCCACAATCTCAATATCGGGACGACACCGGGGCTTTACCCTAGGAAATGACCTAGCATCCCCCAGCGTCGGCATATAGGTTCATCGCGTGTCCATGCATTTCAAGCATTAATCGATTCATGTTATGTTTAAACTCTTAGCCAAATAAAAGGCCCGAAGGCATGCCATGCAAAGTGAACCAATGAACGTCTCGTGTTTTTATTAAATCAAACTCATGCTGGATACGATTCGGGCTTGTGACCTTGACTTGGAACCATTCGCTCAGGCTTTAGCATTGTCCATAGTCACCAAGACCTCTCCTTGACATCCAGGTATGCTTGACACTCATGCGAGATCATGAACTTACTTAATGCAATAACAAGCAATAGAAACACAACAATCATAACAATACAAAGCCAACACAAGCAAACAATGACGTGATCCTAAAATCGATGAGCGTAGCACATCGTCCTATCAAAGAGTTAGGAAAGTCTACTTACTACTTTTTGGACCTAGCTCCAAAATGCTTCTTTGGTGGTCAGTCAGTGTCTAGGGTGGCTTGGAAGAGAAGGGCATGAAAGAGAGGAGAGGAAGGGAGAGGAAATGAGAGAAAGGCCAAGTCTTAAAATGTGAGGATGCCTTCTTCTATTTATGGGCCTCTTCCTCTTAGATTTTTATGCAAACTCATGATTACACTTAAATGACGAGTTGACCTACCTATCTTTCCGAGTTGGCGCCTAGGTCCTTTGGTG
Organism: Eucalyptus cloeziana; assembly: GCA_014182715.1. Taxonomy (NCBI): domain Eukaryota; kingdom Viridiplantae; phylum Streptophyta; class Magnoliopsida; order Myrtales; family Myrtaceae; genus Eucalyptus; species Eucalyptus cloeziana. The sequence goes on along the minus strand of CM024641.1, from coordinate 22,330,719 downwards.
TTGGCTTGTGATTGGTCCACCTATTTGCTTGCTCTCCAAGGCTCAATCTAGGCTTATTATTACCTATGGTGCCTAAGGGACACATAAGCCCCTTTAATGCCCAATGTTTTCTTCTAATTGGTTGGTCCTTACCTTGTTCACCAAGGCTACAATCTAGGGCCATCATAACCTAAGATTCATCTAAGATTCTAGGGGACACCTAAATAGGTGACTCACCTCACTTATTAATTGCCAAGATTTCATGCAATCATTAGGCTTAGATGTATTCACATTAGCCAACTTGCTCTCCAAGTTTTTTCTCTTTAATACCCTAAGGTCCAAAAGTATTTAATGCATTCTTATTTTCAAGCCAAGAAGTCTCTAGATTCACTTGCTCCTCAAGTTGGACGTGCAGCCCCCTTCCCTTCCAAGTTGGGCATGTGGTTCTCCCATTCTAAGGTGAAAACACTTTTGAGTAACTTTCGAAATCGGTACCATTACCTTATCAAACAAACTCAAAAAATTATAAAATTTTACTATGTTGTAGAGAAGACCTTAGAAAAAAAATTTCATGAAAGAATTTGAGCCAAATTTGAAAGAGCAACAAATCAGTGAAGACAACCCAAAAATTCATCCATTAAGTAGATTCAACAGTCAGAGAAAGAGACTCATTTCAAAATGCAAATCTTCACAAAACTCTTTGAAATTTTGATATGTTGTAGATACGGATGTCATTTAAAACTTTTGTGAATGAAACATGTCCAAATTCTAAAGGGAAGATTTTATAAAAATTCGAGAAAGCAACTTGGTTACCATTTTCACTATACTGGGCTTTTTCTATATGGTAATTGATTGGGCCTTCATCCTAACCATTTCACCTCAGAAAAATATAAAATTTAAGCATGTTATAGATCAAGATGTTTTGAATAAATTTTATGCAGAAAGCTTCTCCAAATTCATAACATAAAAAGCTCTGTAAAATTGGCAAACAACAAAGGTCCAGAAATTTCGAAAATTAAATGAGGTAAATTCTAGTTGAAAAGAGGAGTGTTCCCACTTGGCCTTGACTCAAGGGTCATCCATGGCTGTACAATCTTATCTCCCAAGATCCTAAGTAGGCTCTATACTAGCTTGGACACTTGTCTCGGTTATTTATTGGCTAATGTCCAAAAGAGATAAGGTAGACTTGTCTTGGTCCAAAGTTGGACTTGTCTTGGCCTTCTCCTCTTTCTCTCTGCATGTAGCCTCTCCTTTGTAGGTTCCAAAGTCTACCCTTCACACTTAGATCCTAGGATATTAATGGGCCTAGGCTATAGGGATATCTTTTTCCCCACTTTATTTAATACGTTCACATTTGTTCACACTCATTCACACTTGTTTTTCCAAGAAATTTTGATTATCCAAAGCTGAGACGTCCAATTCATTAATGACTTTAAATCTAAATCTAATCTTATCTTCTAATGTAAAGCCCCAACGTGTCAAGTGTTCGTGCTCCTTGATTTACTACATGACGAAGGCATTAGGTGCAACATGGAAAATATCTTAGTTTTGAAAGCCTTGTCATCCTGGACTAATCAAATTTAACCATGATCGACTATCTTATTTGGCTTGGGTTTCATGCCTAAGACATGATCGGAGGAAGCATACACAATCCGGCTTAACTGGTGAAACTAAGTTCGGACTTCTCTTTTACCATGTAAATGGCTTGAAGTTGAGGATGTTACACTTTTCACGAATCTCCTGCTGAGTTTTGAGGATCGCAACACAAGTAAGTCGGTGCTCAATAATAAGAATTTCCTGGTGGTCTTCAAGATCATCGAGATTGAATTTGGAATCATGTACGATTTGCTTTACACAAAGGCCAAGGCAATACATACTAGTTGGGGCTTGGCTCGTCGCATAACCGGATTGGTTTCAATCTGCATCGTATTGGTACTCTTTTTCCTGATCAAGGATCAGAATTACTCAGTAGCTGATCTTTATTTGACCTTTATACTGCTAGCACTGGCCATATTCCTGGATATTTATGCTCTGGTTGTTCTTCTTTTCTCCGATAAAACTGCTTGTTGGTTGATTAAGGAAAAGAAATTCGCAGTCTTGGTTTTCATCAATTGTTTGCAACCACTAACTAAGCGGCGCCAATGGTCGCATCACATGGCTCAATACAGCCTATTGAGCTTCGCCATCAAAGAGAAGCACCTCTTTTGCCATCGGCTCCTCAAATTTCTGAACATTGATGAGAAGGTCGAGAAGCTCCTCTACAAACATCACAAGGAAGTGACCAAAGATCTAAAGAAACTTATAATGTCACATTTTACGGAAATGCAGTCCCTGTGGACCACCAGAGGAAGCAGGGTGCTTGGAAAGTTCAACAGAATGGAGAGTTTAATGGAGCATTGAGTTGGAGTTCGACCAAAGCATCCTCATTTGGCATATCACGACTGGATTGTGTTGCCACCCAAAAGACAAAAACAGTTTGGAAAACCCAGCTTACAACGAAGCACATATCAGAGAACACATCAAATTGGGATCCAAGACCAGCAAGCGCTTGTCTCGATACATGTTATATATCCTTGTCATGTACCCTGTGATGCTGCCGACCGGGATTGGACGCATCAAGTTTCGAGAGACCTATGTCGAGGCCATGAAATTCTTCAATGAGTTCCACGAGCCCAACAAAACAAGCGTTCAAGGTTATATGAAGTGCGTGATGAAATGTGCAGGATTCTGCACAAGTGCTTGGCAACATATCAAGAAGAGGAAGAAGCGCAAATTCGATATAACCAGTGCGTGCAACCAGCTGTGGGAGCAGGTGAAGACACAGCTTGTCACGCCCTGAGCCCCAAGTACACGAACATCCCTCGACGGTCGATTAAAAATGCGACGTCCAAGAAAGCGTCGCTGACCCATTCCTTTTTATCTTTCGATTATACGCATGTGGAAACAACATAAATAAACACCCAGTCAACCAACAAAAATAGGGATAGTAAAATACAGCAAACGATTTCCCAAAAACAGCGATTTATTTATCAACTGGTTAACCCAAGGAGTTTAATATGTACAAGCCTACAACCAAAAGAAACTCCTATGTGGCCTACAAGCAAAATGAGTAAGAAGGTCAGGGTTAACTTTTAGCTATACAAGCTCCAAACACCTGCCCTAGTACCCAGGCGCAAAGTCAGGCACATAGTCAGGTGGGTACGGCTCCTCGGGTTCATCCGGATCGGAATCTAGGTTCACAACGATACCATCAGGGATGTTGATATCCATGGGATCACCTACTTGCCCTCCCAAGTTTCCGATGGGCAGTCCATCAAAACCATGAAGTGGACCAACCCAATCACCGTTCACCTCCCTAAAAAACCACGCTTTGAAGTTGTGGGGCACCACATGTACAAACCCCTCGTCTACCCATACTGTCGTAACCACCAGCTCGCGAGTTCGATCGGTCCCAAGGATAGGATATAGAGTAGTCTCCACGTCCATATCCCAAGGGACCCCAAAACGTACAGGGTGACACTCCATACTACAAACCTGAAAATATTTGACAATAAGGGGGTGAGATATAATCTTAGCGAGTTAAATCCCTAAGCCTCGATTAGGACGTGAATTCGCCTCGAAGGCAGCCTAAACATGCACCACACATAAACTTACCTCGTCTCGGCACACCCCTGCATATTAGCACGTCTCACACAGCAATAATAGTGCAACGTGCATAAATAACAATCAGAACACATACTAAAATTTCATGCGCATTGTCGCCACACGTATTCCAATTATTATGACCCCTCGGGCCACGGCCAACACAAGTGTTGGCGGTTTTCTGGCATGACTGGGCATCGTCCCGCCCCATCGGGTATGGCATCGTCTAGAACCCCTGCCTAAATGGCATTCCATAAAGGAGCTTCGGTCTGGTCTCAACCGCAACTTGGCATCCAGACCCCTGCCGGGCATTTGATAAAATTGAGCATCGCCCCCCAAACTCCTGTTGGGTGACGGGTTCGATTAAATGACCACTCAAGCACACCATCAATCAAGCCAACTTTTATTGTTGTTATTTAGCCAAGAACACAATACTTCATTTTCAAATAATAAACTTGGCAATTTTTCATATTTAAAAATCCCGGTAAAATATTCGTAGGTGGTCACATATTCGAAATCAACTTGTGTTACGACCTAACCTCGGGTGCAACACCTAGGGTTTGGCTAATGGACTACTAAGTCTAAACTTAGCTCGGGCTCCCCCAAGTCCATACCAAGTCGCGACTTAGGTTCAAGTCTTTTTTAAATGAATTTTATCTAGAAGTCGCCATTAATCAGTTTTTGGTAGGTCGGTTAGACACCTAAGTAAAATAACAGGAGGATTATTTTACTCATACGAACCAGAGACTTTGGATATAGGGACTTGGTTACATAGGCTTCTCAATGTCCTTTCGGTACCATTCTTTATATTTTCAAAAATATCTTTGCATGCAGTTTGATTTAATTTTAACCTAAATTTCTATCATACAATAAGGTGATCACACGGATGCTCATCCATTATTAACACTCAATGAATCAAATAAATTGCATCAAAAGAATTAAACACACAAAGCAAGCAATTTTTTGGGGTTTTCTTTTATCTTGAAATTAGAACTTTACTATATAACATTCACTTTTAACTACATGACTTAATTCTATTCACAAGCAATTTCTAATTAAATAAACCTAACATGCAAACTATTTGACATGCGCCTAATATTTTTTATTTTTTATTGAAATTCGTAATAAAAAAACCTAATTAAACTTATGTAAAATGGATAATTTTCTAATCTATTTTAGGGATTAATTTGACTTAAGCCCTATCCAATCTTAGAAAACTATTTTTTTCTATAAAAAAAATGAGATTATTAAAATTTGCAAATATTATCTAGGACCCTATCTATAATAAAAAAAAAAGTTATTTAGATCCAATCCTAATCTATTCCAAAATTATCTAAACATGCAATCTAAAAAAATGCAATCCTATTTTACAAAACCAACATATTCCGATGCAAGATTTGATTTTTTTCTAGTGTTTTCCAAGACAAGCAATTACTAGATAGACATTATATCCAAGCCACATAGGATGTTCAACAAATGAAGGATTAAAATAATTGAATAATAAATCCGTTGTCTCACAAATTAAATTAACGATTATTTTAACCCTAAACATCACAATATATAAGAAAGTTCAAAATAATTAAAAATTTGATCCGAAGTCTTACGGATCAAGTTAATAATTATAATGATTTAAGAATCAAAATACTATCAAAGTGCCAAAAAATCAATATAATTAAAAAAAAATGATTTGACGTCTTATGAATTAAATTAATAATTGTAGTGATTTTTTAGCAACAACATTCTACGGATCATGCCTAAAATATTCATAAAATCAACATTGACACCCAATATTCCAATTCAAGTAATAATAACGAAACTTGATTTAAAAATAAAAAAAAAACTACCTTGACTAGGTTTTTTATTCTCTAAATGGGATCGGCACGTGAGATTTACGAATGACGATTTGCATTGGGGTCAGGTTGTGGCGAGTGGACCAACAGCGGGCCGATGTCTGGTCGATGAACTCAAGACGTCAGGGGGCGTCGTGGTTGATGGTGCTTGGCAGATGGAGAGGTAGCGATGCAGGCAGCAGCAGCGATGGCATTTAGGCGTGCTGTTGCGGCGGTTGCTGTGGCGTCAACGATGAGTAAAGGTGGCGTTGGCGTCGGGGACGGTGGCATGAGCGTCAAGCAACGGCAGAGCACGACGACTAGTGGGCGAACCAATAGCGGCAACGGGCGAGCAGGTCGCGGGTGGAGGTGCTGCTGGTGTTCTCGACTGCGGAGGTGCTAGTGGTGCTCGCGGCTACGGGTTGTTGCAGGTCACGGGTTGCGAAGCAACAGTGGCAGGCGTCGGGTGCTCGGAGCTCGCCGGAAAAAGGATGGTAACGGACGGGCTACTAGTTGCAGTGGCGCGGTTGTTGGACAAAAGCGCGCAATGAAATGGGCGGAGGTGGTGCGAGCTACTGGTGTGGTGGCGAGCGGCGTGGAGGTGGCGTGGGCTGTTGGTGTGGTGGTGAGCGGCGCGGAGGCGCGGGCGTCGGCGACGAGCGGAGGGGTGACGCATTATAGAGGCGCGAGCGTCAGGCGATGGCTCACTAAAAAAGAAGGCTCCCCTTCTTTTTTTCTTTTCTTTTTCTCATGTTCACTCTTTCCTTCTCTCTCTGTACTTTGCTGTTGCTGACTTCTTTCTTCTCTGCAAATTGTCAGAGAAAAGAAAGGCTAGTTGACTATGAATGGACGGGCGAGAGAGGTTCCAGCTTCTCCGTTTTTTTTTTTTATTTACAAATTGTGGCCCCCCTTTTTCATCTGTGCGGGTCAACCCCTTTTATATGCAACGGAATAGAGCCCCATGTATGGAAGAAGCAAAATTTCCTTCTTCTTTTCAATCGCATCTCGAACGGCTAAGGCGCAATCTCCACGATTTTATATTATTTTCTTTCCTCTGTTCATGCCCATCGACGATTGCAAGATCTGGTGTTTCTTTTATTATATCAAAATGCATATTGCCCGAAGATTAACACCAAATATATATCCCACCTGAAATATTTCATCGAAATCTTCCAATTTTCTATGAAATATATCTCTCGGTGTGTATATTGCTCGAATATATGAAAGATTTATTGAATATATCAAATCGTCATTCCTTATCAGGAAATAATAATACTCCTAAAAGTATATGCTATGCAATTATTATATATATTTTTTCTTTTTTTAGTGCTTAAAAATTAATCCCTAATTTTTCTATGAATAAATGATTGGGTCGCCAAAATTTAGGTGTCAACAACCCATCAAACTTAGCACACTTCTATTTTAAAACTCCATTGTTTTATCTAGCATGTAAAATTTGGTGTCCAAACCCAACACCTCATATTTTTCTATTCAATTGCCTATAAAACCGTCTTTTGTAATAATAAGCGAAAATTACCATAGAGCAATCAATAACATGATATTGCACGTGCAAACAATCGAAATCACGCATAATCTCATCCAAGAAAACGAGCAAAAAATTCTACTTTATGACTAATCCATCATTAATTACACTAATTACGATTAATTAATCACGATTAATAAAAACTAAACTCAATTAATTAATCTAACCATGATTAATTAGACTAATTGAAATTATTTACACTAATCATAATTAAATTTAATCTAAACTATCCCTAATCGCAATTAAGAATAAACTAAGATTAACTAAGACTAATCACCATTAGTACTAAGGTGGTGGTGGTGATGGTGTGAGCAGACGGCGGCTTACGGTGGTGACAGTGGTGTGGCCAAGGTGGTGGTGGTGATGGTGGCGTGAAGATGATGATGTTGGTGGTGATGGTGCGGCAGCAAAAAGGAGAAGTTGGAGGAGAGAAGAGATGAGATGGTGGGAAGGAGAATGGAGGGGATGAGGAAGAAGACATGGGAGAAGAAAGGGGAAATGGGTAGAGGGAAGAAATAGCAGAGGGGGGTTTCTTGCGTGAGAAAGAGAGATAGATAGAGAGAGAAAGAACAATAAAGAAAGAAAAATAAAGGGTTTCTAAGATAATATCTCAAAACTCATCATCACATTCAATCCCTTTGCACCTAAAGTCTTCTAAGCCTATCCTTACCCTCAAAATATCTTCTTAATTCTAATTTCTTAAAAATAAACCTTTTGGTCAAAATTCCCATTTTGCTTCTTCATCCGAATTTCTTTTCCCTTTTCTTCTTGTCCGATAATTCCTTTTTCCGAAAAATTTCGGACTCGTCAAAAATTTGACGAACGATGAGACGACGTCCAATAATTAAATCGTGAAACCCTCGAAAGTTCGATACCTGAAATCAAATTAAATTCCGTGGTTAAAAATCAATCGAACACGACTTTAGTACAACTTAATCTATCGGGTAGCTTTTAGGGGTTCTCGTGTGTTTGAACCGTGGTCAATAAATTTCAACCCACATTTGTGCATCTTCGAATTATAGATGACCCTCGGTTATCATGTAATCACAAGAGTTCAATTACGTCTCCTGAATATAATATCAATTGAAAATCGATTTAATACCGTTCGACACGAATATCGTAATCATGCAGAACCACCCACAATTCGACCGAAGCTGCTCTCTCTCTTTTGTCGCGCATCGCCCATGTGTCTTCAGCTCATGGAAGCTTTCCTGCAGCTGCCTTCACGCCCGCGAGCCCAGCAAAGCCTGCAGTTCAGTCCACGCAATTTTTTTAGCCCACAGTTTGGCCCATCTTCAGCCCATGAGCTCAGCCCACGCGAGTTTCAAGTCCAGCCCGCAAGTTCAGCCAAGCCCAATAGCCGTTGTGGGTTTGCAAGGCCTTTTTGGCCCAACCCAAGTGTCCGTTGACGCTGCCGAAAGTTCAAGTTTCGGCCGCCGTTGTGCCGCCGTCGCGGTGAACCGGTTTTCGTGCTAAACTAGTGAGTTTATGCACTAAACTCTACTTAGTAGGCTAATAACATTTAAAGGGTGTTTAGTTTAAGTTAATTAGGGAGTAGGTGGTTAGTTAGCTTAGATTAGTGATTTAATTATTCAATTATGTATGTTAGGTGGTTAGATTAAATTAATTAAGGCCTAGATAGGATGTGCTATTTAGCTAGACAAGTTCGGGAATTTTCCCGGCCCATTTAGACGGTTAATTTAGCTATTTCGCCTAAGGTTAGTATTTATGGTAATTAATTGCAATTATTTAATTAATTTTGGTAATTATTTAATTATTAATTATTTTCAGAAATTAGACCGGATAGCTGGTGACCGAAATTTCATGCTAATTGCAATGGTGTGGTTAATTTCTGCAATTGAGTGTTAAATTGTGCAAATTGAGTGCTAGTTGGAATTTTCGTTAATTATTCCAAAAATTTGTGGATTTTAATATTTATTCAAAAAATCTTGGGTGTTGGATTTTAACACCGAAAATGGTTTTATATACTATATAAATCAATGGGATTTTAAATTGGAAGATATCACTTTTTCTGGGTCGAGTTGACCGTGTACCCACACATAATTATTTTATCGTGTATTTCTAATACGAAGAAAACAGACCAAGTTCACCATTTTAATTGAGGTATTTGAGTGCAATGCACGATGTCCTAGGCCAAGATTGAATGATCGTGTGTGGTTAAGAGAACCCGTCCCGGGCTGTTAAGCTGGTTACCCCTATATGGGATGCCCCTAGATAGCAGGAAGCCAGTCGTAGTAGATTCTGGACCCTTGCTTATTCGGGAAAGCTGTTTAGTAGAGACGTAGCCGTGCTCAATGGGGTGAGACGACGCCTGGCAATGCCAGAAGACCGCCAAACAAAGAGTAGGCCGTGCTATATACCGAGATCAAAAACTAGGAATGCGTGATGAATTGAGTTGAATGTGTCAGATTATGGGACAAAATTGTGTGGCACGATATGGGACGTGTCATAACAATTTGGCCCTATAATCAGGACCCCTGTGCTTGTTTGAAATTTGAATATGGCGTTCTAGTTAATTGAGCTTGATTGTTGCTCATGCTTTCGTGCTGTCTGTGATATGAACTGTACTGACATGCAGGGTGGATCTAAGAAGAGGTAAGTCTCTATGGTTGTATAATTGTGTGGTTAGGACGTCTCTTGGCTTATTACCCTCCTAATCGGGGTTTAGAGCGTGAACTTGCTGAGATTTATATCTCACCCTATCGTGGGCTAAATTTTCAAGATTGTAGAGAGGTGGATCTAAAGCCAAGCTTAGGTGACCTGAGGAGTAGGTTAGTTAGGACAATTTCATTTTGAGAGCCGGTCTTTTGTAGGCTTTTGGTTGTTGACTTTTGTACATGACTCAGTGTGTATATAAAGGTGTGTTTTGTTTGTGAATCTGTTGTCCTGTTTTTCTATCACAAGCTATTGATGTCAGAGGATTTATTATTCGCTTCTGCATGTGCAGTAAAATGAAATGGTTGGCAACTCGTCCTAGGAAGTCGCAAATGTTATCGACCGGAGAAGGATGGGCACGCACTCGAGGATCGGGACATGACATCCCCGTTTAGTGGTATCAAAGCCAAGTTTGTGTTTGGAGTGATAAGGTGCGATGGGTTCTTGAGATAATTAGTAGGAAATGCCTTTATTTTATGCTGATGCATGTGATTGATAGCTAATTGGTAAATTGGGTGTGGTGATCACTCAGTTTCTAATTTTGTATGGAATTGGGAACAAGTTTCATAGATAGTCTACATTATGAGTGATCAGGAGCGGAGGACTCCTAGAAAGAGGACAATAACATCAGTGACTTAGGGTAGGACGTCGACAAGGGTCGATACCCAAGGTGGCCGAGGCGGAGTGCAAGCTAAGGCCAATGCAAGTGGAGTAGCACGGCCACCGATCCCGCTGGTTGGTGCTGGGGTAGCAGCCCTTGGTGATCCCAGGTTCGAAAGGATCATGTAGGTGCTTTAGATGATTGGAGATTTGATGGAGCAATAGGCCCAGAATCAAGCCGCCACTACTGCCGTAGCCGCTACCGCACCTGCTGAAGTTCCACAGGGGAATGTGGTCGCCAAGAGACCAATTCACAAGCTCGTTGAGTAGTTCCTGAAGTTGTAACTATCGAAGTTCATAGGAACAAGAGATCCCGAAGCTGTAACCCTCTGGATCCAAGAATTGGAGAAAGCGTTTGCACTGCTGAGGTGCACTGAAGAGGAAAAGGTCACCTTTACAATATATTAACTGCAAGGGATTGCTCGTACCTGGTGGAGGGCCACCAGAGAAGAGGTATTCCCAGAAGGTGTGAATCCGGTGTGGAACACCTTCGTTAGAGCATTCAATGGCAAGTATTTCTCCAACTGTGCCGAGCAACTGAAGATGGTGGAATTTCTACGTCTTCATCAATGTCTAATGATTGTGGACTAGTACGAGGTGAAGTTCGCCGAGTTATCGCAGTACGCTCCTAGGTTGATCGAGGATCCCGAGGAGAAAGTGATGAGGTTTAGGGATGGCCTCTGACTGGAGCTGAAAAATCCGCTAGTACCGCTCGATCTAAAGAACTATAATGAGCTGTACGGATGAGCCCAACTGATAGAGAAGAATCTGAATAAACAAGCCGTCGCATCTAGGTCGCGGTTTGGTTCTACCCAAGATAGGAATTGGTTTGGGAAGAGACCGATGACCGGAGGAAGGTATCATGTTCCGGCCAACAAGAAGGGTGGAATTGGAAAGTCATTGTAGGGACAAAATGGGGTGTGTCGCTTCTACGGAAGATGACATGGGTCGGCCCGTGCCACTCTAGGTCGGGTGCTTGTTTTGAGTGGGGCCAGCAAGGTCACTTGGCTAGGAATTGTCCTAGGAGACAGATGGGACAGCCATAGTTACCGCCACCGCTATAGATGGGTCAGAATCGAGGATACGGGCCTCCAAATGCACAGCAGGGTGGATTGAACAGGCCTCCAGCTCAAGGAAGGACATATGCCATCACCAAAGGACAAGGTGAGGACACACCTGATGTGATTACATGTATTGTTTCACTGAACGACCACGCTGCTTATGCTTTATTTGACCCTGGTGCAACTCATTCATTTATAGCTGAGCAGTATGTTAAGTTGGTAGGATTGATTCATGAGTTGTTGGAGTCAATGATTAGTATATCGACACCATTAAAGGATAAGGTGTTAGCTACAGTGGGTTGTCCTGGTTGCACGTTAGCGATTGGTGAGCGAGAGGGGAAAATAGACTTGATAGTCCTAGCCATGTATAATTTCGATGTGATAATTGGTATGAACTGGCTCACCAAGTAACGAGCTCAGATAGATTGCTATCGCAAGGCGATTCAGTTTAACCCGATAGTGGGTGAAAGTTTCGAGTTTATTGGGAGTCGAGGAGAACCCTCGATTACCCTAATCTCGTCACTAGAGGCAACACGGTTGTTAGTCGAGGGTTGTCAAGGTTACCTAGCGACTGTCGTGGATATGATAGTTGAGGAGTTGAAGATAAAAAATATAGCAGTGATTCAAGAGTTTCCATATGTATTTCTGAAAGAATTGCCAAGTTTGTCGCCAGTAAGGGAAATTGAGTTCGTGATTGAGTTAGCCCCCGGGATAGAGCCAATTTCTAAGGCTCCTTATCGGATGGCATTGTCGGAGCTGAAAGAATTGAAGGTACAGATATAGGAATCATTGGATAAGGGATTTATACGTCCCAGTGCATCACCTTGGGGAGCATCAGTTATGTTCGTGAAGAAGAAAGATGGTTCGTTGCGCCTATGCATCGATTATCGTCAACTCAATCAAGTGACGATCAAGAACAAGTATCCACTGCCGAGGCTTGATGACTTGTTTGATCAGCTACAAGGATCGTCAATATTTTCTAAGATCGACCTGAGGACAGGGTATCATTAGTTGAGGATCAGGAAGGAGGACATTCCAAAGTCAGTGTTTCGTACTCGATACGGCCATTATGAGTTCACTGTGATGCCATTTGGTTTGACGAACGCCCCGGCTGCTTTCATGGATCTGATGAACCGAGTGTTCAAAGAATACCTGGATCAGTTTGTGATCGTGTTCATTGATGATATTCTGGTGTACTCAAGAAGTCTAGAGGAGCATGAAGGGCAGTTGAGATTGGTATTGCAGACTTTGAGGATTCATGAATTGTATGCCAAGTTTAGCAAGTGCGAGTTTTGGTTGACTCGTGTTGCTTTCCTAGGTCACATGATTTCAAGCGAAGGAATCTCCATGGACCCATCCAAGATCGAAGCAATGATCAGTTGGCCAAGATTGACAACAGTGACAGAGATAAGATGTTTTCTGGGTTTAGCAAGGTATTACAAAAGGTTTGTGGAAGGGTTTTCAGCCTTAGCATCGCCGTTAACTCGCCTGTTGAGGAAGGAAGAGAAGTTCGTGTGGACAGATAAGTGCGAGTGTAGTTTCCAAGAGCTTAAGCAGAAGCTGACTATCGCACCTGTGTTGACCATACCATCTGGTCCTTGAGGATACGAGATCTACAATGCTGTGTCATTTAGAGGACTGGGTTGCGTGCTGATGCAACATGGTACGGTTGTTGCATACGCGTCCCGTCAGTTGAGACCTCATGAACTGAATTACTCGATGCATGACTTGGAACTCGCAGCGATCATTTTCGCTCTGAAAATTTGGAGACATTATTTATGTGGAGAAAGATTCCAGATCTTCACAGACCATCAAAGTAAGAAGGAAAAGGGAAGTCCTATACAGGTACTTCCACACCACATTGAAAGAGTTTAGTGGAGTATTTTAAGGCATCCCCTGCTCTTTTTTGATATCACGACTATTGCTTCACTGGACTTAAAAGCTTAGTTTAGTGGGAATGGTGGGAAAATTCACGGATTCTCAAGCAGGGGATTCATTCTTCCAAGTACATATTCTCTGAGAAGGAGTTGAATATGAGACAGCGTCGCTATATGGAACTCCTAAAGGACTATGATTGTGAAATCTTGTATCACCCAGGAAAGGCGAACAAGGTCGCGGATGCGCTAAGTCGGAAATCTTCAATCGCGCAGATGTTGATTAAGGAGTGGAATTTACTCGAGAGGGCTCGAGATTTGGTTTTCAGATTTGAGGTAGGCCACCTTTCAAATCTTATGGCCACCCTTAGAATTGAACCGGAAGTGCAAATAAGGATTAAGATGCTTCAGCTGATAGACTTGGTTGTTCAGAAATCCTGCAAAAGAATACCGAGAAGAGGAATGCTGACTTTCAGATTTCTGAGGATGGAACATTAAGGTTCCGAGGATGATTGTGTGTACTTGACGATGTAGAGCTGAAGGAAGAGATATTGTCAGAAGCTCATCGTAGTAGTTACAGCATTCATCCTGGCAGTACAAAAATGTATCAGAATCTACGTCAACACTATTGGTGGTCTAGTATAAAGGCGGACATTGCCAAGCATGTCGCCAAGTGTCTGACGTGTCAGCAAGTGAAGGCACAACATTGTAAGTCGGGAGGACTTTTGCAACCTCTTGAGATTCCCAAATGGAAATGGGAACATATCACAATGGATTTTGTGACTGACTTACCAAGGAGTCAGAGAGGTAATGATTCTATTTGGGTTGTGGTCGATAGACTGACGAAGTCGGCTCACTTCATTGCAGTACGAAAGGACCTTGATTTGGACAGGCATGCAGAGTCGTATGTGCGTTAAATCGTTCGTCTACATGGAGTGCCGGTGACGATTACATCAGACCGAGACTCGAGGTTCACAGCTGCCTTTTGGAAAAGTTTGCAGGCTGCCTTAGGAACGAAGCACAGTACAGTACGGCATATCATCCTCAGACAGATGGCCAGTCTGAGAGGACGATTCAAACCCTTGAAAACATGCTGTAAGCTTGCGTGTTGGATTTCAAGGGAAGCTGGAAAGAACAGCTTCATCTTGTTGAGTTTGCCTACAACTATAGCTACCAGTAGAGCATTCAAATGGCTCCTTTTGAAGCGTTGTATGGCAGAGCGTGCAGAACGCCAGTTTGTTGGGATGAGGTCGGAGAACAAAAGATCACAGGCCCAGAGTTGGTTTAGCAGTCAGTGGATGCAGTTGCCGTTATCAGAGACAGATTAAAGACCGCTCAAAGCCGCCAGAAAAGCTATGCAGATAAGCGTCGGAGACCTTTGGAATTTCAAATTGGCGATCACGTTTTTCTGAAGGTGTCATCAATGAGAGGTACTTCGCACTTTGGCAAGAAAGGAAAGCTGAGTCCGAGGTACGTAGGTCCCTTCGAAATTCTGAAAAGAATCAAGATTCTAGTGTATCGTCTTGCATTACCACTGAGACTAGCCCAAGTGCATGACATCTTTCACGGGTCGATGTTGAGGAAGTATGAGCCTGACCCGACCTGACCCCCGTGCTTAATTTTAAGGAATTGGATGTGGACGATAGAGTGTCGTACGTTGAAAGCCCAATTCAGATTGTGGATCACAAGGAACAGGTCCTGCACACTAAGACCTTCCCGTTGGTCAAAGTGGTCTGGCAACACCACGACACTGAAAGAGCAACCTAGGAAACTGAAGAATCGATGAGACGACTGTACCCCCACATTTTTGTTTAAAGTTTGTATGGTTTAAATTTCCATGACGAAATTTTTATAAGAGGGGAAGAGTTATGACTGATTGAATTTTCAGAATTTGTTTTCGATTAAATAAATCGGGCCTTTCATTGACACGCTGAAAGTGCTATTCCCTAAGCTGATCACTCATGAGATAACTAGACTATCTGGGAAAGCCATTAAGGGATTTTAACGCAATAGATTTGAGAATTCGACCAGGAATCGACTGCTCGACCGTGTTGATCTGCAAGGGTCAAAAATCAATCAAAGACCGGAGATAGGTCGATTCGATAGAGGTATGTGATTAGTGTGTAGGTGATTCCACTTGATTGCAAAATTTCTGTCGAACAACACTAGGCCGATTTTTTGTCATTTCTATACCTGATGTCCGTATTTGAAATCTCAAGATTTTCACGATAACCGAGGGTCGCCAATGTGTCGAAGATGTACATTGTGGCTCAAAAATAATCGACCACGGGTCAATTGCATTAAAAATTCCTAAAAGCTACCCGATAGGTTAGGTCATGCTAAAATCACGTCAGATTGAAGTTAACCACGAAATTGAACCCAATTTCAGAAATTGAAAGTTTCGTCATGTCACGATTTATTTTAAGAACATCGACTCATCCTCCGAAGAATTTTCGGCGATTCTAAGATTTTTACGGAAAATCAATTTGGATGTTTCGGAAAATAACGGAAATTCAGATGGGCCAAATCGAAGGGACTTTTGGCTTCCGAACCGAGCTATTTAACAAAAGGAACTTGCAAAAATTTTATGGGCTTCATCTTCAGCAAAACAGGACATTAAATTGGAGAATTTCGTGAAGGAATTGAAGCTAATTTAGTGAAATTTAGAGCCTTGGCGTAGGGGGCTGCAATTTTGGCTTCAATTTGGTTTATTTGTGGATTAAATATCAAGAAAGAATTAGGGGACATGCATTAAATTAAGGGGATAGGTCTGTTTGACTTTGGGTCCCTCTCTCCAAGCTTGCCAAGCACGCCACAAGCTGCCCCTCCTTTTTCCTTCTCCCCTTTGACGCTGACTCCATCCGTTTCTGCTTTGCTTTTACTTTCATTTTCTTCGAAGCTCCTTCTCATTTCCCCTCCACCCGCGATCAAGCCCCACCGATCTCCCCTTCTTGCTACCATTTGTCCGACGCCTGTCCCCCATGAGTCAAACTTCCTCAGCAAATTTCATGTGTTGACCGAAGCTTGCTCGTCCACCACCTTTTGTCCCCCGCAATCCCATCTTGCTGCCGAAGTCTACCACCGATCCTTCTCTACCTTAGTTTCCTTCGATTTCCTTTACCGCCGGCGTCCCCATCGACAAGCCCACGATCGCCCTCTCTCCGCTCTGTTTTCTCTCTAGTCAGCACGCCCGGTCAACTCCAGCTCCACTGAAGCCGCTTGTTGACTCCCAGCAATGAAGACCGAAGCTGCTCTCTCTCCTTTGCCGTGCGTCGTCCACACGTCTTTAGCTCACCGAAGCTTTCTTGCAACTGCCTTCATGCCCACGAGCCCAACAAAGCCCGTAGTTCAGTCCACGCAATTTTTTTCAGCCCACAGTTTGGCCCATCTTCAGCCCACGAGCTTAGCCCACGCGAGTTTCAAGTCCAGCCCGCAAGTTCAACCAAGCCCAGCAGTTGTTGTGGGTTTGCAAGGCCTTTTTGGCCCGACCCAAGCGTCTGTTGACGCCACCGAAAGTTCAGGTTTCAGCCGCCGTCGCGGTGAACCGGTTTTCACGCTAAACCGGTGAGTTTATGCACTAAACTCTACTTAGTAGGCTAATGACATTTAAGGGGTGTTTAGGGGTGTTTAGTTTAAGTTAATTAGGGATTAAGTGGTTAGTTAGATTAGATTAGTGATTTAATTATTCAATTATGCATGTTAGGTGGTTAGATTAAATTAATTAAGGCCTAGATAGGATGTCTTTATTTATTTAGATTGGTTCGGGAATTTTCCCGGCCCGTTTAGGCGCTTAATTTAGCAATTTCGGTCTAGGTTAGTATTTATGGTAATTAATTGCAATTATTTAATTAATTTTGGTAATTATTTAATTATTAAATATTTTTGGAAATTAGACCGTGATAGCCGGTAACCGGAATTTCGTGCTAATTGTAATGGTGTGGTTAATTTCTTCAATTGAGTGTTAAATTGTGCAAATTGAGTTCTGATTGGAATTTTAGTTAATTATTCCAAAAATTTGTGAATTTCAATATTTATTCAAAAAATCTCGGGTGTCAGATTTTAACACCAACAATGGTTTTATATACTATATAAATCAGTGGAATTTTAAATTGGAAGATATCAGTTTTTCTAGGTCGAGTTGATCGTATACCCACACATAACTATTTTACTGTGTATTTCTAATACGAAAAAAAAGGCCAAGTTCACCATTTTAATTGAGGTATTTGAGTGCAAGGCTCGTGTGTCCTGGGCCGAGATTGAATGGTCATGTGTTGGTTAAGAGAACCCGTCCCGGGCTGTTAAGCTGGACGTTACC
Source organism: Eucalyptus cloeziana (assembly GCA_014182715.1). Taxonomy (NCBI): domain Eukaryota; kingdom Viridiplantae; phylum Streptophyta; class Magnoliopsida; order Myrtales; family Myrtaceae; genus Eucalyptus; species Eucalyptus cloeziana. The sequence continues at coordinate 22,313,140 of CM024641.1, read as the reverse complement.
CCTATATGGGATGTCCCTAGACAACGGGAAGCCGGTCGCAGTAGATTCTGAATCCTTGCTTCTTTGGGAAAGCCGTCTAGTAGAGACGTAGTCATGCTCAATGGGGTGAGACGACGCCTGGCAATGCCAGAAGACCGCCGAACAGAGAGTAGGCCATGCTATATGCCGAGATCAAAACTAGGAACGCATGATGAATTGAGTTGAATGTGTCGGATTATGGGACAAAATTGTGTGGCACGGTATGGGACATGTCATAACGGTTTGGCCCTATAATCAGAACCCCTGTGCTTGTTTGAAATTTGAGTATGGCATTCCAGTTAATTGAGCTTGATTGTTGCTCATGCTTTTGTGCTGTCTGTGATATGAACTGTACTAACCTGAAGGGTGGATCTAAGACGAGATAAGTCTCTGCGGTTGTATGATTGTGTGGTTAGGACGTCTCTTGGCGTATTACCCTCCTAATCGGGGTTTAGAGCGTGAACTCGCTGAGATTTATATCTCACCCCGTCATGGGCTAAATTTTTAGGACCATAGAGAGGTGGATCTGAAGCCAAGTTGAGGTGACCTGAGGAGTAGGTCAGTTAGGACAGTTTCATTTTGAGAGCCGGTCTTTTGTAGGCTTGTGGTTGTTGACTTCTGTACATGACACAGTGTGTATATAAATGTGTGTTTTGTTTGTGAATATGTTGTCCTGTTTTTCTATCCCAAGCTATTGATGTTAGGGGATTTATTATTTGCTTCTGCATGTACAATAAAATGAAAGGATCGGCGACTCATCCTGGGAAGTCGCAAATTTTATTAATCAGAGAGGGATGGGCACGCGCTCGAGAATCAAGGCGTGACAACTGACCCGTGGACCAACCAGAGGACTAGTCAACCAATCCAAGGCCTGACCCTTGACCCCATTGCGAGCCTTTTCTTGATAGAGGGGAAATCCAAACTCGGTTTCACTAATTAAACCCGATTGCATTCGGCTTTATCCAATCATGGTTTAGGCACGAACCTCAGGCCAAATAAGGTAATCGATCGTGATTGGACTCGATTGACTCCTGCCCAAAGAGATGGCCTTCTAACTTGATATTTTCCATGGTGTATTTAATGTTCTTGGAAGGTAGCTTATTAATACATGATGATTAAGTAGGACACTTGGCCCCATTAGTCTCATTCTTGAAATGTAATCATTAAATTTTGGATGGTTATATGTTAAGAGGGGGTGAGTCATAAGCTCAATAATGGTAGGGAGTGACTCATAACCTACATGATGACAAGGGATCTTGAAGATCAAGTAGGGCGCCACCCCTTCTCCTTAGGCTTGCCACTTAAGGTTCCATAGGTTTTGACTCTTCAGATTCTCGAAATCCCTAGACCTTTGTTATTTTTCAATTTTACAGAGCTCTTTGTACTTCGAATTTGGAGAAACTTCCTTCATGAATGTTGTTCAAAACACATTAATCCATAACATACTTAAATTTAAGATTTTCTAATGTTAAATGGTTGGGACGAAGGCCCAATCAATTACCGTATAGAAATTGGCCGGTGTAGTAAAAACAGCGACCTTGCCTTCTCGATTTTTTATAAAATTTTGTATTTCGAATTTGAACATTCTTCCTTCACAAAAGTTTTAAAGGACGTCCATCTCTACAACATATAGAAATTTCAAAGATTTTGTGATGATTTGAATTTGTAAATGAGTCTCTCTCTCTGACCGTTGAATCTGTTTGACGGACGAATTTTTGGGCTGTGTTCAGTGATTTACTGCTCTTTCCAAAGAACGAATTGGACTTGGCTTTCTTCATAAAAAATTTCTTTTAGTGTCTTATGTGCAACATATTAAAATTTTACAATTTTTTGAGCCCATTTGATGAGGTATTGATGTTGATTTCAAAAATGACTCAAAACTGTTTTCACCTTAGGATAAGAGGGCCACACGCCCAACTTGGAAGACAAGGGGGCTACACGCCCAACTTAAGGAGCAAGGCTAATCTAGCGTCTCATTAATTTAGGATAAGGATGCATTAAATACTTTTGGACTCTAGTTCTTCAATGGCAAGATTGAGGTGTCCCCAATGGCATAGAACTAATTATCCCCTAGGACGAGACTAGAAGACCAAGCTGCCTTGTATTTAGTGCCCTCCTTAAATGACTCTTGACTTAGGAAATATTATAGGCCAATAATGGAGCTCTTCAAGAAGATCTTGGATAGTAATTATTGGGGGAGATAAGGTGGATCACTTCATTTATTAAGAGCCATCAACACAAATCTAGATGGACCAATTGGGAGCTTGCCACTTGGAACTTAGAAACCTTTGGAACAACCTATAGACTTGCCACCTTGCTTTTAGACTTTCCACTTAAGCTATTGACATTAAATGCCTTATCAAGACCATTAATGAAGGGTGTTCTATAAATAGGGAGAAGGTTCATTCTCTCCCAAGCATGCACACACACAAATTTCCCTTCCTCTCTTCTTCTTCTTCCGTGGCTGCCCACACCGTCCCCTCCATCTCTCTCTCCTCGTCTCTCTTTTTAGGTGTTCTTGCTACTGTTTGCCTTCACTTGAGGTTGCCGGTCTAGAAAGTAGTAAGTAGACTTACTAACGTTTGTTTAAGACATTGTGTTGGGTCCATTCAAGCTTGTACCAAGTCCATGCTTGATTTGTTATTCTGACTGAGGTTTGATTCATGCTTGCTTGAGTTGATTTTAGATTAATGTTGGACCTTGGTTTAGCCTTGGGCTTGTGAATTTAAAGTGTCCCAATTCTTGTGCTTGTTCTACCATGCCTCTATTTTACTTTAATCCTAATAGTTTTGAAAGTTATTTGAAGAAAACTCGATGTTGTTTTATAAACTATTCTAAATTACTTTTGTAAATGTTTGTTCACGACCCGATTTTTGAATAAGGGTTTCGTCGGCTTTGGACGAACGCAAGACCACAACGGATTGGTCCCTTTCATGGTCTCGGTACAATATTGAGGCGTATCATTCCCGAGCCAAGTTTGGTACTAAATCGGTGCAGCAAACGAATTGAACCAAGCCACGAACCCTAATTCATGCTCGGCATGCTCAAGGACTTGGAACTGGTAAGACATTCCACACACTTATGCATGGCACGCCTTTGGGCCTCGAACTAAAGATGAAGATAAGAACTAAATTATGATGTTTGATGCATAGACACATGAGGGACTAAATTCTAGCCGTCGACCGATGGATTCGGTGACGTTGCCCGATTAAGTTCAGATGCCCGACGGACTCATTGTCAAAGGATAATCATCACCCTTGAATTAGGGGACGTTGCCCGATGGATTTCGGATGCCCGATGGATTCTAGAAGAGTCAATGGATTTCGACTATTAATAAATGAATCCTATATGCATGAGTTTCTGACATTATGGAATGGATCCTTGGTGCATGCTTGCATTTAACTATATGAGGGTCTCCCATGATTTTACTAAAGGCATGATTTTTATCTTGCTATTGATCTGTCATCGACAAGTGCTTGGGAAAAGTTATGTGCTTGTGGAAAGACGAGGCATCATCCTACCCAAATTTTAGCAAGTTTTACTTACTGAGTTATACTCACCCGTTGTCTCTTTTCAGACTTGTAGGATGGCCGTGCCGCCTATGAGGTTCGACATCCCCACGGAGATGACCGTGTCGGATACATTGCTTTACTTTGCTAGTATAGATAAATACTATCAAATGGTCACTACGACCGTTTAGGTGGATGAAGGGCTAAATGAACTCGTTCCTCACAAGTACCAAGCTTGGTACGAGTGTTTTGATGGGGATTTTGTTAGTGCACTCCGTGGTTTCGATGGTCTGCCAGAGCCTGGTGGAGATGCTCCACCCGACGGTGCCGTAGAAGACTATTAGTTAGCTAGTCCTTATAAGGGAAACCGTTTTTGGTTAGAATCTCATTAGAGGAGATAGGGTTACCTCGAAGTTGATGTACTTTTGGAAGGGACCATATGCTTTTGTAGTGCAAAGTTTAGCTCAAGTAGAAGGGCTTGTAATATTAAAAGGAAAGACATGTAATCATATGTAGTATGCCATGTATATGTAAATATATGGTTGCACGTGTGTTTTCCTACTATTTTTGATGTTGTGATACTATGGTGATTGGGTGTTGAATTATTGCTTCCGCGTGTGCATAACTCAAAGACTTACAAAAAGAAAGAAGTACAGGTTGACGACACACCTGGGATGTCGCGAAAAATATAACCCTTACCGCTCGTGACCCTGGAGATGAGGTCAGGATCGTTACATATTTAGTGAGGAAAATGAAAGTTTTGGCTAAATGATATTGACATAATTATTTCCATACAAACTTGTTGAACTAGCAATACAATTGTTGGGTTACAAGCATTCCTATAGTGATGAAAAACTATGAAACCAAAGAAAGTTCGCAAGCAAATCCTGCTCTTTTGAAATGGCAAAGTATTGTTAAAACACTCACTCAAAAAATGAGAAAGGACGTGTTCCATGATTCCCTTTCAAAATTTTGTTCACATCATCTTGTTTGACGCTTAAAAACTTGGATGAAATCAACATGGGATCTATTCCGATAGGCGGGCTAATAAGCTCAAAGTCCAAAGATTTCCCAATGAAAATGCTGTATTCTTTCAATGTAGGTGTAAGTTCATGCTAATCGAATATAAAGGTGGAAGTCTTTAAACACCAGAAATGCACTAATGCTCAAACGAGACTAGAGCGGACCTTCACTTCCAACAAAGGGAACAACTGCCCTATCTTGGACTTCACGAATATATGTCCAGTTGAATTGAGTCTACTCCACCATATGCTTAGCTTCAAATGTCAACTCCTCCCATTATATACAACCAAGGCTCACGGTTGACCTATTGTCATGGACCGACCAAAAAAATACAAGAAAGTAAGTAAATTACAAGACAAAGGTTTAGAAGACTTACTTCACCCAATAGAACCATGGCAATTACATAGACATCTACATAAAAATGGAGGTTCGATTTCTACTCTAGATGACTTAGTAAAGTGGAGCCACAAGATTACCGAACTAAACCGACTTGGTCGTGGTTTGGTAGGGGTTCCCATGATTCCAGCTTCGTCAAAGAGTCAACCCATGTCATGTAGTTGCAGACTAGGGTGGTAACTCTATGACACCAAGACGAAATTTTGAGATTGAGAAGCGCAACTCATATTATGAGATTGTAGTCAGAGTATCCATGGTCTGAATACCATCCTAAGTAATCCTGTGTGGCCTAGGTTTGACTATTGGTTGTGTGTTTAGTGTAGTGTGAATGCGGGATATGCAAGTAGTTCATATCAAGTAGCGCTTTCTACTCGAAAATAAATTATACATTCTTATACCTCCTTACAAGATAAAGGTTAGCAAGCACTTCCCCTTGTACCTCTCATTTTGCAAGAACATTTAACACCTTAATGTTAGGGACGTACCCAAAATCCTCACTATCAAACAAAAACATTTTTTCAAGAAAAAAAAAAAGGCCTAAGTCCACTAAGTACCTTTAAGTCCCAGACAAAGTCACCAAGCTATAACGAACTTACCTCAGGTGCACCACCTAAGGTTCGACTAATGGATTATTAAGCCTAGACTTAATTTAGCTCTTCCAAGCCCATATTAATTCGCAACTTAAAATTCAAGTTCTTAACATACAAATGATTTTCAATAAAGAGTCACCACTAATAAATTTATAGTGGATTGATTAAGAACTCAAGTAAAGTAATGGGCACTCTACTCTTGTGAACCAAAGATTTTGGGTACAGGAACTTGTTTATACTAGATTTCTCTAATGTCCTTTCAATACTATTAATTTTAAGAAAAAAAATATTTAGCAGACAGCTTGAATTGATTTTATTACTTCCTAACATGTGAAGTGATCATGAGGGTGCATAAACCACTAAAGTAACACCCAATAAAGCAATGAATAAATTGCACAAAGAAGGTATTTGTTGAAGGCTAACAATACAACCTTGAGGGGTGAATAGGTTTTTTTAAAAACTTTGACAGTCTTTTGCAGAAATTAGCTGACACTATGTAAAGATCAGATCAAGGTGATGTTGTAAAGCTTGTGAGTGGATTATATGCTTGTGAAAGTAATAAGAGAGAAAAACAATGGCACACAAAAATGTATAATGGTTCGATTTAATTCCCAAGTCTACATCCACTCCTCTTACTAATAGCCATAAGTTGTGTTGGAATTTACTAGTAATATGCTCCAAAAGTTATAATTGGCAAACATTGATCCTTTTGCATGATAGATCACGCTATTAGGACTTAACTTGTGACATCCTGAATTTCCAGTTCTATTTTCATTTGAATGAATTGGGCTTTTTATTGACGTACCTATAATTCTTTTCCCTGAGCTAATCACTCACGGGATAACTAGACTATCTGGTGAAGCCATTAAGGGATTTTAATGCAATAGACTTGAGAATTCGACCAAAAATTGATTGCTTGACCGTGCTAATCTGTAATGGTCATTATGGCACCGTCAAAATCAATCAGAGACCAGAGATAGGTCGATTCGATAGAGGTATGTGATTAGTGTATGGGTGATTCCACTTGATTGCAAAATTTTTGTCGAACGGCAAAATTTCCACCTGATTATGGCCCGTTCGGTCTCCGTTTAGTGTCGCCACGGGCTTGGTTATCGCCCGTCTTTGCATTACCATCGTCATGGACTCACCAGATTGCTAAACCAGTGAGTTTACTTGCTAAACTCTGCTTACGGAGTTAATTATGCTTAGTGGATAATTAGTTTAGGTTAATTAGGGTTTAAGTGGTTAGTTAGAACGGATTAGTGATTTAATTGTTCGATTATGCATGTTAGGTGGTTAGAACGGATAGATTAAGGACTAGAGTAGTCATACTATTTATCTAGATAGGTTCGGAAATTTTCCCGACCCATTTGGGCAATTAATTAAACATTTCCAGCCTAAGTTGGTATTTTTGGTAATTAATTGTATTTATTTAATTAATTTTGATATTTATTTGATTATTTATTATTTTCCGGAAATTATACTAGGATAGTCGGTGACTGGAATTTCGTGCCGATTGCGGTGGTGTGCTTAATTTCTGCAATTGAGTGTTAAATTGTGCAAATTGAGTGGTGATTGGAATTTTGGCTATTTATTCCAAAATTGTGAAATTTCAATATTTAATTAGAAAATCCCGGGTGTTGGGTTTTACCATCGAAATTGGTTTTAAGTACTATATCAAACCGTGGGTTTTGAAAAAGAAGAGTATCAATTTTTCTAGTTCAATTTGACCGTGTACCCACACACAATTATTTTACCGTATATTTTTAATACAAAGAAAATAGGCCAGGTTCACTATTTTAATTGAGGCATTTGAGTGCAATGCACGGTGTCCTGGGCAGAGATTGAATGGTCGTGTGCTGGTTAAGAGAACCCGTCCTCGAAATGAGTCAAGTGGACCTTGCCCATATATGGGATGCCCAATTAGTGGATGCCGGTCACAGTAGAGGCTGAATCGATGCTCCTTTATGGAATGCCGTCGACATAGTGACGTTTCTGTGCTCAGTGGGGTGAGGCGATGCCTGGTTATGCCAGAAGACCGCCGAATGTCAAGTAGACCATGCCCATGGGGCCGTGATGTAAAATTGGAACACATGCTGAGTGAAATTGACACGTTGATTATGGGACAAAATTGTATGGCACGGTATGGGACGTGTCATAACGATTTGGCCCCTATGATCATTTGAGATTGAGTGTGGCGTTCCAATTGTTTGAGCTTATTTACTGCTTATGTCTGTAATATGAACTGTGCTAACCTGCAAGGAGGAGCTGAGACGAGGTGAGTCTCTGTGGTTGTGTGATAGTGTGGTTATGTGGTTAGGATGCCTCTAGGCGTATCACCTTCCTAATCAGGGTTTAGAAAGTGAACTCGCTGAGATTTATATCTCACCCCGTGTGGGCTCAATTCTTTTCAGGACCGTAGAGTGGAGGATCTGGAGTTGAGCTGAGGGGATCCGAGGCGTGGGTCAATTAAGACAGCTTCTTTTTTACAGCCGGTCTTTTGTAGACTTTTGGTTGTTGACTTTTGTATATGACTCAGTGTGTATATAAAAGAGTGTTTTGGTTGTGAATATGTTTTCCTACTTTTCTATCCTATGAGGTTTATTGTCAGGGGATTAGTAATTCGCTTCTGCATGTGCATTAAAACGAATGGGTCGGCGATGCGTCTTGCGATGTCACAATTTTATGACCACCGAGGAATGGGCACGCCCTCGAGGTTCGGGGCATGACATCCCCGCTCGGAGTGGTATCAGAGTTGGTCAATAGTTGGAGTGATAAGGTGCGAGGGATTCATGGGATAGTTAGTATAAATGACCTTTATTTTATGCTGATGCATGTCAGTGATAGCTGTTTGGTAGATTGTTTGGTGTGATCACTCAGCTTCTAATTCTGTGTGGAATTGGAAAGCAGGTTTCTATATAGAACTTACGTAATTAGTGATCAGGAGCATAGGACTCCTAGGAAGAGAACCATCGAACCTGCTACTCGGGGTAGGACACCGACAAGGGTCAGTACCCGAGGGGATCGTGGTAGAGCGCCAACTCAGGCTAGCGCTAGTGGAGTAGCATCGCCTCCAATTGGTGCTAGGGTAGCAGCCCCTAGTGATCCTAGGATAGACAGGATGGTTCAGGCACTTGAGACACTTGGGAATGTGGTAGGGCAACAGGCCTAGAATCAAGTTGCCGCCCCCACTATTTTAGCCGCCACTATCACAGCCACCACTACGGCCGCCAATGCCGCCGCTAATGCTACTGCCGCAGCCGTTGCCGCACTTGCTGCTGCACCTGCCGAAGTTCCACCTAGGAATGTGGTTGTTGAGAGAGAGAGACCGATGCATAAGCTCGTTGAGCAGTTTCTAAAACTGAACCCGTCGAGGTTCGCCGAGGCCGGAGATCCTGAAGCTGCAACCCTCTAGGTCCAAGACTTAGAGATGGCTTTTGCACTGCTAAGATGCACTGAGGAGGAGAAGGTTGTCCTTGAAGTATACCAGCTGCAGGATAACGCAAATACTTGGTGGAGAGCCACCGGAGGAGTAGTGTTTCCCGAAGGTGTGGTTCCAGAGTGGAACGCCTTCGTTAGAGTGTTCAATGGCAAGTACTTTTCCGACAGTGACAGGGAACTGAAGATGGCGGAATTTCAACTCCTTTGCCAAGGTACGATGACTGTAGATCAGTACAATGACTATAGATCAGTACGAAGCAAAGTTCGTTGAACTGTCGCAGTACGCCCCCGAATTGATCGAGGATCTGGTAGATCGAGCTAGAAGGTTCAGAGATGGGCTTAGACAGGAATTGAGGAGTCCACTAATACCATTCAACTTGAAGGACTATAATGACATGTATGAATGGGCTCAGCTGATAGAGAGAGACAAGAACAAACAAGCCGCTACATCTGGGTTGCAGTTTGGTTCGAATAGGGATGGAAATAGGTTTGGGAAAAGACCTATGCCTGGAGGAAGATATCCTATTCCGCCAAACAGGAAGGGTGGAATAGGAAAGTCAGCGTAAAGACAGAATGGCATGTGTTGCTTCTGTGGAAGGCGACATGGATTGGCCCTATGCCATTCCAGGCGGGGTGCTTGTTATGAGTGTGGCTAGCAGGGTCACATTGCTAGGAATTGTCCCAGAAGACCGATGGGACCACAACAATTGCTGCCGCTGCCGATAGGATAGAACAGAGGGTTTCCACCTCAGATTGCTCAGCAGGGTGGACATAATAGACCTCCAGCGCAAGGAAGGGTATACGCCATCACTAGAGGACAGGCTGAGGACTCACCTAATGTGGTTACAGGTACAGTTTCGCTGAATGACCATGTTGCTTATGCTTTATTTGATCCTGGCGTGACTCATTCGTTTATAGCTGAGCAATTTGTTAAGCTGGTAGGATTGAGTCCTGAAATGTTGGAGTCTGTGGTTAGCATATGTACACCGTTAAGGGATAAGCTGTTGTCTATGTTGGGTTGTTTTGGTTGCAAGTTAGTGATTGGTGAGCGAGAGGGGAGGATAGATTTGTTAGTCCTAGCCATGTATGATTTCGATGTGATAATTGGCATGGACTGTCTCACCAAGCAATAAGCTAAGATGGACTACTATCGTAAAGCGATTCAGTTTAACACGTTAGCGGGTGAAAGTTTGAATTTATTGGGAGTTGAGGAGGACCCTCGATTTCCTTAATCTTGTTGCTTGAGGCAACCCGTTTGTTAGGTAGGGGGTTGCCAAGGTTACTTGGCGACTGTCGTGGATACGACAGTTGAGGAACTGAAGATCGAAGACATTGCTGTAGTGCAAGAATTCTCAGACGTGTTTTCGAAAGAATTACCAGGCTTGCCGCCGGAGAGAGAGATAAAGTTCGTGATCGAGTTAGCACCCGGGACAGAGCCAATCTCTAAGGCTCCTTACCGGATGGCATTGTCTCAGTTGAAAGAACTGAAGGTGCAGATGCAAGAGTTGTTGGATAAGGGATTCATACATCCTAGTGCATCTCTTTGGGGAGCACCGGTTCTATTCGTGAAGAAGAAAGATAGTTCGTTACGCTTGTGCATCGACTATTGCCAACTCAATCAGGTGACGATCAAGAACAAGTATCCACTGTCGAGGATCAATGACTTGTTTGACCAGCTACAAGGAGCGTCAATATTTTCTAAGATCGACTTGAGGACAGGGTATCATCAACTGAGGATCAAAAAGGAGGACATACCAAAGTCAACGTTTCGTACTCGATACGGCCATTATGAGTTTATTGTGATGCCGTTTGGTTTGACGAACACCCCAGCTACTTTTATGGATCTGATGAACCGAGTGTTCAAGGAATACTTGGATCAGTTTGTGATTGTGTTCATCGACGATATCCTAGTGTATTCGAGAAGTTCAAAGGAGTATGAAAGGCATTTGAGGATGGTACTTCAAACCTTAAGGAATCATGGACTATACACTAAGTTTAGCAAGTGCGAGTTTTGGTTGACTCGTGTGGCATTCCTAGGTCACGTGATTTCAGGCGAAGGAATCTCCATTGACCCGACCGAGATCGAAGTAGTTATCATGTGACATCCTGATTTTCGGCTTCTATTTTCGATTGAATAAGCTAGGCTTTTCATTGACGCGCCTATAGTTCTTTTCTCTGAGCTGATCACTCACGAAATAACTAGTCTATCAGGTGAAGCCGTTAGGGAATCTAAAAGCAATAGACCCGAGAATTCGACCAAAAATCGACTGCTCTACCGTTTTTAACTGCAAGAGTCAATACAGCACGGTCAAAATCGATTAAAGATCGGAGATAGGTCGATTCGACTGAGGTATGTGATTAGAGTATGGATGATTCCATTTAATTTCATAATTCTCGTCGAATGGCACTAGACCAAATTTTCTGTCAAATCTGTACCCTATGCCCGTATTTGAAATCTATAGATTTTCACGACAACCGAGAGTTGCCAATGAGTCGAAGATGCACAATGTGGATCGAAAATAATCGACCACGGGTCAATTGCACTAGAAATTCCTAAAAGCTGCCCGGTAGGTTAGGTCACGCTAAAATCGTGCCAGATTGAAATTAACCGCTAATTTAAACCCGATTTTAGAAATTGAAAGTTCTGTCATGTCACGATTCATTTTAAGAATGTCGACTCATGTGGCTCCCCCGAGAACGGCCCCCGATTCGTTAGGGTCGCCACAGTTAGGTTACCTTTCATTTGTCCTAATAACATGTTACTCTGATACCAATGAATTATAGCGGGTCCATAAGTCCTGGGGGTTGGATTATTCGAATTGGTCCCAGCGCAGTTCATATAGCGGAAGGATATTCGATATCTCCCTCACCCTCGCTCAAGCTAAATAATGCAATGCACACCAACCACACATCTTATAAAAGATAGAGCCGAACCACTTTTATTTACATAACTTTGATGGATATCACGAGTCGGTACATCAAAAGGCTAAGGCTTCACTAAGCTCGGGTATAACCAAAAGTACCCGACTCTACAGCAGTCATGATCGATGATCCATCATCAGTGTCGGCCATCCAAAAAGTGTCTCCCATCACAAGCATCCTCACACCCAGCCCAGTCTATCGGCTGGCGGCGGTGGCGGCATCCCCATCATGATCCCATCGTGACGAACATGCACAGATAGGAACTCCTATACCACGGGGCCATCAGGTAGACCCTCGTCGTACATGACTAAGACTCAAACACGGATGAATACTAATCCACGAACACCCACACAGATGTGCTCCGAACACGAGCACTCAACATCAACGGGAACACCATAAAATGTGCCACATGTGACGAGTAACAGAGGCATCTCTCAATCTGAAATGTTAGTCACCAAAAGGGGTGAGTACAACCACTCAGCAGTAAATATCCATCAAATTACACAGTGCAACAAGTAAGACAACCAAGGTATCACGAGTAATGCACATATCATCCATGCAATCAAGCATACATCACCATGCAGTCATGCATATATCTCCATGCAGTCGTGCATATATCTACATGAGATCCATTCAATACTTTTATGATCACATCTTCAACGCCAAATAGTACCAACTCAAATTCATAGACAATTCATACACCAGGCCATATGCACACACATGCGCATGATTCGTTTCTCATTTTGATATTCAAAAATGATCTCGAGGACCAATCTTTGCATCCCTCCTAACTCTCGCACCCAATCTGGCATCGCGAGACTTCCGACACACACCTCCGGGCATCCCGACACTCCCAGGGCATCGTCGACTTAGCCGTCCGACGGTATCATCATTATCATTACACATGGATATATATCTCACTTTGGAAAAATGCCATTTGATGCAATAATGCCAAAAGTTTCACTTAATTTATAAATTTTCATTAATTTTGATGTCATATGAAATGCATAAATGTCACCACGCATGCTAAATAGGTAGCAACTCAGAATACCACATCTCATAGAGTAATTTATTTGTTCTTAAAATTAAAACGAATTTCGGATAAAATAGAATGCACTCCTTTAATTAAAATTCTGGAAAAATTAGTAAACGATATCAATAAATTATAAAAATTTAACATGATGTAAACAAGACCTAGAGAAAGAGGTTTTATGAAGAACACCATGTCAAGAAAGTTTCATATAAATCGCATAGGTCCATGCATCACAGCAAAAGGAATTCCAACACTACTTTTTCACAGTCTCAGCAATAATTTCGATTAAGTCCTTAAATGAACTCCCAAAATTCTGATATTTTAATATGTTATATTTAAGACCTAGAGGTAAAAGTCCTGTGAAGAAATCAAAGTCAAATTCATTCTGGATTAAAAGATATAATTATTATAACTCTCCCTAACTCTCGGTTCAATGTCCAGATTTATCCCTTTCAAAGAAAAATCGTTTTTCCAATCAATACTTGTCCGTTTATTCTCAAATTTTAGTATGTTACTCCTCAAGATGTCATCTACAACTCTTATCAAGGACATAAGATCAAATTCGGACTGGATACTCGCACAAAATTCACAGAATCGCAAGGGGTCAACATAACAGTTTCCAGATCTAGTATCTTTGAAGAAAAATGGTTTCACCAACAAATACTTCTCCGTTTCTTCTCAAATTTTGATATGTTACTCTTCAAGAAGTCCTCTACAACTTTCATCAAGGACACGAATTGAGATTTCAACTAGATAATTACCTACAATTCGCGGAATCATCAGAGGTCAAACTGTTTTACATAGAACAGTTTACTAGCTTAAGGTACTACTCCCAAAACTTCGAAAATTCTAACATCTAGCTCATCCGAAATCTACTTCACACTCAACCACAGCAAGCATCATGTAGATCAAAGGACTTCACTTCCCTTAAGTTCACAGCAAGCAAACAGTGACTTGAGGCTTCGGCGGGCTTGATCAACGGCGAAGCTAGGCGGCGTCAACGACCTTCCTCTTCCCCCTCACGGCCCGCACTCACCCTTCTCTCTCTCACTCTAACTCTCCTCCTCTCTCTCGCTTGCTCGTCCGCTCGGTCTCACTCTCTCTCTCTCGGCGGTTCCTCGAGCAATCTGCCTCTCCCTCTCTCTTCCTTCGGTTGCTTCATGGTTAGCAATCATTAGATTGTGCATGCAAGGACACTTGGCTCCAAGATGATGACAAGTGGAGGAGGTGGCGTGGCCTCCATCCGGTTTCCCTCTCCCTCCTTCGGTCGACAGCTTCATGGGCTTCTTGGGCCGGGCCTTGGTTGGCCGAATGGTGGGGAAAAATGTGGGCTGCGTTGGGCTATTTTAGGCCTTAGGTGTCCAACACACACTTGCTCCTATTTTTCCACCTTAATCCCCTCTAAATTTCATAATCTCAAGTACTCACATGGCCATATAATATTGCAACATTAATCGATGGAAATCCAACTTATAGAGTACACGGCCAAAAACAGAAAATTCCTTGTCAATTTATCCTTTAGTACAATCCTTGATCCCACTTAGATATAGGATACATTTCCAATCAAAACAATAGTCCATTCAATGTTCGGCCTTGTTTAATTGAAATCCGTTGGTCTAATGACTATAATATAATCCGATGGTTCTCCCGATACCTTTTCATGGGTCGCAGTGTATCTAGGGATCATTATGAAATTTTAGGATGCCATAACTCATCCTCCGAAGATTTTTCTGCAAACCGAGATTTTGGCGAAAAGTCAAAGTAGGACCCTTTTTGACCGGGGAAATCAGAGGACCATTTTTTACCGCATTTTTGGGATTCAAGTTGGACAAATTGACGAGGAAAAATCCTAAGAGGGACAATGGCATCTTGGCTGAATTTATGGGGGTTCAATTTGAGCTCAAATGGAGAATGATTGAAGTGAAATGGGAAGGGGAATTGAATGAAATGGGATGGCCAATTATCCAAATTCGTAGGCTAATGGGGAGACAACATTTTGGACCCTTTAGGAAGCTTGTTTAGGAAGCTTGGTTGCTGCAAATTGGCTGAGGAAGACAACCATGCATGGTGGGGCATAGAACTCAAGTGCTTTGGATATTTTGTGGCCCCTCCTCATCTTCAACAGCCTCCTTCTTCCTCTTTACTCCTCCTTTATCCATTGTTGGGACTTTTAAAGCTCTAAAAATTGCAGAGAAACCAGCTCTCACTTCACTCTCTCTCCCCCTCTTCAGCCCCAAGAAGTCGCATCCCTTTTCTCCCCTATTTTCCTTCTTTGCTTGTTTATGCTCCAGTTGACCTTCGTGTGAAAAACTGAGTTAAAAGTTGTCTTCCCGTGAGAATCAACCTCCATGCCACCCACCACCGTGCTCAGGACATCTAGTTCGTACGGAAGGACCCCGCCGCCGGCCGGAAGCCACCGCTCGCCGGTCTATCAGTCCACCTGGCAGCCTGCACTGTTTCGCATTTTCAGCCATTTTTCTTCCATTCCAACCCTTCCTCCGCCCATCCCACCCACAAGGAACTCCCCCTTGACCACCAGGTGCCGCCGGTTGCCGGCCATCCCCTCGTTGGAGCTCTGATAAGCCGCCTAACTCCGTTTCTCCTCTGACAGTCTAGTTTTTGGGAGTTTCAGTGGGAGTCCGAGCTGTTGTTGATGTTCTGAGCTTGGGATCGCCTTGGATCGTAGTGGTTGAGTTCCCGAGCGTAGCCTCTGTCGTCGCCACTGCGTTCGTTTCTCCGTCCCATTTAACGGGTGAGTTTAACTCTTAATCCTTTGATTAGTGCCTAAACTTGCTTAGGAGATTGATTATGCTTAAGGGTTGATTAGATTAGCTTAAGTATGGATTAGTGATAATCTAGAATGGATTAGTACTAATCTAATTAGTGAGATTAGCACATTTGAAGATGGTTTAGTCCAATTCAGTGGACTTTCTGGAGTTCTGATCTATGGACCCTCATCATTTGCCATTTTTATAGATCGAAATGGGTTGTCGATTTGAAGTCGATTCCTTCTTGAGAAATGTTTTAGACATCTTGATATACAACACATATTTTACTCAAGATTTTTAGAGATTTAAAGGTATGAGATTTCAGCTCTATCATTTGCAAACAGAATCTCGGACTGTGTTGGAATTTGTGACCTTTTGCAATTCTAGGGGTTTTTATCAACTTTTAGGGTTCGAATTTCAAAATGGTTTCTTCACAAAAGTTGTTTATCACCTCTTTTGGTTTAACATAGTCAAATTTCAAATCAAATGGACAAGTTTTGGACCTCGAACAAAACTAATTTTGGAAAACAGACTTTCTGGAAGTAGACCCAGTTTTTATACTGGATTGAGCGATTTACTAGGCTTAATGTAGAAGGATCTAGGTGAAGGTGTCCCATGAAAAATGTTCTTTTATGTGTCTTTTACAACATATTCAAATTTGAGAATTTTCCGAACTCGGTTGATTAGATTTTTGGATTTAAACTCAGAGACGCGCAAGTGGACCGTTTCTGCCGGTTAGGACCGTTTAATTAGTGTTTTAATGACTTTTGGATTTAATTTATTAGTTATTAAATTCTAGAAATTTACTTTTCAGAAGTTACTATTCACGAATATTGTTCACCCGAGAATGAAAAGTTGTCCAATTTCATGTGTTTTGATATTATGAGGTGATTTGAGTGTATAAATGCATGGCCATCTGCATGAATTGAGTGATTTTTAGAAAAAGGGAAATGTGCCTAGTCCGAGGGACATTGGAAATGAACCGCCTTTAGGAGAAAATGATTTGAAAGTGTATATCCAAGCGAGTATGCATTGGCTGAGTGCCTAAAGATAAAAAGGGAGTTGTGGTGGTGTGCTTGTGTGATCATCAAGTCAAATCCGTCCCCTAATGTGTGTCGGGTAGATCGTGCCTGTGTGGTGGTAATCAGATAATGCCTGTGTGGCGTAAGATCGTGCCTATATGGCGTAATATCGTGCCTGTGTGGCGGTAATTAGATCATGCTTGTGTGGCATTAATCAATTGGGGCGTATGGTAGGTAGTGCCTGTGTGGCCGTATTATTGTGTGTCAGATAGATTGTGCATGTGTGGCCATAATCAATTGGATCACATCGTTTATAGCACGCACGCATGAATCGATAACGTGCAGGGTGTGGCAATGGCCAGGTGAGATCGCTTATGACGCGACTTGTATGTGATTGATGAGTTGCATCATCTAATGGCCATGTGCATTGCGTGTATCATGCTGAGATTTAACGTGCAGAGTATGGCATACCAAGTAAGGTTGCTTGCGAATCGATTTGTTGATTGTTGATTATTAGTCATGGCTTGTTTGTGGAGTGGTTTTGAAGAGATACCCCAAGTTGAGTTGGTGTCCTAACTAGGGGCTTAGGGGAAGGACTCACTGAGATTTATATCTCACTGGTTATTATATAACCACTTTCAGGTCCCTAGTGTGAAGAACCAAGAGCTTGAGAATTAAGGGTCAGGAGCAGGGATGGCCTAGAGGTTCTTTTTGAAATGGAGACCATGTACATAGACATTAAGGTTGGCCTCTATGTGTAAACCAGATTATTTGTAAAAGCATGTTTGGTTTGTAATTGGTTGTCTTGTTTTTCTATCTCATGTTTGTTGTTGTCAGGGGATTAGTTAATATGTTTCCGCATGTGCAATAAAATGAATGGGTCGGTGACGCGTCCTGGGAACGTTGCAAATTTCTATCGACCAAGGAAGGGGTTGTTGCGTGCCCGGAGTTTGAGGCGTGACATCCCCGCCCGAAGTGGTATCAGAGCAAGGTTAGCGTTTGGAGTGATAAGGTGCGATGGGTTTTGGGATAGTTAGTAGGAAAGGCTTTTTCCTTATGCAAACACTTGTGATTAGCTAGCTGATTGGTAGTATGTTTGTGAGGGTCGCTTAGTTTTTCTAATTCTGTGTGAAATTGGAAAGTAGGTTCTGTAAAAATCCTGTAGAATGAGTGATCCGGATCAGAGGACTCCTAGAAAGAGGTCGGTAGGACCTGTAACTCGGGGTAGTACGCCGACAAGGGTTGGTACCCGAGGTGGTCGTGGTAGAGCGCAAGCTGAGACTAGCGCAAGTGGAGTAGCACCGCCACCGGTTGGTGCTGGGGTAGCAGCCCCTAGTGATCCGTGAATGGACGGGATCATGCAGGCGTTAGAGACGATGGGAAATCAAATGGAGCAGCAGGCCCAGAATTAAGCTGCCAGTGCTGCCACTTCAGTCACCGCTACCATAACCACCACTAATGCCACCAATGTCGCCGTGGATGCTGCCGCTACACCTGTCACCACACCTGCCGAAGTTCTACTAGGAAACGTGGTCATTGGGAGACCGATGCACAAACTGGTGGAACAGTTTCTAAAGTTGAACCCGCCGAGGTTCACCGGGGCAGGAGATCCCGAAGCTGCAGCACTTTGGGTCCAAGACTTAGAGAAGGCATTTGCACTGCTGAGGTGCACTGAGGAGGAGAAGGTCGTCCTTACAGTATATCAGCTGCAAGGTATTGCAAGCATCTGATGGAGGACCACCAGAGGAATAGTATTCCCTGAAGACGTAGCTCTGGAGTGGAACACCTTTGTCGAAATCTTCAACAACAAGAACTTCTCTGATAGTGCCAGAGAACTGAAGATGGCGGAATTCTAGCGCCTTCGCCAAGGTACAATGACTATAGATCAGTATGAAGCGAAGTTTGCTGAGTTGTTGCAGTACGCCCCCGGACTGGTCGAGAATCCAGTAGACCGAGCTAGAAGGTTTAGAGATGGGCTCAAATCGAAAGTGAGAAGCCCGCTGGTGCCATTAAATCTGAAGGACTACAACGACCTATATGAACGGGCCTAGTTGATAGAGAGAGATCAAAACGAACAAGCCGCCGCATCTGGGTCGCGATTTGGATCTAACAGAGATGGAGATCAGTTTGGGAAGAAACCGATGACTAGAGGAATGTATTCTATTTCACTCGACAGGAAGGGTGGGATAGGCAAGTCAACATCGAATCAGAATGGAGTATGTCATTTCCGTGGGGGATGACATGGATTGTCCTTATGTTTTCCCGAGACAAGAGTTTGCTACAGGTGTCGCCAGCACGGCCACTTGGTCAAAGATTGTCCGCATAGGCTGATGGGACCACACCAGCTACTACCGCCGCCACTGATGGAACAGAACAGAGGGAATGTGCTACATAATGTTTTTGAGATAATTTTATCAAAGTGGCGCAACCGAATTTTGGTTAAGCTTATAGGACCTCAGTTGTTGTAATGAAGTCATAGAAAGGAGAATCGCTAACTAGAGTTGTACTTGATGATTTTGCATATGCATAACTTTGAGGTTGTAAATTAAAAAAATTGGCTCGAAGAGCATCTCGTTGTAATGAATTGTTGTTTTGCAATAATCCAGTTTAACTCGTTAGCGGGAGAAAGTTTCAATTTGTCGAAAATCGAGGAGGACCCTCGTTTATTTTATGTTGTCATTTAAGGCAACCGGGTATTGGATGTGGATTGCCAATGTTATTTGGCAACTGTGGTGGATATGACAGTTGAGGAGTCGAAAGTGGAAAGCATCGCCGTGGTACGAAAGTTATTTGATGTGTACCCTAAGGAATCATCCGGTTTGCCCCCAGAAAGGAAGATCGAGTTCATGATAGTGTTTATCGACAACATTCTGGTGTACTCGAGAAGGCCAGAGGAGCATGAAAAGTAATTGAGGATAGTACTCAAGACTCTGAGGAACCATGAACTGTACGCCAAGTTCAGCAAGTGCGAGTTTTGGTTGACTCTTGTTACTTTCCTAGGTCACGCGATTTCAGGCTAAGGAATCTCCGTAGACCCGACCAAGATGGAAGCAGTTATCAACTGGCCAAGATCGACGACAATAACAGAGATAAGAAGTTTGTAGGGACAGATAAGTGCGAACGTAGTTCCAGGAGCTTAAGCGAAAGCCGACTACCGCACCCAAAGCCGACAATTTCGTCTGATTCTGGAAGACTTTTGCAACCTTTAGAGTTTCCCGAGTGGAGGTGGGAACACATCACGTTGGGCCTTATGAGGAGATTACCTAGAAGTCAGTCGACACCGGCAAAGTCATCCGAGAAAGTAAGAAGTGGACCTGACTCACGCATAGAACTTAAAGAACTGGAAGCAAGTTTACATGAGTATAGATTATCATCAGTTGAGGATTAAGAAAGAATTGAACAAGAGACAGCGTCGTTGGATGGGACTTCTCAAGACTGTGATTGCGACCTCCTGTATCACCCCGGAAAAGCTAGTAAAGTTACAAATGCGTCGAATTGAAAGTCATTGATTGCGCAGATGGCGATTCAGGAGTGGATTTTACCCGAAAGAGCTAGAGATTCGATTTCAAATCTGAGGTAGGCCGCCTTTCAAATCTTATGGCCATCCTCATAATTGAACCGAAAGTACAGCTGAGAATCAAGACGTTGCAGTTGACAGATCTTGAGATCCAGAAGATTCTACAGGAAGATACAGAAAAGAGAAAGACTGATTTGCAAGCTATTAAGAACGGAACACTAAAACTTTGTGGATGAGTGTGTGTACCGACGATGCGGAACTTAAGGAAGAGATCTTGTCAGAAGCTCACTGTAGTAGTTATTAGTAGATCGCCCAGATGGCACCGTTTAAAGCGTTGTATGGCAGATAGTGCAGAATGCCAGTGTGTTGGGATGAAGTCAGAGAACGGAAGATCGCAGGCCCAGAATTGGTTCAGCAATCAGTGGATAAAGTTTCCGTTATCAGAGACAGATTAAAGACCACTTCGAGTCGTCAGAAAAGTTATGCAGATAAGCGTCGAAAGACCATTGGAATTCCAAGTTGGTGAGCATGTCTTCCTGGAGGTGTCACCAATGAGGGGTACTTCATGCTTCGGCAAGAAGGGAAAGCTGAGTCCGAGGTACGTAGGTCCCTTTGAGATTTTAGAAAGAATCGGGATCCTAGCGTATCGTCTTGCATTGCCGCCGAGGTTGGCGCAAGTGCATGACGTCTTTCACGTGTCGATGTTGAGGACGTATGAGCTCGACCCGAACCACGTGCTAAATCTTGAAGAATTAGATGTGGACGACAGAGTGTCGTATGTGGAAAGCCCGATACAAATTATGGATCAGAAAGATCAGACTCTGCACACCAAGACAATTCCGTTAGTCAAAGTGGTCTGGCAACACCATAGCACAGCAGAAGCAACCTAAGAATGTGAAGATTTTATGAGACAACTGTACCCCCACCTTTTTGTTTAAAGATTGGTAACACTTTAAATTTCAAGGGCGAAATTTTTATAAGAGGGGAAGACTTGTGACATCCTAATTTTCGAGTTCTGTTTTCGATTGAATAAGCTGAGCTTTTCATCAACGCGCCTATAGTTCTTTTCTCTGAGCTGATCACTCACGAGATAACTAGTCTATCAGGTGAAGCCGTTAAGGAATCTAAACGCAATAGACTCGAGAATTCAACCAGAAATCGACTACTCAACCGTGTTTATCTGCAAGGGTCAATACGGCACGGTCAAAATCGATCAGAGATCAGAGATAGGACTGTTCGATTGAGGTATGTGATTAGAGTATGGTTGATTCCACCTAATTGCAAAATTCTCGTCGAATGGCACTAGACCGATTTTTCTGTCATTTTCATGACAACCAAGAGGCGCCAATGAGTCGAAGATGCACAATGTGGATAAAAAAAAATCGACCACGGGTCAATTGCACTGGAAATTCCTAAAAGCTACCCGAAATGCTAGGTCACGCTAAAATTGCGCCAGATTGAAATTAACCGCGAATTTAAATCCGATTTCAAAAATTGAAAGTTCTTTCATGTCACAATTCATTTTAGGAACATCGACTCATCCTCCAAAGATTTTTCTGCAAACCAAGATTTTTGGCGAAAAGTCAAAGTAGGGCTGTTTTTTACCAGGAAAATCAGAGGACCGTTTTTTACCGCATTTTTGGGATTCCAGTTGGACAAATCAACGACGAAAAATCCTAAGAGGGACGATGGCATCTTGGCTGAATTTATGGGGGTTCAATTTAAGCTCAAATGGAGAAGGATTAAAGTAAAATAGGAAGGGGAATTGAATGAAATGGGATGGCCAATGATCCAAATTCGTAGGCCAAGGGGGAGACAACCTTTTGAACCCTTTGGAAGCTTGTTTGGGAAGCTTGGCTATTGCAAATTGGCTGAGGAAGACAGCCATGCATGGTGGGGCATAGAACTCAAGTGCTTTGGATATTTTGTGGCCCCTCCTCATCTTCAGTTGCCTCATTCTTCCTCCTTGCTCCTCCTTTATCCATTGTCGGGACTTTTGAAGCTCCAAAATTGCAAAGAAACTAGCCCTCACTTCACTCTCTCTCCCCCTCTTTAGCCCTAAGAAGTCGCAGCCCTTTTCTGCCATGTTTTCCTTCTCTTTCTATTTCAGATCCAGCTGACCTTTGTGTGAAAAATCGAGTTAAAAGTTGTCTTCTTGTGAGAATTAGCCTCCATGCCACCCACCACTATACTCAGGACATCCAGTCCGTATGGAAGGACCCCGCCGCTCGCCAAACGGAGCCGCCAGCCGACCTGCCCGCCGGCCGGAAGCCACCACTCGTTGATCCGTCGGTCCGCTTGGCAACCTGCACTGTTTCGCATTTTCAGCCATTTTCCTCCCATTTCGACCCTTCCTCCACCCATCCCAGCTACCAGCAACTCCCCCTTGACCCCCACGTGCCACCGGTTGCCGACCATCCCTCGCTAAAGCTCCAATAAGCCGCCCAACTCCGTTTCTCCTCCTAGCGAGTCCAATTTTTGGGAGTTTCAGTGGGAGTCCAAGCTGTTGTTGTTGTTCTGAGCTTGGGATCGCCTTGGATCGTAGTGGTTGAGATTCCAAGTGTAGCCTCCGTCGTTGCTGCCGCGTCCTGTCTCCGGCCCGTTTAATGAGTGAGTTTAGCTCTTAATCCTTTTATTAGTGCCTAAACTTGCTTAGGATGTTGATTATGCTTAAAGGTTTATTAGATTAGCTTAAGTATGGATTAGTGATAATCTAGAATGGTTAAATTAGCCTTAAAATGGATTAATGCAAATATAATTAGTGAGATTTGCACCTTTGAAGATGGTTTAGTCCAATTCAGTGGACTTTCTACAGTTCTGTTCTCTGGACCCTCACCGTTTGCCATTTTGTAGATCGAAATGGGTTGCGAATTTGAAGTTGATTCCTTCTTGAGAAATGTTTTAGACATCTTGATCTACAACATATATTTTACTCAAGATATTTAGCGATTTAAAAGTATGAGATTTCAGCTCCATCATTTGCAAATAGAATCTCGGAGTGTGCTGGAATTTGTGACCTTTTGAGATTCTGGGAGTTTTTATCAATTCTTAGGGTTCGAATTTCAAAATGGTTTCTTCATAAAAGTTGTTTTTCACCTCTTGTAGTTTAACATAGTCAAATTTCAAATCAAATGGACAAGTTTTGGACCTTGAACAAAACTGATTTCGAAAATAGACTTTATGGAAAGCGGACCCAGTTTTTGAACTGGATTGAGCGATTTACTAGGCTTAATCTAGAAGGATATGGGTTTAGGTGTCTCATGAAATATATATTTTTTATGTGTTTTTTACAACATATTCAAATTGTGGAATTTTCTGAACTCTTTTGGTTAGGTTTCTGTATTTAAACTTGGAGACGCGTGAGTGGACCGTTTTCGCCAATTAGGACCGATTTTAGTTTGGTGATTGTTCTTGATGTTTTGCTTGCTTTAATTAGTGTTTTAATGACTTTTGGATTTAATTTATTAGTTATTAAATTCTGGAAATTTATTGTTCACAAGTTACTATTCACCAAGAATGAAAAGTTGTCCAATTTCATGTGTTTTGATCTTATGAGGTGATTTGAGTATATAAATACATGGGCATCCGCATGAATTGAGTAATTTTTACAAAAAGGGAAATATGCCTAGTCCGAGGGACATTGGAAATGGACCACCTTTGGGAGAAAATGATTTGAAAGTGTATATGCAAGCATGTATGCATTGCCCAAAGATAAAAAGGTAGTTGTGGTGGTGTGCCCAAAGATCATTAAAAGGGAGTTGTGGTGGTGTGCTTGCGTGATCATCAAGTCAAATCCATCCCGTGTGGCGGTAATATAGATGTGTCGGGTAGATCTTGCACGTGTGGCGGTAATCATTGGGGGCATATGGTAGATCTTGCCTAGTGCCTATGTG
Source organism: Eucalyptus cloeziana (assembly GCA_014182715.1). NCBI lineage: Eukaryota > Viridiplantae > Streptophyta > Magnoliopsida > Myrtales > Myrtaceae > Eucalyptus > Eucalyptus cloeziana. Next base: position 22,289,008 of record CM024641.1, on the reverse strand, counting down.
GCGTGTGTGGCGATAATTAGATCTTGCCTATGTGGCGGTAATCATGTCGGATAGAGTGTGTCTATGTAGCGGTAATCAAGTAGATGGCCATAATCAATGGAATGGATCACATCATTGTCGAGTAGGTTGCACGCATGAATTGGAATGCAAGCGTGGATCATATTGTTCATGGCACGCATGCATGAATCGATAACGTGTAGGGTGTGACAATGGCCAGGTGAGATCGCTTGTGACGCGACTCGTATGTGATTGATGAATTGCATCATCTAATGGCCATGTGCATTGTGTGTATTGTGTTGAGATTTAATGTGCAGGGTATGGCATACCGGGTATGGTTACATGCAAATCGATTTGTTGAATGTTGGTTGTTAGTCGTGGCTTCTTTGTGGAGTGGTTCTGAAGAGATACCCCAAGTTGAGTTGATGTCCTAACCGGGGACTTAGGGGAAGGACTCACTGAGATTTATATCTCACTAGTTATTGTATAACCACTTTCAGGTCCCTAGTGTGAAGAACCAAGAGCTTGAGAAGGAAGGGTCAGGAGCAGGGATGGCCTAGAGGTTCTTTTTAAAATGGACTCCATGTACATAGACCTTAGGGTTGGCCTCTGTGTGTAAACCAGATTGTTTGTAAAAGCATGTTTGGTTTGTAATTGGTTGTCTTGCTTTTCTATCACATGTTTATTGTTGTCAGGGGATTAGTTAATCAGTTTCCGCATGTACAATAAAATGAATGGGTCGGCGACACGTCCTGGGAACGTTGCAAATTTCTATCGACCAAGGAAGGGGTTGTTGCGTGCCCGAGGTACGGGGCGTGACATATCAACTGGCCAAGACCGACAACTGTGACAGAGATCAAAAGCTTTTTGGGTTTGGCAGGGTATTACAAAAGGTTCATGGAAGGATTTTCAGCGTTAGCATCGCCGTTGACTCGACTACTGAAGAAGGAAGAAAAGTTTGTATGGACAGATAAGTGCAAGCATAGTTTCCATGAGTTTAAGCAGAAGCTAACTACCGCACCCGTGTTGACGATTCCATCTGCTCTTGGAGGATACGAGATCTATAGTGATGCGTCATTTAGAGGGTTGGGTTGCGTGCTGATGCAACATGGTAGGGTTGTTGCATATGCGTCCCGTCAACTGAGACCTCACGAGTTGAGTTATCCGACGCATGACCTAGAACTCGCCGCGATTATTTTCGCTCTGAAGATTTTGAAACATTATTTGTGTGGGGAAAGATTCCAGATCTTCACTGAACATCAAAGTCTCAAGTATCTATTCTTTCAGAAGGAGTTGAATAGCCCGTCGCACGCCACTAGAGCCTCCAAGATTGCTGTCACGCCGCCCGCAAGCCCCACGCGCCAGCCCGCTCACATCCAGCACTGTCTCGCCGTCCCTCGTGGTCCCTGGCCGTTGTCAAGCCTCTGTCCAGTCGCCTAAGCCATCGTCCAGCCGCCGTCCGCCTCTGCCGTTGATCGCTGTAACCACCGCCACCCGTCCTCGTCGTTTCTAGTTCAACCAGCCGCCGGTTCAGTCCCTTCGACCAGCAAGCAGAAGCCGAAGACAGCAAAGGTCCGTGAGGCTTCAAGGCCCGTTTTCAAGCCCTTCCGATCTCTATTTGGTGTCGCCGCAAGCTTAGTTATCACCCGTCTCCACGTCGCCATCATCGTGGACTCACCGGATCACTAAATCAGTGAGTTTACTTGCTAAACTCTGCTTACGGAGTTAATTATGCTTATTGGATAATTATTTTAGGCTAATTAGGGTTTAGGTGGTTACTTAGAATGGATTAGTGATTTAATTGTTCGATTATGTATGTTAGGTAGTTAGAACAGATAGATTAGGGACTAGAGTAGTCGTACTATTTATCTAGATAGGTTCGAAAATTTTCCCGGCCCGTTCGGACAATTAATTAAGCATTTCCAGCCTAAGTTGGTATTTTTGGTAATTAGTTGTATTTATTTAATTCATTTTGGTATCTATTTAATTATTTATTATTTTCGAGAAATTATACCAGGATAGCTGGTGAAAGGAATTTGGTGCTGATTGCAGTGGTGTGCTTAATTGCTGCCATTGAGTGTCAAATTGTGTAAATTAAGTGGTGATTGGAATTTTTGTTATTTATTCCAAAATTGTGAAATTTCAATATTTAATTAGAAAATCTCAGGTGTCAGGTTTTTACACCGAAAATGGTTTTAAGTACTATATCAAACTGTGGGATTTTAAAAAGAATAGTATCAATTTTTCTAGTTCAATTTGACCGTGTACCCACACAGGATTATTTTACCATGTATTTTTAATACGAAGAAAATAGGCCAAGTTCACTATTTTAATTGAGGCATTTGAGTGCAATGCACGGTGTCCTAGGCCGAGATTGAATAGTTGTGTGCTAGTTAAGAGAACCCATCCCCGAAATGAGTCGGGTGGACGTTGCCCCTATATGGGATGCCCGATCAGTGGATGCCGGTCATAATAGAGGCTGGACCGATGCTCCTTTATGGAATGTCATCGACGTAGTGACGTTGCCACGCTCAGTGAGGTGAGGTGATGCCTGGTTACGCCAGAAGACCACCGAACGTCAAGTAGGCCGTGCCCATGGGGTCGTGATGTAAAATTGGAACACATGTTGAGTGAGATTGACGTGCCAGATTATAAGACAAAATTGTATGACACGGTATGGAACATGTCATAACGATTTGGCCCTATAATCAGGACCCCTGTGATCCTTTGAGATTGAGTGTGGCGTTCCAATTGTTTGAGTTTATTTACTGCTCATGTCTGCAATATGAACTGTGCTAACCTACAAGGAGAAGCTGAGACAAGGTGAGTCTCTGTGGTTGTGTGGTTAGGACGCCTCTAGGCGTATTATCTTCCTAATCGGGGTTTAGAGCATGAACTCGCTAAAATTTATATCTCACCCCGTCGTGGGCTCAATTCTGTTCAAGATCGTAGACTGGAGGATCTGGAGTCGAGCTGAGGGGATCCAAGGTGTGGGTCAGTTAGAACAGCTTCTTTTTTAGAGCCGGTCTTTTGTAGACTTTTGGTTGTTGACTTTTGTATATGACTCAGTGTGTATATAAAAGCGTGTTTTGGTTGTAAATCTGTTTTCCTGCTTTTCTATCCCATGAGATTTACTATCAGGAGATTAATAATTCGCTTATGCATATGCATTAAAATGAATGGGTCGGCGACGCGTCTTGGGACGTCGCAATTTTATCGACCACCGAAGGATGGGCACGCGCTCGAGGTTCGAGGCATAACATAACTATTACTCTCATTTTTGTGCACTTAATCATTAGCATAATCACTCAAACAATAAGAATACAACACTTAGAGAAACAATTGAAAGAGAGCACTTTGCTTGGAACATAGCGTACAACGGATTTTCAGTCTTTGTATTTTTACATATGTCTAAAATTTGGCTTCTAAGATATTCTCTTTTATACCCATCTTCAATTTATCCATTGGGGAAGGATTGGAGAAGCAAAGAGCCATTAAAGTTACCATTGATGCCGCTGTCCAAAGATGAAACTGCCTATACAGTCCTTTTCTCAAACATTCACAAACTATCTAAAACTAGCTTTTATAACCGTCCCTCATTGCAATTTTTTATAAACCTATCAGACAACCTAGCATCTCAATTTTTGTGACCATCTAGATTCTACTGTTGGACATATCCACTTCAACAACTGTTAGTTTGTTAAACCAATGAACATTATCAAATGAACATTGTTGCCAATGTTTTTGTAGACGCTATATCTATGTCTTGGTACTGTTTTTCCATAAACAACAACAAGAAACCTAAAGATCAGCCGTTGTCAATGTTTTTGTAGACGTTATATACATTAGGTCATCACATAGTCTTTAATACTTGTCATGAACATCTGCATATATCATAATAAATTTTATATTAAGAATAGTTTAGAAATCACCAAAATCACTTGAAAATGTTTATTAAACAGTACTTAACTCAGAGCAACGAAAGCATTTGCGATGTTAGTTAAAAAATCACATCAGCAACCTAGATATGATTTCTGATTAACATGCAATTCACTCACTATTTTTAAGGATTTTCACTTATTTAAATAAATCTAAGCTATATGCAATGCATGTAATGCAATTATTATAAATGCAATGACATACAAGATATGTCATACTAAAATGACATGCAATTGTAAACTATATAACACGCGGTTTTAATTAAGTGACCTAACTCTAATGACAGGCAACAACCAGCATGCAACTACACTAATATGCTGCACATCTTAAATTAATGACCCTAAACATGTAATTACTAAATGATATGTAGTCGATGAACCCAATTATATATGACATGCACATGATTTTTTTAATTAAATTCGTAATAAAAACCCAATAATTAAACACACAATTTAAATTAAGAAATAAATCTAATCTTTTCTAGGCCATTGTTTTACATTTTATTTCCGAAAATTCGAAATAAACAAATTACTTCATTCAAACATGCAATATAATAATGGTCCTAAAGTTGCATGCTGTGTTCTACTTGTCCTAATCTAATTTGACCACTTATGCGAATGCCTTCAATTTAGCTTGAAAAGGGTCTTGATTGGACTTGTCATCTTCTAGGAACTTGTAAAAGATACCTTGAGCTTTCCAATGACACCTAGTTTGCCCAATTTTCCCACCATTTATCATGTTTTCCATTTTTTTTTCAAATTTGGGTTTGAAATCTAGAATTTGCCTTGGTCCGAAATGCATGTTCTATATCTGTGAGGCCGACTGTTAGCCATTCTTGCATGATTTTTTAAGCATAAATTTTGAGGTCAAGTCTAGAAAGTTGTTTATAACATCCAGAAAGTTGTTTGTAACATCCATATCTACAACATATGAAAATTTGAGGTTGTTTGAACTTTAATTGATAAGGTCGATCGGCTGTAAAGTGTCAATGTCACATGCTACCCAGTTCTTTTCCTATTTGATTTGTTCATGTTCTAGGATTTTTAGAAATTCATGTGTTAGGAACTTTGAAATGCTTCCCTCATAAAAGTTGTTCTTTATATGCTGTTCTACCTACCATAAAAATCCTAGGGTGAAATAGCCATCGGTTGTGCTCGTATTGAGTATATTCTGAAGGCAAAAGTACGCTTCAAGTATCAAAAGTTGGCACAAATGGACCCTTAAGTGCCAAAAGTTACAAAAGTGACACTTAAATGCCAAAATTGGAGTAAAATGGATCACTTAAGTGTTAATCCAGCCAAAATGTTGACGTGTGCAATTTCCAGCGAAGTAGGTGTAAAACGGCATCGTTTTGCAAGCTGACGTGGCTAGACAATGCAAAAAACGCGTCATTTTGGTGATGATGTGGTAAAACATTAATATAAAAATTAATTAAATTTAATTTAAAACTAAATTTATTTAAAAGTAAAAATACAAAAAATTTAAAATTTAAAATAAAATTTAAAAATTTAAAAAAAAAAAGAGGTGGCCGAGGGCTACCGCCTCCTTTTTTTTAAGTTTTCTTAAATTTTTTTAATTTTTTAATTATTTTTTTTATTTTTAAATGTTTTAAATAAAATTAGTTTTAAATTTAATTTTATTAATTTTTATATTAATTTTTTACCACGTCGCACCAAAACGACACTGTTTTTGCATTTGGTTCGCGGAAAATCGCCACGTCAACATTTTGGCCGGATTTTAGCCGGATTGGCACTTAAGTGATACATTTTGCTCCGATTTTGGCACTTAAGTATCCCTTTGTGCCAACTTTTGGCACTCCAGCGGTCTACACATCATATTCTAAATGCCCTATTCTGCGATGGTTGATTTGGCTGATGGACATGCATGCGTTCTTGGATTTTTAGGAAATTATGCATGCTGAATCTGAAGATGTTGTCTTCTTGAGAATTGCTTGTGAGATGCTGAACTTTGTTATCGCAAATTTTCTCAAAATAGAAACGTGATTTGGCCCTTCCGCTAAGCTTCCTATGCCTCACCACCTGAACCAAGTTTCGACCAACCAATTCTTCAAAGCATTCCATGGTTGTCAACCTGATTGCTTCAACCAATCCTTTGGCTAGCCATAGCCGAAAGAACCACCTTGTTGGGATCTCCATGTCCTTGGGAAAAAGGCAAGAGAAGACTATCACGACCACAACTCCATCTCTAGGGTCTTGAGCTGTGACATCCTGATTTTCAGAAACTGTTTTCGATTGAATAAGTCAGGCTTTTCATCGACGCGCCTATAGTTCTTTTCCTAAGCTAATCACTCACGGAATAACTAGTCTATCAGGTGAAGCCGTTAAGGAATTTAAATGCAATAGACTTGAGAATTCGACCAGGTATTGACTGCTCGACCATGCTAATCTACAAGGGTCATTACGGCACCGTCAAAATCAATCAGAGACAGGAGATAGGTCGATTCAACAGAGGTATGTGATTAGAGTGTGGGTGATTCCACCTGATTACAAATTTTCTATCGAACGGCACTAAACTGATTTTTCTGTAATTTCTGTACCCTGTGCCCATATTTGAAACCTCGAGATTTTCATGACAATTGAGAGTTGGCAATGTGTCAAAAAGATATACAATGTGGCTCGAAAATAATCGACAATGAGTCAATTGCACTAAAAATTCATAAAAGCTACCCAGTAGGTTATGTCACGCTAAAATCGCGCCCGATTGAATTAATCGCAAAATTGAACCCGATTTTAGAGATTGAAAGTTCTATCATGTCACAAAGGAATGTCGACTCATCCTTCGAAGATTTTTCTGCAAGCCCGAGTTTTTTGTGAAAAATCAAAGTTGGGCCGTTTTGGATCGGGAAAATTAGAGGACCGTTTTTGGTTTTTTTTTTTTTTTTGCAATCAAGTTGGACTAATTGCCAAGGAAAAATGTGGAATGTGATGTGGGCACCTTGGCTGATTTTTTTGGACACCAATTTGAGTCCAATTGGAGAAGAATTGAAGTGGATTTGGAGGGAAATGGTCCAAAATTCGTAGGCCAAGGGAGGAGCAACATCTTGGACCATTTGGGAAGCTTGTTAGGGAAGCTTGAGGATGGAAATTGGCTGAGGATTGAGGCAGCAGCTGGTGGCGGCAAGTGATGATGAAAATGGGATATTTGTGAAGACTCTGTGGCCATTGGTGGCCCCCCTCTTGCCGCAACCCTTCTTCTTCCTCTATTTCCCTGTTTCTCCATTATTGAGTGTTTTGAGAGCTCAAAATTCCAAAGAAACCAAGCCAAGCAGCCCTGCCCGTCAACCACCCCTTCGCCGTCACCCGAGCGCCCGTTGCGTCGTCCGCCCATCACCCACCAGCCCACAAGTCCGTGCACCCGTACGAGCCTTCCAGCCGCTATCCCGACGCCTCTAGCTGCCATTCGCCGTCCGCCTGGCCGCCGAAGCCACCCGCCTGGTCTGTCGCTGCAGCCCGCCGTCCCACCTAGCCGTTTCAACACAAGCCGAGCCCCGACCAGCCCTCCTTCGGCCCTTGGACAGAGGCCGAATCTCAGCCCAGCTGAGAGCTTCTAGGCCCGTTTTAAGGCCCGTCCGGACCTCCGTTGGTGTCGCCGCAAGCTTGGTTGTCGCTCGCCTCCGCGTCGCCATCGCTGTGAACTCACCGAATCGCTAAACCGGTGAATTTACTTGCTAAACTATGCTTAGAGAGTTAATGACATTTAGTAGGTACTTAGTTTAGACTAAGTGAGGATTAGGTGGTTAGTTAGTTTAGATTAGTGATTTAATTACTTAATTATGCATGTTAGGTGGTTAGATTAGATTAATTAAGGGCAAGACAAAATATACTATTTATCTAGATAGGTGCATTAATTTTCTAGGCCCGTTTAGGTGGTTAGATTAGTATTTCCAGCTTAGGTTAGTATTTATTGTATTTAATTTGCATTTTTTAATTAAATTTGCTATTTATTTAATTATTTAATATTTTTCAGAAATTATACTGGGATAACCAGTGACCGGAATTTCGTGCCGATTATAGTGATGTGCTTCGTTTATGCAATTGAGTGTTAAATTCTACAAATTGAGTGGTGATTGTGATTTTGAGTATTTATTTCAAAATTTCAAAATTTTGGTAATTAATTAGAAATTACCGAGTGTCAAGTTTGGACACCGAAAATTGTTTTAAATACTATATCAAACATTGGGATTTTAAAATGAAGGATATCAATTTTTCTAGTTCAAATTTATCGTGTACCCACACACGATTATTTTACTGTATATTTTTAATACGAAGAAAATGGGCCAAGTATATTATTTTAATTGGGACATTTGAGTGCAAAGCACGATGTCTTGGCCGAGATTGGATGGGTGTATGAATGGTTATGAGAACCCATCCCCGATGTGAGTCAAGTGGACGTTGCCCCTATATGAGATGCCTTGGACAATGGATGTCGGTCGCAGTAGATTCTGAACCGATGCTCCTTTGGGATTGCCGTCTCGTATAGACGTTGCCGTGCTCAATGGGGTGAGACGATGTCTGGCTACACCAGGAGACCGCCGAACGTCGAGTAGGTTGTGCCCGTTGGGCCGTGATAAAAATTGGAACGCATGATTGAGTGTTTTAACTGCACCTGATTATGGGACAAAATTGTGTGGCACAGTATGAGACGTGTCATAACGATTTGGCCTTATAATCGGGACCCTTGTGGTTGTTTGAGATTTGAGATGTGGCGTTCCAATTGATTGAGTATTATTACTGCATATGGTTGAGTATTATTACTGTGCTGACGTGCAGGAGGGAATTGAGGTTGAGTATTATTACTGTGCTGACGTGCAGGAGGGAATTGAGGTTGAGTATTATTACTGTGCTGACGTGCAGGAGGGAATTGAGGTTGAGTATTATTACTGTGCTGACGTGCATAGACTACATTTAGGTGTATTTCCTTCCTAGTCGGGATTTAGGGGATGAACTTGCTGAGACGTTGTCTCACCCTGTCGTGGGCTCAAATCTTTTCAGGTCCTTAGATGGCAACCCATCCAGTACGTTATCGTCAGCCTAGGAGGGTTACTGAGCTAATTACTGACTTCCCTGTTCCCGGGGGCCATTGGGTCTATGAGCTCGTAGTGACCACCGTCTGGGTCAATGAGGGCCTACCTTAAAGGGTACCTCATCGATTTAGGGTGTGATTTCGCCGTGGGCTCAATGGATACAGGGTTGGTCTCCTCCAGGGTTTTGAGATCCCCGCTGTGGTAGTCAACGCCACTCTAGGCAAGGGTGCAGCTGACCCTCTTGATGGTGCTGTGGAAGACCCAAAACCCCCGGAGACCTCGGAGATTTCGGATGGGGATTCATGTGCCTAAATGGCTTGATGAACCTTCCTTTTTTGGAGTAGGCTTTTGCTTATAAACTTTTGTATATAAACCGATGTGTTTATAAAAGTGTTTTGGTTGTGAAATAGTTGTCCTGCTTTTCTATCCCGTGTTATTTGCTATCAAGGGATTTATTTATTCGCTTCCGTATGTGCATTAAAATGAATTGGTCAGCGACGCATCCTAGGACGTCGCATTTTATCGACCACCGAGGGATGTGCGCGCACTCAAGATTTAAGGCGTGACATGAGCAGCAGGGGTTATTTTTGCGACGTCCCAGGCTCATCACCATCTCGATTTTGTTTTATCTCGTTATCATGCACATGCGGAAACGTGAACAATAAGTCCCCGGACAAACAATAGCTGGAAGATTGGGACATACATCACACTGAACACACTGACTTATATTATAACAATACTTTTACAAGCCATTTCTCTACGAGCCCTCTTTTCTTTTTACATCATAGTACAAGTTTTCCACATAGGCTAAAGGAAATCCTATCTCCTTTAGTGTGACTGCAGCTCCCAAAATTGACGAGAGACTTCCATGCCTACAAGACTGAAAGATAAGGGATGACTTTTGGGGAAACTCAGTAAGTAAAATTCCTAGTTCTCTACTAGGAAAGCATCTCATCATCGAAACTTAGCAAGTATAGCACTCGCAAACAATGTCGATGACATATCAATAGCAAACTTGTTGCTACCTTCGACTAATGTCCATTACAACATGCTTCAATGCATACTTACCTTTGACTTATCAATAGATATATCGACATATCATGCTTATGCATAACCGGCACTCATACAAATTCATTTAGCATCGTCCTGGCTTGACCAGGGCTTCCCATTTCTTACTGGGCTTCCTGGCTCGACCAGGGCATCTCAACTCAACCAAGGCTTCTCGAGGCTAGATTCTCGAGGCTTCCGAGTTCAAAACCCAAGCATCCTGGCTCAACCAGGGTATCCTGATTCAACCGAGGCATCTCGTCTAATGAACGAGGCATCACTGCCAACGTTGTGTGGTGATGGGTGCTTTTTCCTCTTTAAGTGCATGTAGAAATGCATCATACAAGCAGATTCTTATCTTTGCTCTTAGCCGACACATGCATAGCCTAAGGGCAAGCTCATTCATTCGTTTGTGTCATGATTTTCTTATACTTCACTAATACATATGTTGGGAACAATCTTTGGTCCGTAACTTGAATCAATCACTTAGTGCCGATCCCCGCACTAAATAAGGCTCAAAAGTGGCACACCTCAATGCCGATCCAAGAACTTGAGGCTTGGGTACACCTCACTTAGGTGAAGATCCTAAGCTTGATGGACCTCTGCTCCAACCCGATGTGAATACACATGTATCAAGAATGACCCTTGGCTTGCGGTTTCATTCAACGCCAAGCACAAAGTCCCCACATCCATTTGGACTATGGAAATCGGCATGCTTGGTGCCTTACCAAAACCTCGTGGATTTGGGTGATCCCCATACCGATCAAGGCATAAGTCGACACGCCTCAATGTGGACTTAGGACCTTGCGGCCTTGGGCGATTCCCACACCAAGCGAGACTTTGACCCAGCATCCTATTTATGCCAAAACCAATGCTTTATGGCTTGGGCGACTTTGTCTTGTGATGAACTCAACTCGAACGAACCTCGGCCTTATTCTAGGCATAAACAACTCAAGCACACATTCAAGCACAAACATGAGCAAAACTATACAAAAGATCCAACATCCTATTCATAGTTTGACGGGTGAGCACCTAACTAGACTCGACAATGGAGACTACCGCCTTAGAGGAGACATAGGGATCTTACTTACCTTGGCAATCTTGAAGACCAACTTAGATTAGCTTGAGGGATTGAGGATGTAAGGCCAAGAGAAAGGAAATAGAGGAGGAAAGGAGAAAGTGAATGGCATGGTGAAAAATGAGGAGGGATCCTCCTATTTATACTACTCAGCTCCATCATTACTTATCCAAGTGGCCCAATCACATTTCTTGAAGTGGCACAACTATGCCATCAAGGTGGCAAGCCTAGTTTGTAAGGTGGCACACCTAGGGTCCTAAGAGAACACTTGTCATCTTCTTATTGGACCACTTATTGACTTGCTCTCCAAGGCTCAATTTAGGCTCATGATGTGCCTACGGTCCTAAGAGACACATAAGCCCATTTGATGCCTAATGTCCTCTCTTGATTGGTTGGCATTTGCCTTGCTCAGCAAGGCTATCTTTTAGGCTCATCATAATCTAAGATTCTAGGGGACACCTAAGCTTATGAGTCACCAACTTCTTCTCCAAGGCAAATTTCAAGTCATTATTACCAAGCCAAATGGTCCACTCTAATTTTTCAAAGTGTCTCACCTAAAGTCCTTAAGTTGCAAGTCTACTTTGCCTCATGATTACACCAAAAAAAAAAAAATGACTTGGCATAGCTAAAGGCCTTACTTAGCAACCTAAGCTCCTAGGCATCATAGACACTGGCCCGCTTTTCGCTCTTCCATTGGTCCACCTATATGCCGCATTTAATGGACATTTAATGAAGTTTGACAATAATTGTACCATAGTTGCCAACTCAACAATTCTAGAAACTTTGGTCATTAATGAGGGCTCGTGTATCGCTCTCTAATTGGTCCACTTATGTGCCGCATTTTTCTAAAATATTCAAAGATATTTCGGCCACTATCATGACTTTTAACTCGAATCTTTGACGAAAGGTCGGCTGGAGTAGAAACCGGCGGTGGTGCGGGTGGAGGCGTGCGACGGCTGCAGCTTCTTCTGCCGGTCTTCTTGTTGGCTTGAGGGTTTCGAAAATGAAGAGGAGAGGGTCTTGGATGGTAGAGAGGTGAGAGAGATGGAGAGGATAGAGATGAGGGAAGAGATAAGAGAGATGAGATAGAGTTGAGGTGGGGCCTTGGCTTGATATTTCCCAATCTTGCTCTCCAAGATTCATCCTAGGCCAAGTAAAATCCCTTGGCCTCCATTGATCCACACCAACACCTCTCATGACTTCACTTTTGGTCCATTTGGCTAGGGGGAAGGGAGAGTTACGAATTTTGCAAGAATTGTCTTCAATTGGTGGCTTGATCCACTTCAATTCCATCTCAATTGGCCTCCATAAAATCAATCGGTTATCCATCGACCATCTCAATATTTTTCCTCACCCATATATCCATCTTGCTTCCCAATTTTGCTATCAAAAATAATCACCGGCTTTTTCCGCACGAAATGACTCGGCGACGACTTTTTCCCAAAAAGTGTCGGGTGTCAGAAAAATCTTTTGAGACTGAGTCGACGCTCCTAGAATTTATTGTGACATGACAGAATCTTCAATTTCTGAAATTGGACTTAAATTGGCGATTAATTTCTATTCGATGCGTTTTTAGCGTGACTTAGGCTACCAGGTAACTTTCAAATATTTTTAAGTGCAATTGACTCGTGGTCAATTTTCTTCGAGCCACTATGAACCCACTCGACTCATTGGCGACTCTCGATTGTCATGAAAATCCCGAGGATCCAAATACGGACACAGGGTACCAAAACAATAAGAAAATCAGTCTAGTGCCGATCGACATGAATTTTCTAATTTAGTGGTGTCACCCACGATTAGTCACACATCACTATCGATCCAGTCTATCTCTGATTTCAAATCGATTTTTAACTGTGCCGTTATGACCTCTAAAGATGGACACGGTCGAGAAGCCGAATCCTGGTCAAATTCTCAAGTCTATTGCCCTAAAATTTCTTAATAATTTCCCAAGATAGTCTAGTTATCTCGAGAGTGATCAGCTCTGAGAATAGCCCTATAAACACGTCAATGAAACGCCCGATTCAATCAGAAGGAAACATAACCGAAAATTCGTGATGTCACAACTCTTCCCATCTTATAAAAATTTCGTCCTCGAAATTTAAACCTTACAAACTTAAACAAAAAGGTGGGGGTACAATTCTCTCATCGACTCTTCAGTCTCCCAAGTTGCTCCTTCTGTACCGTGGTGTTGCTGACCACTTTGACCAACGAAATGGTCTTTGTACGCAGCAGTTGTTCCTTTCTCGTCTACAACTGACCGGGCTTTCCACATATGACACTCTGTCATCCACGTCCAATTCCTCAAAATTGAGCACGTGTGTCGGGTCAAGCTCGTACTTCCTTAACATCGACACGTGGAAGACGTCATGCACTTGCGCCAACCTTGGCGGTAATGCAAGACGATACGCTAAGGTTCCGATTCTCTCAAGAATCTCGAATGGACCTACGTACCTCGGACTCAGTTTGCCTTTCTTTCCGAAGCGCGAAGTTCCTCTCATTGGTGACACCATTAGGAAAACATGATCACCAACTTGGAATTCCAAAGATCTCCGGCGCTTGTCTGCGTAACTTTTCTGTCTGCTTTGCGCGGTCTATAATCTGTTTCTGATCACTGCCACGACATCTACTAATTGCTAAACCAACTCTGGGCCTGTGATCTTCCTTTCCCCGACTTCATCCCAACACACTGGTGTTCTGCATGCTCTGCCATACAATGCTTCAAATAGAGCCATCTGAATGCTCTGCTGATAACTGTTGTTGTAGGCGAATTCTACTAGGTGCAACTGATCTTCCCAACTTCCTTTGAAATCTATTACACAAGCTCTCAGCATGTCTTCGAGGGTCTGAATTGTCCTCTTGGACTGGCCATCCGTCTGAGGATGATATGCCGTACTGTACTGAAGCTTTGTACCAAGGGCACTCTGCAAGCTTTTCCAAAAAGCAGTAGTAAACCTCGGGTCTCTGTCTGAAATTATCGTAACTGGCACTCCATGCATTCGAACTACCTAACGCACGTACATGTCTGTGTGCCTATCAAGACTAAGGTCCTTTCGAACTGCAATGAAGTGAGCCAACTTTGTCAGTCTGTCAACTACCACCCAAATTGAATCACTTCCTCTCTGACTTCTTGGTAGTCCAGTCACGAAGTCCATCGTGATATGCTCCCATTTCCATTCTGGGATCGTAAGAGGTTGCAAGAGTCCTCCCATTTTGCAATGCTGAGCTTTTACTTGTTGACATGTCAAACACTTGGCCACATGCTTGGCGATGTCCGCCTTCATACCTGACCACCAATAGTGTTGACGTAGATTCTGATACATTTTAGTGCTTCCAGGATGAACGCTATAACTGCTACGATGTGCTTCGGATAAAATTTCCTCTCTAAGCCCTACATCGTCAGGTACGACCAAACATCCTCGGAACCTTAATGTCCCGTCATCAGCCACCTGAAAGTCAGCCTTTCTTTTCTCAGTGTCCTCTTGAAGAATCTTCTATACATCTGGATCTGTTGGTTGGAGTTGTTTAATTCTGACATGGACATTCGGTTCAATTCTGAGGGTAGCCATAAAACTAGAAAGGTGGCCTACCTCAAATTTGAATTCCGAATCCCGAGTTCTCTCAATTAAGTTCCATTCCTTAATCAAGACCTGCACTACTAAAGACTTTCGACTCAAAGCATCGGCGACCTTGTTTGCCTTTCCCGGGTGATATAGGATATCACAGTCGTAGTCTTTCAGCAATTCCATCCATCAGCGTTGTCTCATGTTCAACTTCTTCTGAGAGAACTGGTACTTGAGACTCTGATGGTCCATGAATATCTGAAATTTCTCACCACACAAATAATGTCTCCAATTCTTCAGGGCAAATATAATAGCTATAAGCTCTAAGTCATGCGTCGGATAATTCAATTCATGCGGTCTCAACTGACGGGAGGCGTATGCAACAACCCTACCATGTTGCATCAGTACGCAACCCAACCCTCTATATGACGCATCACTGTAGATCTCGAATCCTCCAGGACCAGATGGAATGGTCAGTACAGGAGCCGTAGTCAGCTTTTCCTTCAACTCTTGAAAACTACGTTCACACTTGTCTGACCATACAAACTTCTCATCTTTCTTCGTGAGCTTAGTTAGAGGCGATGCTAACGTTGAGAAGCCTTCCACAAACCGTCTGTAATAACCTGCCAACCCCAGAAAATTTCTGATCTCTGTCATTGTAGTCGGTCTCTGCCAATTGATCACGGCTTCTATCTTGCTCGGGTCGACGGAGATTCCTTCTCCGGAAATCACATGACCTAAGAATGCAACACGAGTCAACCAAAACTCGCATTTGCTAAACTTAGCATACAACTGATGCGTCCTCAAAGTTTGGAGCTCTAATCTCAAGTGGTTCTCATGCTCTTCATCACTTCTCGAATAGACCAAGATATCATCAATGAACACGATCACAAACTGATCTAAATATTCCTTGAATATTCGGTTCATCATATCCATGAAAGCAGCTGGAGCATTCGTCAACCCGAACGGCATCACTGTGAACTCATAGTGACCATACCGAGTACGAAATGTTGACTTAGGAATGTCCTCTTTCTTAATTCTCAACTGATGGTATCCTGTCCTTAAGTCAATTTTCGAGAATATTGATGCTCCTTGCAACTGATCGAACAGATCATCGATCCTTGGGAGGGGGTACTTGTTCTTAATGGTTACCTGGTTGAGCTATCGGTAGTCGATGCACAAGCGCAACGAACCATCTTTCTTCTTTACGAACAGAACTGGTGCTCCCTAAGGTGATGCACTAGGACGAATAAATCCTTTGTCTAGTAATTATTGCATCTGCACCTTCAGTTCTTTCAATTCTGATAATGCCATCTTGTATGGTGCCTTCGAGATCGGCTCTGTCCCTGGTGCTAATTCAATTACAAACTCAATCTCCCTTTCTGGCGGTAATCCTGGCAATTCTTTTGGAAAGACATCTGGAAATTCCTGTACCACTGAAATGTCTTCCATTTTCAGTTCCTCAACTGTCGTGTCCACGACAGTCGCCAAGTATCCTTGGCAACCCTCGTCTAACAAACGAGTTGTCTCTTGCGACGAGATCAGGACAATCGAAGGTCCTCCTTGATTCCCGACAAACTCGAAGCTCTTACCCTCTAACGGGTCAAATTGAATCGTCTTACGATAACAGTCCATTTTAGCTCGTTGATTGGTGAGCCAGTCCATGCCAATTATTAAATCAAAGTCATACATGGCTAGGACTAAAAGATTTATCTTCCCCACTCGCTCACCAATCACTAACTTGCACCCCGAACAACCCAAAGTAGCAATAACTTTATCTTTCAAGGGTGTAGATATGCATATTGCCGACTCAATAATATAGGATGACTCCTATCAACTTAACATATTTTGCTTGGCGATAAATGAGTGGGCTGCTCCCGGATCAAACAAAGCATAAGCGGGTTGGTCATTGAGCAAAACCATACCGTTATCACGTCGGCGCGGCTTCTACGACCTTGGGTAATCGCGTACACGGTGCCCTGAACTGGAGGTCTCTGCTGTCCTCCTTGTGGCGCGTTCTGAGGGGCATACCCTCTTATCTGTCCTCTCGGTGGTGGCGGCGGTAGCTGAGGTTGCTCTCTTGGTTTCCTTGGACAATATCTGGCTATGTGGCCCGGTTGGCCACATTCAAAACACACCCCCGTCCTAGCTGGGCACGGTCTTGACTCGTGTCTTCTCCCACAAAAGCGGCATGGTTCAAATCTATTAGGTCACGACCTATTGAATCCACCCTTCTTGCTAGGCGGGCCTTGAAATCTGTTCCCTGACATCGGCCTTTTCCCTTGCTTGATCGCTCCCCGGTTAACACCAAATCTCGACCCCGATAAGGCAGCTTGTTCATTCAATCCTCGCTCTATCATTTGAGCTCGACGATATACCTCTCTAAACTCTGTCAGGTCTAACGATAGCAGAGGTTGTTTCAATTCAGTATGAAGACCACTTTTGAATTTCCAGGCTTTCTCTTCAGGGTCTTCTATCAATTTAGGAGCATACTGGGACAGCTCTGCAAACTTGACTCCATATTGGTCAACTGCCATACTCCCCTGGTAGAGACGATGGAACTCCTCTATCTTTTGTTCCCGAGCAGTACTCGAAAAATACTGGTCATTAAAGGCTCTAAGGAAGGTGTCCCATGCCTGGACCACACCTTCCGAGAACACTGTATCCTTGGCGGCTCTCCACCAGATATTTGCATTACCCTGAAGTTGGTACACAGCCAGTGCCACCTTCTCCTCTTTATTGCACCTTAGAAGTGTGAATGTTTTCTCTAGATCTTGTATCCACAGAGATGCAGCCTCGGGGTCTCCGGTACCAATAAACTTTGGTGGTTTTAGCTTCGTAAACCTGTTCCACTAAGCGGTGGATTGGCCTCCCTTTGTGCCACAACCCCGGTAGCACTCCGGCGAGTCACGGCGGCGGTGTCCGCAGCAGCGGCGGCTTGGTTCTGCGCTTGTTGATCCATACGATTTCCCATGACTTCCAAAATTCGCATGATCCCGTCTATCCTGGGATCACCAGGGGCTGCTACTCCGGCATCCACAACAGGAGGTGGTGCTACCCTAGCATCTTCAATAGGTGGAACCATTCCACTTGTGCTAGCCTATGCTGGCGCTCGACCACGGCCTCCTCGGGTACCGACTCTAGTCGGTGCTCTACCTCGAGTCACGGCCCTACTGGTCCTCTGGGCAGGAGTCCTCAGCTTCTGATCGCTCATAGTGTAGCTTTAAACAACTAACACCTGCTTCCAATTCAACACTGAATTAGAAACAGAGCGATTCAAACATCAAACAATTTTAGCACTCAACTAACACAGACATGCACCAGCATGAATTTAAAGGCCTTCCTACTACTATCCCATGAACCATCGCTCCTTATCACTCCAATCTTGAACTTCACTCTGATACCACAAAAAGGGGATGTCACGCCCCGACCCTCGGGCACGCGCCCATCCCTTACCTTGGTCGATTTTAGAATGCGATATCTCAGGACTATGTATCGCCGACCTTTTCAATTTATTATGCGCATGCGGAAGCAGTTACAAATCCCCAGACAATAAAACAATGGGATAGAAAAGCAGGCCATATTTTTCATATTGAAATTCACAACCACACTTTTATTAACAACACAACTCATAGTATATTTACAATACTATTTACAGCATATAGGTCTCACACCTATCTACACTAAGACAGGGTTCACAAAAGGGATGGTATCTCAATCCACATCCGGGTTGTACTCAAGATCCCTCTCTGGATCATCTTCTTCTTCAAAAGTCTTTCTCCTCCTCAGGTTCCTCCTTCTCAGCTCCTCCTCAGGGTCCTGAAATGGTTATTCAATAACCAATGAGACCACGTCTCAGCGAATTCTACCCCCTAAGACTCGATTAGTAAGCCAATACACTATGGGCTGCCTAAACACGCACAGGTCAGAGGACTTACCTTGGCCTCAGATTCCACCTGCAAATCAGTACAATTCATAATAGGCACCCAACTACTCTTAACAAATCGAACCAGTTGATTACATGTCACAGAGCACACGTGCATTCTCTAAGGCACTAGTTCACCAAAGTGATGCATCAAATCAATGAGCCCACGTGTCTCTCCCAAGATGCCTCACTTAATTCCCTGGGCTCAAATGCATTCTCTAAGGCACTAGTTCACCAAAGTGATGCATCAATTCACCGAGCCCACGTGCCCTTTTTACGATGCTTGGGGCCACGTGCATTCTCTAAGGTACTCGTTCACCAAAGTGATGCATCAATTCACCGAGCCCACGTGCCCTTTTAGATGCCACACTGATTCACCATTCTACCATCGATACTGACAATCGGTAGCCAAACATTTTCCCATCACATAATTGAAATCAACCAATTAGGAACATGTCCTAAAATTCATAATTTAAATCAATTCCATAAACATTGAAGCTCAATTAAATAAACGGACTGCACCACGACAATCGGCACGAAATTCCGGTCACCGGCCATCTGGATGAATTTCCGGAAAAATAATTAATTTCGAAAATTAAATAAATAAATATTAAAAATCCAATTTAGGCCCATAATGCCTGATTGGAAGCCGAGACGAGCCCGAAAAATTACCGAGACTCGTTCAATAAATAACATGGCATGTCTACTTGCTAATGTCTATTTCTAACCACCTAACATGCATCATTAAGTCTCTAATTTAATTTATCTAAATTAATCTAACCACCTAATTGCATTTAATTAAATCTATCCAACCCTAAGTATAATTAGCAGACTAAGAAAGCATTAGTGAGTAAAACTCACTTGGTTAAAAGCGGGAACCGAAACACCGTGACGACGACCGAAATCGGGCTTTCGACAACACCGGCGGGCTTGGACCGAGCCTTAAACTTGGGCCCAACAAATCTCAGCCCAACTGAGATTTGTTCTTGCACTGGACTGGGCTCGCTCTTGGGCTTGGGCTTGGCTGCGATTGGGCTTTCTTCGCGGGCTGAACTCGGGCTGAACTTATTTGGGCCAAAGATTCACTTAATGGGCTGCACTCGTGGGCTTGGGCTTCAAATAAATTAAACCAACTTGGGCTGAGCTTGCTAGGCCACTTGGTCTTGTGGGCTGAAGTTCACTTGGGCTGAAGTTGGGCCAAATCCTAATGGGCTGAACCGCGGGTTTGGCTTGCGGGCTGCAGAGAGGAGACTAGCAGCTTCTACAGCGAAAACGGGCCGATCGGAGCTCCGGCGAGCGGGTGGTTGGCAACCGGTGGCTCCCGAGGGTCTTGGGGATCTTGTGGGTGGATGGAATGGGAAAAAGAAGGGCTGAAATGGGGCGAAACAACAAGAAAACACAAAACAGTACCGGCGGGTAGCTCCCAGACGGTCCGACGAGCGGCGGACTCCAGCGGCCGTACGGGACGAACGGCGGCTCCGTTCGGGGTGATTTTGGATTTGTTGGAACGGTATGGATGTTCTCTTCACGAAGATATGTGGCTCGTTCACTGGTTCATCCGGGAAGACCACTTTTGACTCGACTCTTTGATGAAAGGTCGGCCGGAGCAGAAACCGGCGGTGGCGCGGGTGGAGGCGTGCGACGGCTGCAGCTCCTTCTGCTGGTCTACTTGTTGGCTTGAGGGCTTCGAAAATGAAGAGGAGAGGGTCTTGGATAGTAGAGAGGTGAGAGAGATGGAGAGGAATAGAGATGAGGGAAGAGATAAGAGAGATGAGATAGAGTTGAGGTGGGGCCTTAGCTTGATATTTTCCAATCTTGTTCTCCAAGATTCATCCTAGGCCAAGTAAAATCCCTTGGCCTCCATTGATCCACACCAACACCTCTCATGACTTCACTTTTGGTCCATTTGGCTAGGGGAAGGGAGAGTTACGAATTTTGCAAGAATTGTCTTCAATTGGTGGCTTGATCCACTTCAATTCCATCTCAATTGCCCTCCATAAAATCAATCGGTCATCCATCGACCATCTCGATATTTTCCTCACCCATATATCCATCTTGCTTCCCAATTTTGCTATCAAAAATAATCACTGGCTTTTTCTGCACAGAAACGATTCAACGACGACTTTTTCCTAAAAAGTGTCGGGTGTCAGAAAAATCTTTTGAGACTGAGTCGACGCTCCTAGAATTTATTGTGACATGACAGAATCTTCAATTTCTGAAATCGGACTCAAATTGGTGATTAATTTCTATTCGATGCGTTTTTAGCGTGACCTAGGCTACCAGGTAACTTTCAAATATTTTTAAGTGCAATTGACTCGTGGTCGATTTTCTTCGAGCCACTATGAACCCACTCGACTCATTGGCGACTCTCAATTGTCATGAAAATCCCGAGGATCCAAATACGGACACTAGGTACCAAAACAATAAGAAAATCAGTCTAGTGCCGGTCGACATAAATTTTCTAATTTAGTGGTGTCACCCACAATTAGCCACACATCACTGTCGATCCAGTCTATCTCTGATTTCAAATCGATTTTTAACTGTGCCGTAATGACCTCTAAAGATGGACACGGTCGAGAAGCCGAGTCCTAGTCAAATTCTCAAGTCTATTGCCTTAAAATTTCTTAATAATTTCCCCAGATAGTCTAGTTATCTTAAGAGTGATCAGCTCTGAGAATAGCCATATAAACACGTCAATGAAACGCCCGATTCAATCAGAATGAAACATAACCGAAAATTCGGGATGTCACATCTTCCAAGGTGAATTCTTCGAGAACATGAACCCAGTCCCAACATTGGAAGCTATGATCTACATCGAGTCTGTTGAACATACTCCTCACAAGAGCCGTCTTGCCGATGGCTACTTCTCCCACGACTGAAACGAAGCAAAGTCTCAACCTATCTCGATCGTCATCTTCCATGGTCAACCTAGCTAGGAGCTCGCGCTCTTCATCTTCACGGTCCACAATGTCCGACTCAACCTTTCCATTCCAACGAACATTCCATAGATGCGCATTCCTCGATGAAGCATTCTCATCAAGATTAAGCAAATCACAAGGAGGTAGATCTTGCACTGGGGAAAGGTGAGTGGACAAGTCCTCACTCGTGATGAAATGGAGGGCCATCTTTCCAGGGTTCGTTTGGTAACGCTTTTGTCTCGGGAATAATTTCTTTTCGAAATAGTCTTTTTCTATTTATATTTTCCCAGAATAATTTCTCAGTAAAAAAATGTGTTTGGTAACTATACAAAATTTATATTCTCGAAATGGAAAAAGAATATGAATGCATTTAGTAAGATTCACAAAATTTTCTGTAATGTAGAATTTATTTTATTATTTTATTATTTTTTTGTTATTCTTCCTTATCACCGCCATCAAGCGTTGCCGCCGACAGCTGCCCGCCAATCGCCGCCGCCCACCACCATCTGCCGCTACCCAACGCTGTTGACCACCGACGCCACTACCCACCGCTCGCTGCCATTGACCACTGTTGCCGACGCCACCAACGCTGTCAACGATCAATAATGTCGAGTAGTGGCTGTCAACGATGAGCAGCAGTTGTCGATCAGTAAGGCGGCAGTCATCAGCAATGGTCAATCAACCGATGGCGGTGTTCGGCCGACGGCAGCAATCAGCAGTGGTCGGTTGGCTGGTAGTGGCAGTGACAGCAATCGATCAGTGGCGGCGGCGGCAACAATGGCAGTTGGCCAACAGTGGTGGTCAACCAGGTAGCGGTGGTCATCGGTCGTTGGTTAGTGGGCGATGGTGGTCAGCCATCAGCAATGGTCAGTCGACCAACGGCAACACTTAGCCAGCAACGACAGTCAGCCGACCAGTGGCAGTCGACTAGCTGTTGGGTGGCAGCGGGGGGTGGCGGCTGGCAAAGAAGAAGAAAAGAGAAAATAACTTACTTCTAAAAATTGTTCCCGAGAACAAGTTACTTTTTTCTACTTCTTATTTTTGTTCCAAATCTATTTCTTAGCCACTTTTCTATTCCCGGGAATAAAAAAAATTAATTGACGTTACCAAACGGATTTCTATTCTTTTTTTTTTTTTTATTCTGGGGAATAAAAGAACAGAAATTGAGAGAAACATAAACATTGCCAAATAGGGCCTCAGTGGCCCATGCGTGTCCCAAGCGACATGAAGTGGACTAACGCATGAATTTTTCAAAGTGGCCCTTGTGTGACATCAAGTGCTATAATGCTTCCAAGAGGAACTTATCAGCGAAATCCACAGCATCTCGAGCACAACCCAAAAGGCGAGGTCCGTGGTCACTGCTTTGCTGGTCATTGTCGGCGCCGGATTGCAGTAACCTCAAGGTGATTAAGATTTTCTAGAGATCATTAATAGCCGTATTGATTCGATGGTGTAATCCACGAGAGAGAAGTTTTCTCTCGGAGAGCACATGTAGCGAATTGTTGATCACAAGTGAAACAGCCACCTCGGAAGCAGTCATCTCCGTTGAATGCAAGCGAGACGTGCACTCAACTTGGCCTTCTCTGCTGTGCAATGGAGTAAGGTTTGTACCTGTACGTACTTGGGAGAGATACAAAGAAGAGAAGAAGAAGAGGAGGAAGATGACAACCACGAATAGAGAATTGGTAAGAGCCTTTGACACTGAAATCGATGATCTCTAATCAACAAAGGATTCCAATGTTTATAATGGGACTGCTACCACGCACAAGGGTAACTAAAGTCAACTTTAGGAAAATTGTCCAAAAAGTCCTAAATTTGTTGTACAACGGCCAATTTAGTTCTTAACTTTTCAATTATGTCAATTTGGCCCTTAATATTTTGACAACTTATCAATTTAGTTCTAAAAATTTTAATAATTTATCAATTTAATCTTTTAGACAAATTTTAATCAGAAATTACTAAAGTAGTAGTCTAATAAATGTCAGTCATCCTACATGGCACGGCATAAGATAGCAATGTTGACGTGGACAATTTTTGCAATTTTTTTAATTTTATGGTTTTTTTCCTTTTCTTTTATTTTATTTTCTTATTTTCTTTTCTTTTTATTTTTATTTTTCCCTTTTCCCCTCTATTGGGCCTCGTTGTCATTGATGGTCAACAATCGCCAGCCTCGAGCCCGGGCGACCCTCGCCTAAGGCTGGTAGACTCAACGAAGGCCAGCGAAGGAAAAAAGTAAAAATGAAAAAAAAATAAAGAAATCATAAATTTAAAAAAAAAAAAACTATAAAAACTATCCACGTCAGTGCTGACCATGCCATGTAGGACAATCAGCGTTGACTAGACCACTGTGTCAGCAATTTTTGGCCAAAATTGGTTGGAATGACTATATTAACAAATTATTAAAATGTTTAGGACTAAATTGGTAAATTATTAAAATGTTTAAAACGAAATGGGCACTATCAAAATTGTTTATGATTAAATTGGCAAATTGTCAAAAAATTTATAGCTAAATTGACACAATTGAAAGATTGAGAACTGAATTAATTGTCATGCAATAAGTTTAAACTTTTTGGACAATTGTCTTAGCGAACTTTAAGTCAACATTAAAATGCTTAATCATATGTATTCAGTTCTCGCATGGATGCTCCATAATGTGTTGATTAAAAGCATAATCTATTATGCCCAATTCAATGGTAAGATATTATGTGGGCCTATCTACAGTCAACTTAGAATATTTGCTTTCTGCGAAGGCCGAAAATGCATATAGAAAACTTCTTGCTGGCGGCCCATGCTTTTGCCAGTCAATGGACTAGTAGTTTATCAAGTAAACTCCAGGTCTTTAAAAAAGATGTGATAGCTGGCAAGATGCACGACGGCGCTTTCTTTTTTCTTTTGTAAGTTTAGTTAGGCTTCAATTATATAATGACCTTCGTATTAAATAAATTAGACCTCATACCCGTGCACAAGTGTTACTCTTAACTGTAAATCTTCATATAAAAGATATAGATAATATATATATATATTGCACTATCGGGGTCTGAAAAATTCAATTTTTTCTTTCAATTCAGTTCATTCAATTTAGGAAAAAAGGAGCTCATTTGATAAAACTGAAAATGTAAGTTTGTTCATTGCTCAAAAAGATACATCAAAAGTACATAAACTTCACAACAAAGCGAATTGAATAGAGTAAAGTCCAAAATACCACAATAAACATCCAAATTCAGAAAACGGAAAATTAACAGAGCACTAGCAAGGTTAAACACACACTCATTCCACAATAACAAATCTGTAAACGCACGGTGGAAATTCTTCCTTAGGTAACTCTGACAATGCGCACCTAGATTCAGCTTCCTTTAAACCATCATCGTGACAAGTTGAACAAATATACATCTAAAATTTGGGAGAGCAATCTTCATGGTTTAGCTAGACACTTGAGCTCATGGGATCACTATTGAAGCTGGAGGAAAAAAAACTTGTACACGGATAGAGCAAAAGGGTAAATATGTCAAAATGGGTTTAAGACCCATTTATTAACCCATATGTGATTGGTTGGGTCATATATGAGTTAGCTAGATTTTGCTAAATAAGTTGATTGGGCTTGAGTAATAAAGTCCAATAAAATGTGGGTTTTTAATTGGTCTAAAGCCCAACTCTTCACTTTTCTTCACGCTTTAGTTGAAGGTTATCAAGTGGGGAAAGTTATTTTCCAGTTTCATCTTATACTTATGATCATCTTTTTTTCAAAATTGAAAAATTGTAAAAGAATTATGATCTCTCATGTTTTATAAAATGAAGAAAATTAGTATATGATTTTACATATCAATATTTATTGACTTATTAATTTTAAGAGATGCAAGATATTTCATTGTGAAACTCTAAAAATTTGTATTAAAAAAATTCGCAAATAAGTTGAAGATCTTATTTGGAACCTTATAAAACAAGTAAAAAATTTATCTTTTACACACTACATGCATAGTTTAAAAGTTCCTGTTTTTAAAGATTTGTTTGTTTTAGTAATGTCGATCGGGGCATGGATTGGGTACAAGTCGATTGAGTATGAGTCATTGAATTTATACTCATATAAATGCGTCAAAATGATTTAAATTAGTCAATTTGAGTCAAATCATTTTGACCCAACCCACCCATTTGATAACCCTACATATGGGAATCAAATCACAAAAGCATTCTTATTATACTTTGGGATTTAGATTGGGAGAGAATAGTTCCCAAATCTAGAACTAGATCAGTAGATTACAGACCCTCAAACCAAGAATTAAATCGAAGGAAGACAAGTCTGAAATTTATATCGGGAGAGAAGAAGAAACAAGGAAAAGAAAAAAGAACACAAACAAAATCAACAAGAGCGGGAGGGTTGTGTGAGTCAAGCTCAGACCCTCCTCATTGGCTGAAAGTTGAAGAAGATGATGGAGAGAAAAGATAAAGAGAGATAACAAAGCTTTACAATTTTTTAAATTCCGAAAATTTCAGTACTTAGTTTTGAGTGCGCAACTAGAAATTGAAAGTTGTTTGATAGTAATTGAAACTTGAATACTAATTGTTGTTAATATTTTACAGGACATGAAATTAGGGGTAAAAGGTTTTACGGTTGGTCCAAGTTCCACCTGAAACTTACCCTATTGGAATCAATTCTCCAGTTTTGGAACTTGGAACATACTATGCATATTCTAAAATGAGGAACTTACCTTGCCAATCGGTTCCGAGTTTACTCAGGAATTGGCCAATTTCTTCCTTTTTCCTTGTTTCATTTTTAGTTAAACAAAATGAAAGTGAACGCAGTAACAAAAATTTTCATTTGTAAATAGCTACAATTCATAAAAGATGAACACGTAAAATAAAATAAGTAGTAAAAATTCAAAATACGTAACACAAACATAAATTATAGAACTTCAATCCTCAATTATCTATAAAAAAAATTGCTCCAAATTCTAACCATTTGAAATCAAAAGAAACAACAACATAATCAATCACATAATATTAGTTTTAAATTAAAATTACTATTAGTTAAGCTAAAATAATTATTAGAAATCTCGCCACATATATTTATTACAGTTTAGCTCATAAACTCTATTTACCGATAATAATCTCCTTATTAGAATAGATTAAATAAAACATCCACTCATTAGAAATGCAAAGGAATTACAATATAAAAAGATATATGCATCACTTACAATATATAATCTTTGGTTAATTGTTCCTAGTTCTCAATCTGGTT
This sequence comes from Eucalyptus cloeziana, assembly GCA_014182715.1. Taxonomy (NCBI): domain Eukaryota; kingdom Viridiplantae; phylum Streptophyta; class Magnoliopsida; order Myrtales; family Myrtaceae; genus Eucalyptus; species Eucalyptus cloeziana. The sequence continues at coordinate 22,262,267 of CM024641.1, read as the reverse complement.
CTTCGGTTCTCGATTCGATGGGAAAATTGTCTAAAAAAGTCATAAACTTATTATACTTTTATCAATTCAGTCATAAACATTTTATTTTTTCCAATTAAGTTATAAACATTTTCACATTTTGTCCATTAAGTCCATCTAATCAATTTTAGCTGGAATTCACTGATGTAGACGATAGCCATCTTATGTGACACGATCAACACTAACGTAAATAATTTTAATAATATTTAAAAAAATCAAAATTTAATTACTTTTTATTTTCTTATTTCCTTTCTTTTCTTTTCTACTTTTTTTTTTTTTTTTTTTTAATACTCAGGATGGCAAGGTCGCCGGCCACAGGCGAGGGCCTTGAGCCTTCGCAACCATACCAGCCGCGCCTTGCCCAAATTTGCTAGTTTTGCAGAAGCAGGGACTTCGACAGTAGGTTCTGCAGAAACAAAGGGTCTTGCTAGTGGGGTTGTACAGAGACGGGGGCTTCAGCATCTTCAATCCCTTGGGTGCAGAGGAATTCGATTTATAAGCCCTTGAGCGTTCGGTTCGGCAGATTCAGTCGGCAATGAACTCGTCGTTTTAGTTTGTGCGATAACCTTACTCAAATCGCGATTTCTCTTGCTTCGTGTCCCAAGAGGAATTTCGTTGCTCTTGGCTTCGGAGCCATCATACTTCAATGTGAGATCGATTTTGCCGGGTCCTTTAATTCTGCATGTAGGTTGATTTTCTAGTTCCTTCCATCATGGTCGATGCGCATTGCGAACATTGACAATGGCCGGTGAGGGCTGCCGGCCCCAGTGACCCTCACCGACCTCAGTAAAAAAATGAAGAAGGAAAAGAAAAAATAAGGAAAAAAGAAAATTACAAATTACAAATTACAAATTACAAATTAAAAAATCGAAAAGATATTGAAATATCATTAAAAAAAATTGTCCACGTTAGTATCGACCGTGTTGCATAGCATAACTGACTTCTACGTTAGCAAATTCCAATTTAAATTGGCTGGACGGACTTAATTAGCAAAACATGAAATTGTCGAGGACTCGATTGGTATAATTGAAAAGTTTAAGACTGATTGGCAAAAATGTAATAAATTTAAAACTTTTTAAATAATTTTCCCCCGATTTAGATCTTACTGTTTTAAACCAAAATATAGTGAGTAAGAATTGAACAGCAAAATAGAGGAAGGAATGTCTTTGTTTATTTTTTTGTCACGTGTTTGTACAATTAAGGCTCTATTTATAGATTTTCATAAGAAGATCAATGTCTACTATTAAGGGGGTTTTGAAAGGAAACGTAATTCACCGATTGGGAATTGATGTAGTGGTTTGTTGATGCTTGATTTATGGGGATTTGATTCTGTCAATTTGTTTCTTTCTTTGTTGGAGAGTGTGTCATGGATTTCATTCTTTGCTTGATTCCACCAATCTTCCTTCTTTGATGTTACCATCTTTGGTGGAGCCAGAATGTTGCTAATTGTTTGATCATTGCTGATCTTGATTGTTGGTGATTTCTTGAATTTCGGCGATTGATTGATTCTCTTTAACACTTACCTAAAAACTGGGAACTGAACCGCAGAATACTAATGCCCTTTTTTTGGAATCGGAAACCACGGGAACCTAGTTTCGGACCGGTTCCTATGGCCAATTTGGTTTAGTTCCCGGTTCTACTCTAGATTCATGCTTATTGCTACATGAAATAGTGATCATTATTCTAGTAATATAATTGGCAAGATTTTAATTAATTTCAATTTCCTCTTCTTCTTGCTTTGCGCATAAGAAAAGTCTTGTTGTCTCTATTAAGAAAATAGCATTGGAAAGGATATATTAGAATTTCCGAGTCAACACAACTTTTAGAGTTCGTCTTTAGAGGATTAAATAAATAAATTGCAACCCACCGGTGGGCAGCTGAGTTGGTTCGGCTTTGGGCACTTCATCACAGATGTCCCAGGAACTCGCAGCTGCTAACACGTTTTAAGTGGGGGGCCATAGTGGTGGAGTCCTATGCTAACTTCCCCCTAGGTATTGACGCTTGGTCCGGGGTGCATTGCGCACTCTACAGGCCATAGGTTGGCGAACGTAAGCGAGTTGAGCCTAGCGGATCCTGGGTATCAAAAAATAAAAATAAATAAATTGCATCATCGTCGCCCAAACGCGCCATCCTGCACCGCCTCTCATCCACCTCTGTCTCCTACTCGCGTGCATACCCTCAGCGACGATTTCACCTTCACCTCTCGCAACGATGGTCTTGATCACAAGGTCTCATGTCGGAGCGACCTCGAATGGAAGCATGTCCAAAGCCTAAGTTCACGCCAACTTGAACGTGATTCGGCCCAAGGAGTATCGAGATAGCCTTTTAGGGCACTTTGCGATAATATGCCATGTCTAATTCAATTTTAAGATATTATGTTGGCTGGGGAGGGTCATGACACCCTCACCCAGGCCAAGCGAGGGTCGCTAGTTATAACCGGCCATAAGTTGTATAAAACAAACAAAGAAAAGAAAAAAGAAAATAAATAATTCAAAAAATATTGATACATAATTAAAAATTGTCCGCACCAAATCAATCATGTCACATAAAATGATCAATATCTATGTTAGCAATTTATGGTTAAAACATGTTGAAAAGTTCTTCCGTTCTATTAATCCGAAAGAGTAATATGTAGACTTTTTAGCTTTTGCCATAATACTGGACTTCTCTTTCACTTTTGCTGGTTTTAATGTTTGGCAACAGCTACTTCAACCCAATCTACTTGCTCAAAATCGTCATCGAACTCAACAGTCTCAAACAAGTTGACATCACCCCCTTCGACTACGTCTTTTATCATTTTCTTTGAGCAAACTCTCGTGTTTGGACGTTATCGTCAATAACTGGAATTGATCTGAATAAAGCTGTCCAACCATCCTTTCTCTTTTCTCAAACTTCAAATTGTTAAAAGCTAGAATTGCGAAGGTCTTCTTGGGTAAAGGAACGAGACATTTGTTCCTAGCTCTTTTTAAATCTGGATATAAACTGATCAACTGAATCCTTTCCCACCTACCTCATGGTTAACAAATCAGCCATTGATAGATCAAGAACGGCGCTTTGAAATTGACTATGGAAGAGTCTTTCCATCTCTTCCCATGAGAAAACTGGATTTGCTATTAACGCTGTGTATCACGTAAACGCAGTCTTTGACAATGATAATGGGAACAATCATAGCTTTCAATTGTCACCTTGCGCAGCATCTCCACTTAACATCGAGAATCAATTAATGTGTTCAAATGTGGGTTGATCATCTTCTCCAATTAACAATGTGAACTTCAGTATCTTAAAACCTTTGGGGTATGGCATTGTGTCTATCCAATCTAGATAAGACTTCCTATAAATGTTACCCACATATCCCATGTCATTTCCATAGTACTTTACAGCCGGATCAATGACCCCTTGGTTCTAACCCGGGATCGACCATAGACACTCCTGCAGCGTGTGGGACGCCATAGTTAGGTTGTCATATTTGGTTTGCATTCTGCTACGGGATTTATGCAATTGCTATTGCTGAGTATAGGGCTATTGATGAATTTGGAATTGTTGAACGTTCTGTGCAATGGGTGGAATGTTCGCCTGTTGATGTGGAATATTATAAGGAATAGGTTGAGAAGCCTGTCGTGGCACTTGTAACAGAACATTCAACGAGACTGGTTGAAATTCTTGTGGTAGTATTAGGGTTCGTTTGGTAACATTTCTGTTCCGGGAAACAATTTTTTATGAGAAATAGTTTTTTTTTTTTTTTCTGTTCCTGGAAATAATTTCTGAGCATAACAACGCGCTTGGTAACTACACAAAATTTCTATTCCCAAGAAAGAAATATGTTGGTAAAATTGTATAATTTTGTTGTTTATTTTAATTTTTTAATATTTTTATTATATTTTCCTTTTTTTCTTCTTTCTTTTTTCTTTTCTCTCCTTCTTCCTCTTTGTGGCCGGTCGCCGCCAGTCACCGGCCGAGGGCGGCGACCGGCTAGGCAAGGTCGACGAGCTCGCTGGGAGCCTGCCACGGGAGGCTCGGCCTCGCCGGATCTAGGCGAGGCCGAGCCTCACCGGTGGCCTCGGGCTGAGGCAAGCCTCGGTGGCCGGGCGAGCCTCACCGGGCCACCGGCGAGGCTCGACCTCGCCCAAGCGGCATAAGGTTAGCCTCGCCGGTGGCTAAGCAAGCTCGGCCTCGCCCAACCATCGACGAGGCTCGGCCTAGCCTTGCCGGGCCACCACTAGGACGGCATTGGCTGGCGGTGGCCCGGCGAGGCCGAGCCTCGCCGTGGCTCTGCGTCTCCGGGGGCCGGCAACTGGCCAAAAGGAGGAAGAAAAAGAAGAAGAAAAGAAAAGAAAAAGAAAATAGAAGAAAAAAAAAGGAGAGAGAAAATTTGATTCTAAAAATTGTTCCCAAGAACAAAAGGCTACTTTTTTCTACTTCTTATTTATGTTCCAAATCTATTCCCGATAACAAAAAAAAAAAATAGATTTTTGTTCTCGAGAATAAAAATTTTACCAAACACATTTTTATTCTTTTTTTGTTCCCGGAACAAAAGAACAAAAATAGTAGTTCCGAGGAACATAAACAAGTTTTAAAAAACAGGCCCTTTTTTTTTTTTTTTTTTTGGTCGGTAACAAACAGGCCCTTAGTGGCGTGGCATTTGGCTAAGGAGGTTGTTCCTACCGCTACCCCCAGGCGGAGTCAATATGGTCCCTTGGTTATCCACAGCGGCGTGCATACATGTGGGATTAGTAAGAGATATTAGTATGGGGTTAGGTGAAAAGTAGTACCAACATTTTGGACATTATCATTAGGTATGAACGACGTATTTTGGCAAGGTTCCTAACCGCTAGTCCCACTGCTATCATTTGCAAGATTTGGCTGAGTATCATTGTTGACAATTCCTAGGTCTAGGTCGTTACACCAGTTTCTCCTCTTTGTAAAATTCTAACAGGTGCTATAGTAGATATAGCTAGCCCAAAAGTGCCAAAAGTTATCTGAGGCCAGCTAACGTAGGGACATATCCGGAAGATGTAGTTACAAGTTTCATGTGTAGTTGAACAGTTGCAACTGGCGCTCTATGTCGCCCCTGAGAACACTTGTGATAAGTATTGATGATCAATGGTTTGACCATATCCGTCATGCGTCTAACCACATAATCAGTAAACTCATTATGTGTCTCTTCAAAGGTCTCTTCAAAGGTTCGTCTAATAGACGAAAGGAAGGGTAACTTTCGTCTGTCTTCTCTGTTCTTCCGTGTGCTGTCTTGGTATATCAATGTCCTCTTCCTAACCGCGTCCTGGAGGAAGTTGTGCTGTCGAAGGATTAGCGCGGACATTATCTTCAGCCATCAATGGTAGAGGTTCGTCAGTGATGTTGTCGAGATTGGATCGATTTTGTGTTCGTAGCATAGTATCCTCTCCAATTAACACATAGGTCTCACCAAGCGTGCCAAAAAGATGTTTCGTTGATATTGCTACTGCAACGAAATATCTTTTACCAAATGATATTTTCGGTTTTTATTTAAAGGGGACTTGGGTTCTGTGCTTAATTCTGAACAAAGAATATCAAATGCGATGTCTTAAAATATCCAGTTAAAAATAGAATTGTACAATCCTAACGATCAACCTCAGGTTCTCAAATCGAACTCAAACTATGTTGGAATCTAATCAAGGCACAGCTTAGACATAGGTTGGTACACTATCCAGAACCTAATCAATAGCAATGCACTTGGATAGAATACACAACATTGGAATTCAATTGACACGCTGGAAAAGAGATACAACACCGGAATTTAATCGACGGCACCGCAAAAGGATAAAGATACTCGTCGGAATCTAATCAACAACAAGAATCCATAGACTACAATCAAGGAAATTAAAGTACGATAATGTAAAGATAAAATAAAGACATTTTGATGTGTTATATGGGAGGGTGCTTTGTTGAACGATTGGGGTATCTATAGAGCAACTCGGTAACCACTAAATAACTATCTACCTCCATCTTCAGGCACATTCCTTCTATGTAACCGCCTTGATCGCGCTTTAATGCTCCCTAGTTTATCAACACCAGTCCTACGACTGGGTATCAACCATCTTTCTAACGCGCACTTCCTTAGCGCCCTTTTGAAATATTTTAGAAGATTCTAAAAGACTTATAGCTAGAATCATCCGCGCAGTTATTTTAAACTTCGCTATTGTATTTTGACAACCGGACACGTGCTAATCCCTTGCTTCACCGGAGGTCCTATCCATAAACTTGTCGATAACCGGTCATATACTCTAATGATGCATAATTTCATTGTATTTTTACTCACATGCCCAGCACCTAATGATATGATCATCTTTCAACAATTGCCTCTTACCCATGTGATTGGCACATGATAATATGGTCAACTTGATGCCAACAAGTTCCCGAAAGCCTGATGTGATGTTGCGGCACCTTTAAAAAATTCAAGCTTTTCCCATAAACCATTTTTGTTTTCTAATCACTTTTCCAAATTTCATACTTTGAATTCACATAAATTGATAAATATTCTCATAACAATAATAACTATCTTTACGATCATCACCCAGCATTCAAATTTTAAATAGCGGTAAGAGAACTTATTATCCACGCTATGAAATAAAGCAAAGAGGATAGCCTACTTTTAGAGAAATGCATTTTTTTTTCTTGTCAAAGTATCCTCAATTAGTTATTTATAGTTGATTGACGAATGGACGAATGCGTAAACTAATAACTTTCACATTTTCTTTCATGTATCGAAATTCCAAAATTTGAATCCTTTCTATCAATAACCTTGTCAAAAAAGTTCATAATATCTTTCAGGTGGACTACAATCTAAATATTCTTTAATAAGTTGATGTTGCAAATCTTGCGATCGAACTTCTTTCGCATAGGTGCGGTGCACTTTTTTTTAGTTATTTCCTGTGAAGGCATTGGCATTCGTAAGGAAAGTTGTTATATAACGATTAGTGTTTTTGCGCACGCCCAGCGCACGTGAAAATCTTTGTGATTACCCAGCGACAACAGTGAAATGGAACGTTACAAAATATTTGCAAAATTTGAGAAGAAATTGTTCCCTCCATTAAGGAAATAGCATTGGCAGACAAAATGGGCTTTGCACGGTGAAATATAGAAGATTAAGAATCAAAGAATATGTCCTAAAGATTAAGAAAATTCATTAAATTTCAATTGAGTTATGATGAAACGGAGAAGAAAGAATCAAATAATTATTCTACTGTGAAATAGAATAAACACCATTTTTGCGTATACATATCAAAAACATATTATTCGATCGGATAGGAGGAGAATCCATAAAAAAATAAATAAATAAATAAAGGGAAAATTTCAAATAAAAGCTGGAAGCACCTTTAATTTTCAAATAAGAACCTAAGTAAATCTTTTTCAAATAGAGGCCGGAAGTACTCTGATATTTTCAAATAAGAGCTTGAAGTGGATATGATTTCAAATAATGATCTAAAGTGACAATTTCAATATCAAAGAAGCACTTGACTTCACTGGTTGATCAAAGGCTTTTTTATCCTTTTTTTTTCTTATTTTCTTTCATTTTTCCCTTTTCTTTTCTTTTTTTTTTTCTTCTGAAAAGCAAACTAAAACAAAAGAAAAAAAAAAAGCTAAAACTTCAAAACGGATAAATAAATATAGCAGGGGCAGCCCTCCCCCACCAATGGTCACCGGCCCACCGTAGGAGGGGCACTAGCCATGGTCAGCAAGGTTGTCAACACCTTGGCGAGGGCTAGCCAAAGGTGAAGGCCAACAAGCTCTTGCCTATAGTGGATGAGGTCACCGACCCCTGTTGAGATGTCAACAACCTTGCTAGCCATGGCTGACGCCCCATCGATGATGGGGTGGTGGCCACAAGCAACGGAGTGCTAACTCTAGCCCTTTGGTTGTTTTTTTATTATTATTAAAATAATTGTGTTTCTTTTCCTTTTTTGTGTTTTAGTCTTCTTCTTTTTTTCATTTTTAGTTTGCCATTTTTATGGGGAAAAAAAGGAAAAAAAAGAGGGGAAAAAATAAGAAAATTACAAGATGGAAATATTCTTGACGAGCCGGTGAGGTCAAGTTCTTTTTTTTGATAATGATACGGATATTTCAAGTCCTTATTTGGAACAATATTCGTTTTTAACTTTTATTCAAAAAAAAATAATGGTACTCCGTATCCTTATTTGAAAAAATGAGAGTATTTCGAGTCTTTATTTATAATTTTTATAAAAAATGATTAGGATAATATTTTTCAAAAAATAATTCTTTATATTGCTTGAAATAATTAGTCAGTGTATTTAAATAATTTTCTAGGTTAATACCCTGAAAAACCTCAAACTGGTACACCTGTAACAAATTTACCCCAAACTATTTTTTTGACCACCAAAAACCCCAAAGCGGTATACCTTTGACAAATTTACCCCAAACTGGTACACTTGTGACAAATTTACCCTCTGTTAGTTTTTATTAAATTTTATTGTCAAATTATTAAGTTAAATGACACGTGACAGTTGATTGATATACCAATTTGGGATTTTACGCTCCGTTTGTCACAGGTTTACAATTTTTGTGATTTTTTTTTGTATTAATCCAATTTAGCGGAGGATATATTTGTTACAAATTTACCAGTTTGGAGTTTTTTACAGTCGAATAAATTAGTTTGTGGTAAATTTGTCATAAATGTACCAGTTTAGGGTTTTATGGTTAGTCTGAGTAAATTTGTCTCGGGTGTACCAGTTTGGGGTTTTTCATGGTCGAAAAAATAGTTTTGGATAAATTTGTCACACGTGTACCAGTTTTGGGTTTTTCAGGGTATTAACCTAATTTTATAAATGATAAAAATGTTTTCCGTTCATATATTTCTATAAGTAACATGAGCAAATATATATTTGCCAAAACAAGCGCAATCTAGAATTGAAAAGGTAATTTTTGAATTCAATTCATATGGACATCGAATCCTAAGTCTCGACAGCGTCGTCGTCGATCTTCCTGCCCTCGTCGCGAAGCGGAAGGAGCAGAAGGGGCGTTCCGAGAAGTCGCAGGCGAATGGGCTCCCGACGGCGGTCCAGTGGTTCATGAGAGCATCCCGCCGACGCGCGCCGCCTCCCTTCCACCTCCACCTCCTGCTCGCGCTTGCCCTCGTCGCCCTGTGCGCGCCGCTCGCGCACCTCCCCATCATGGGCACCCCCGGCGGCGGCGACTCCACCCCCGCCCCCCGCCACGTCGACCGCCGTGATCGCGAGATCTCGCGCCGGAGCGACCTCGGAAGCATGTCCAAAGCCCGCGTTTACGCTGACGTCAACGTGATCCGGCCCAAGGAGTATTGGGATTACGAGTCCCTCGCGGTGCAGTGGGGGTAATCGTCGTGATTATATGGGGGTTTCAGTTTCGCTCATTTGAATTGTCGAATGGTGGATAGCTTGAGCTTTCAATTCAGTGTTTGGCGATGGATTACGAGAACCTATCGCTGTGATTTGTACTATTTCCTTCTATTGCATGGGATGCTTTCAGATTTTTCCTAGATGAGTAAGTTCTCTTAACCTTTCTTTTTTTCTGTGATTAACAGCTTTCATTGTTGGATTTCTCAAACTCTTCATGTGCCACAGGATTGCAAAACTTTTTTCATTTTAATCGTACATAGTTAAATTTAGAGTCTCTAAATGAGTTTCTTTATAACATGTTTTGTCATATAAAATCTGTTACCACGGATTAAAAACTAGTTATATAACAATTTAATTAAGAAAAAGTCACACATACACAATTAAGAGATTGGTTTTTATATACTTTTTATACAGTATTCAAATAAAGAAGCTAGCGAAAATTATTAGGGAAAATAATGAGCCTAGTATCGATTCGGTCTTTCAATTCATTAGATCATGATTTTGGTTGATTGGAAACCGGCAGCAGGATTTTACCTAACTCATTCTAGTGTGCATTCGTAAATTAAAATAAAATGAATACCCTGTGGTTTTATTTTAAGACTGAAAAGTCAACCACCCATAATGAAAGACCGCAAAGTCTACTTTCGACAGGCACCCTTTCTCTTCTCATCCTTTCTCACAATATTGTGAGGGTCGAGACATCTTCTTGAATTGAAACAGGTGAAGTCCGCTGCAAGAAACTCAATGGGGAGTACATGGAAGAGAAAACAAAGGGCGGAAGATATAAGATGCAGAAGCCACGCAAGAAAGAGAGAAGAGGGGAGAGAAGGCCTCCTCTCCTCGCCGTAACTTTTGTTAGAAAAGCGGCGAACTCGGATTCCACTATCGGCATCGAAGAATTGTGCAATCGGATCTACGGTGGGGTGTTCATGAATCCTAACAAACTGGTAATTCAACTCTCTGAATGATTTGTTTTTATCGGGAAAAACAAATATTGTAGAAACTGTGACTTTTATAATTATTTAATTTAGACGTAAGAAACGTGTGGCAGATTTGGATCTATGAAATAAATATTCCATTTACTTTTGGTGTAAAACTGTAGAAGTTCTGGGTCGACCAAGATCTCGAAAAGCACTGCTTCTTGTTGCTTGCTCAAGAGTTATCCATCACTTGGATCAACAATGAGCGATACTGGGGTTGGATCGACCAGAAGGAAAAATGGTAAGTATACTTCCTCTTCATTGTGAACACAGAATCATTTACATGGTCGAAATCCTGTGGGTACTTGATTGTTTTAGTAGCATCCACCGTGGATCTCAGTATTACTTGAAATGCGTGTTTGTATGGTAAAAATGAGCGATGGAAGAAAACAATGACTGATATCAATTCATAGTTTCATCTGAAAAGGTATTCTTCGCCGCTTGGTTTACTTCGAATTTATTGAGTTGTTTAAGTTTTGGATTGATATGGACGTTTTGCCCAAAGACAAGAAAGTGTAATATGGAGGGAAAAGTAAATTATGTATGACGCTCACTAAGCGCCATGACTTTTCTTTTCAAATAATTTCATTATTATATAACTTTTCAATTGATCACTTGAGCATTTACCAAAAGTATCATGTTATATAGGATATTCGGCACTTGGATAAATGTTTTTAAAAATTATGAAACTGAAGTAATCGACTGAAAATTATAGCACTCAAGTATCGTACGAAATTTATAATATTTGTGATGTCCTTATCCCGTAATATGAAAAATCAATGAATAATTTTGTCTACCTAAATGTAAATAGCAGAATCAACTTTTGTCTTTGAAAGTCTCGGATAGACCTGATTTACATCAATAGAGCTCGCAGAAAACATTACCTCTATTAGAACATAGTAATAAACCAAATTGAATCTGAATAATCGAATTCTATTTGCGCTCCATCCATTATAACTAATTTTGTCTAAGACTTTTTCTAAGAACAAAAGGAAAAGAAAAATTATCTACAGGTTTCATCATTAACGAGCAAATTGTTTCAAATTTGGACTCTCAGTTTTAGCAGCGAAGTAGACATACCCGCGGCAGAGCTGTTGGAAGTATGCTTGGGGCAAGTTTAAGACGATCATGCTCTCGCCGAAGACTACATATGAGGTCACGTTCGTGATGAAAATGAACAAAAATAGCAGAGGGTGGCATGCTCCAGTGAACCTAAACCTCACCCTACTGGATGGAACCACGTAGGGACATATTGAGAATTTGGAGGAGAAGCGGAAGGGTGAATGGATAAACATCCTTGTCAGTACATTCATGACGAAACCGAAGAATGTTGGCGAGATAAGCTTCAGGCTAATTTGTGCATGAAATTAGGCCATGTCATATTCATGAAAGTTATTCTAAATGCTTTGATTTTTGTTGTTAAATAATTGGCCTTTCCAAATTGCATCTTTCAAAAAAACTTTGGTACATGTGATGTTTCCCAAAAACAATTTCTAAGATATTTATTTCCAAAGCTCGATTTGGCTTAAGGAAGAGTTATGGTTTGGATCATATTCAAAATACCTGTGACGCTTTGTAAGTGCATTTATGCGAGCCCTAAGCTAGTCTTAGCAATTGAATGTGTTCCATAACCTAGATATTTCTTAATTCTAAATATTTTTAAACATCTTTAAAATTATATTTGACATTGACTTATATTCAAAATGCATGCAACGCTTGCGAGTGAACTTATACAAGCCTTGAGCTAGCCTTGGCAATTGAATACCTTTCATAACCGAGACATCACTTTGTCGCAAATCTTTTTGTGGATGATTTTAAAAGATATTTTTGAAACATCACATGTATCCCTATGCACACAATTATGTCATTCATTTAGAAGTATCTGTGTTTGCAAATCTTTTGGTAATCACTTTGTCGCAAATCTTTTGGTAATAAGTGATCCACCGACGGCTCACTCATTTGTTTGATTGGTTGAGAAATAAAGTCCAAAAGACATGTATTCATGTTTAGTTCAACCGAATGCATGTGATTTCTAGATGAATGATAGGGTCGATGCATGATATCGAGGGAAATCCTAAAATCACATAGACCGCTTCATTAGAGACTTATAAGTGTTATCGGTCATGTGAGAATATAATTGGTCAATAGTGGCTATAAGTCACATAAAATGAATTAGGTAGATGTCTTAGAGGGACCTACGCATGAAAGACAAAGGTTGACCCCAAGGCTCAAATCTAATTTGTGAAATTGAATTTCTTTTTAGAGTTTACCTTGGTATGATGTCGTGTTTTTGATTGTTTTGATGTGTATGCTTGTTTCTTTCTATTATATGTACCTAGTTATATAGCTTTTTAGACTAGGTTTATATTAGGATCCTAAAGATAAAGAGGACATGAGGACGGTGGAAGTCGATGTTCATTTCGATTGTTATTATGTACTATTCATTCCCCAACATATGTCTCGGGTTCCTTTTGTTGTACAAAGCTTGACGAGTTGCGAGTTTTCTTTTCTTCTTTTCCTTTTCATTTGTGTTTTTCTTTTATATTTTTTCTAGGATTGTATGGTAGATTTATCATTTTCCTTGTTTGTTTATTTACTACTTCTAAATTTTAAATTCAATCGAATGATTTCTTTTCATTTTCTTTAGAAATAGAATAGCATGAAAACGACTAATCATGCATGATCGCTTAGTTTAGGACTAATAATTCCAAAAATGTAAGAAAAAATGCGTCAACATGTTAGGTAAACACAACAAGCTATTTAGATACCGAAAATGTACTAATAGAAATATTAGCGTAACCCAACTCCTCAGACTGAGATATCTGACTGAATAGAAATCGAGGGAATACTCCCAACCCTCGATTGGATTTCTAGCCAGCTCCCAAAAACGAGGCTAGTGGCGACTCTCATCTTGTTTCTAAGATGTCTTGAATAATTAGATTGTATCAATGAACTCGTTGCACGGGGTACAAGTCTCGATAAGACTTATCATGGTTTAGCATACCCGCATGTGGAAATCTCATAATGAATGAAGTGATGCCATCCTTAGGAAAGAGAGTACCAAAGAGAGAGCTACCATGGTAAAGGTACCCTTAAATCTGATATTCACACCCAACCTTCTCTCTCAAGGTGTGTCGCAGGTGTGTTTATGGGTCTTGACACTCCACTGTCACGTAGGGTATGAGTTTGAAAGAACTCACGACCTTGTAGAGGGAACTCACAAGAGGGTCAATTCAATAGATGAGGTGATGACGTCTTTTGGAACGCTAACCGTGAGAGAACTCTCATAATCAGGTACCCCTAAATCCAACATTTCCCCATTCCTTTTCTCATGAGAGGGATCGAGCGGCAAGATCAGGTCGCGACACATGAAAATTGTGAAATTTGAATATGACATAAGGTTAAATGTGATGAATAAGTTTGGTTAAGACATTTAACCTTGGATCAATGCACAACAAATGACACAAATTCAATAACATTGATAGGTGACTCATCATAAGGAAACACTTATGACAAAATGCATGACAATTTTAGTTGTAACATATCAACTTGGTGTAAGGTTTTCACATGGCAGATGATCTTCAAATGAGGCATATCATACATCATTATGAAGCTTGTGATATAGTCTAAGTATGTCTAGAAGGCATCATATGCCAATTTCTCTCTTAAGGAGCTCAAACAAAAACGTTTTTATAGGTACATGATTAGCCACAATTGCAGTGGGGGTTGCATAGAACATGAATGTTTTTCAATAATCTAATGACATGGTAAAATTCTACAAAAATTCCCTATATGAGAATGCAATGTCATGATTGTTATTTGTGCATACATCAAAGTCTAGTTTGGTTCACAAAAACCTACACAAAAAAGAGAATACAAGACGATGCAATCAATGTTTTAAATTGCAGCAGTTTGAACATGTCTTTGCACAAACGATTGACCTAGTAAACGATGATAATTTGGCACGAATTATACCTAGTTAGAAATCTTGTGATGTATTCGACGACTTTTGTGAAGGATAGAAATCTAATTGAACAAGTTTACTACCTTATTTTAGAACAAATAAGAGTTGGACTCAAATAAGGCAAAATAGTATAGTGATGATTTTTTGAAGATTTGCCTAATCAAATCTACTCCAAAAATTCTAGAAAAAAGATATGTAATGACCAACATATTTTCGTACAACTTTCATGAAAAAAAACCATCTTCAAAATCAAAGCACAAAAATCGGTAAAAAATCAGCAAACAGACAACACTTTCAAAAGTCAAAACAACCAAAATAACACATCAAAAGATAGATTTCAGGTATCAAAAAAACTCTGTTCGGGGCTTGTACATATCAAATCGAAACTTATCAAACGTAGATCGAATGTCTAGAACACTTCGAAGACAAATAACGAGGTTTAGGACCTTCAACCAACCCTAACAAAACCTATGTTCAAAACTTAGCAGAACTAAGTAAACATACAAATCATGTCTCAATCTCATATTTAATTATCACAACATCATCAAATTTCATCATGTAACATCTAAATTATAGATCTAAACATAAGATATAGACCTAGGGTTCAAATCCGAGCCTCGATCGACTAACTCGATCTTGCCTCATCGGATTCAAGTTTCAGATATCTACCTTTGCATGATTTCAAGTTCGATTGGGTGACAATCAAAGCATTGCAACACCTCGAGGACTTCAAGGATTGTTCGTGGAATGCCAAGGGACGCCGTTAGGACTAGATCGGCATCGGTTGGATCGTCGATTAGGGGTTATGAAGGACCGAGTCTGGTTGGACCCAGTTTAGACCACCGAGGGAACAACTAGCCATTAGAGCTCGTTCGGTGGCTCTTCGACCAAACCCCAGCCACTGTGAGGTCGAGGATACACTTGAGGAAGGATTGGTGGAGGTCGGACCACGAAGGACCACTGCTAGTCGTCGGTTGGAGTGGATAGAATCGCCTGTTTAACCATCGGCTTATTTGCTAGTCTTGAGCTCCAATCGGTAGATCAACTTAGACGGATGATTCCAATAGCCACCAAAGTTAGCAGTAGCTCTGATTGGCACCAAGGGAGAGAGAGGGAGGCCAGAAAAGGTGGCGCGATGTCAAAGGCCGCCGGTGAGGGGCCGTGAGCTAGTGGTGAATGCAGCCACACACAAGAGAGAGGGAGGAGAGAGAGATGGTGGGAAGATGAGAGAGAGAGAGAGTTTTTGAGAATTTACCAATATAGAAAATGTGTAAAAATGAACCTCCCTTAAGTTTTGGAGGAAAAAATGCTTATATACTTTCCCTTTGAGATCAAATCTCAGCCGTCGATTCGATCTAACGGTAGAAACTTGATTGAACAGTCTAATTAAATCCGTTAGGGGTTAATCAAAGTCAAAATGTATCACATGATCATCTAGATGGTGTCGATGTACCAAAATCGGAAGTAAGGTAAATACACTAGAAGTGCCAAAAGTTATATACGATGCTCACTTTAATGCTAAAAGTTTCTTTCTGGATCATTTAAGTGCTACTTTAAAAAAAAAAAAAAACGATCATTTAAGTGTCAACTCCGGTCCGGATTGCTGGAAATCCGACGTGGCTATATTTTATTAATTTCTCAATCCTTCGTGGCTCATCGGCGTGCCTAGTCAACATATAACCCCTAAACGACGTTGTCTAAAAGTTATAAATAGTGATCATTTGAGTGCCAAATTTTATTAAAAGTGATCATTTGAGCGCCAAATTTTATTTAAAGTGATCACTTCAATGCCAGTCGTAGTTAAAAAAAAAAACAATCACTTTAGTGCCAAGCATGTCACGTGGAAATGCCACATGGACAGAATTTTTTTAAAATTTTGCCAAGTCATATTATAATTTTAATTATAAATGACACGTAATCAGTTTGGCCAGAATTTCTTGCCATTGACACTAAAGTAATCGTTTTTCCTTCAATTTAGCACTTAAGTGAGTCGGCGAAAACTTTTGGCACTAAAGTGAGCACCGTACACAACTTTTGACACTTCTAGTGTACTTATCCCAATCAAAAGTTTAAACCGAATATACGATTAAGGTCTAATTATGGGCAATTTTATAATTTCACAAAATTCGGGGTCATTTTTGCAAAATATGGGAAGTTGAGGGGCAAAGGAACAAAATATATGTGACAAGAAATCCAGGGTGGTTGCGGACCATCAAGAGCCGGTCGGCGGATGGTCGAATTGGCCTCCTCGCCAGTGGTCGATTGGATCGATCAAACCAATTGAAGCCGGTTCAACCGATTCAGTGATCCTTTGCACAACTTGGTCCTTGGGGTTCTAAATTTTGTGCAATTTAGTCCTTGGAAGGAAAACTTGCCCAATTTAAGAAAAACAGTCCAATTTTTAAGAAATTAGGCCAATTAAACCATATAAATGCAATCTAGTAATTTTCAATTGACTTAATTACTTGATTAACATGAAAAATATTGGACCTACACCATGGGTACATGCAATTGGACTTTTTAGGCCAAATTGGACAATTTCACTTAATTTCTTGATCGAAATTGCAAATTAATTAAAATTGAATTCAATTAATATTGTGAGGCACCTATTAAATCAATTGCCCATATCTAGGGTGACCTATTGTATCCAAATTTACTTTGAATTAGTGAGACAACTTTCATGCCAAAATGAATCAAGGTTTAATGATGAAATTAAGCCTTGATTTGCAAAATTGAACCTTAGTCTCAAATGGGTCAAGTTCGATTTCTTTAATTGAAGTTTGTTAGCTTGGTTTTCCTATGTTCAAGAAGGATAAATTCATTAAATTGAGAAGTTCCTGAATGAATTTCTTAAAACAGGCCCTGAATTTAGACTTATCTCACGAAAATGAGTGGAACGGAAGTGTCAGTTTGTCACTTATGAAGAATTTATTTGAACCCCCTAATTAAGGCTAAAAGTGACAATTCACATTTTGACATGATCATTCTTGAAACTAAATAAACGATAAATGGGTGATGGTCCCTAGATCAAATGTCGTAAAAAGAATTAAACTTAATTATGACTAGAACGAAAGTAATTTTATTTTTGGCCAATTTTAAACCTAAAACTGAAAAATTCAAAAAATAAGGTTTTTAATTGATTTTCACAAGACTTTCGATGCTAAAGTCAAATTGAAACTAAAATGAAATGATTTGTAGATTTTCGACTTTCTTAATTTTTTTGGTCAAATGGTTGAACAAAAGTCAACTATTTAGTTGATTTTTTCTAAAATGTTGATTTTTGGATCAAATATTTGAAATTTTTTAAATTAATTCAACTAAAGTGAAATTATGATTATTTAGAATCTTTTTGTACAAAAAGTCAACTTTTGATCTGGGGTGAACTTTTTATTAAAGAGTTGACCAAAAGGTCAACCCAAAAGTCAACCATTACAACGATTTGACTTTTGGGGTTTTTGATGGAAATGAGTGGGAAATTGTTTAACAATGACAATACAGCAAAATCAAACGAAAAACGACATTTTTTGTTTGAGAAACTGGTTTCATAGTGAATAGAGGTGTTAATCTTGATTTTTTTTACCTTTAATGACACGTCAGCTAAAAATCAAGTGTCAACAATATATATTATGTATGGGATTGGTCCAAGTTGGACCAACCCTAAACTCCTAGGACCAAGAATCAACTTGTATAGTGCAAGGTCTAGGGGGACCGACCTAGTTCCCTTGGGAACCAAACCAAGATCGACTGGGTCGAGCCGATCCCAAGCCCTAGTTCATTGATGTTGGGCCAAGGAATCTTGGCCCAGCCTCTATAGATTGGGTCGAGGCACTACAAAGTCAAGCACGGGCACCGAGTTCCCTAGCTCGATTTTGGTGGACCAAGATTAATGCTTGCACTAGTGAGTTGGGGATTCAGGCTTGAGACCCAATGCTTGTACTGGGTTCCTTAACTACTCATGCGCAAGTCTCTAGCACCCAAGTAATGTGTGTTTATTTAGGGAAAATCTAAGATTTTCCTTACCAAATGATGAAAAATATTTTCCAATTCATTTTTAGGTATCAACCAAATAACGAAAAACATTATCATTTTCCTAGAAAATGACTTTCCAGAAAACATTTTACTGTAATGTCACAATTTCAGCAAAACAAATAGTGCTTAAATTGACAAGATTTTTGAAGGTACAGAGACTAAAGGCAATTGTGACTAGCAATGTAAATTGTAGTAGAGTAAACATAAAGATAAATGTGCAAAAGAATGTTGAGTTTTGTGATTGATTAGGAGGGGGTTTACAATGAATGCACTTTACATTTGGTCATTTCAATTTCTAATCAAAATAGGATTGGACATGATATGATATCAAATCTAGGGGATTTATCTATATCATATCCACTATCTAGTAATTGCATTAATAAAATCAGATATATTCACATTATATAATATATATTGTTTAGTATAAATGACATATCAATATAAATGATCATAAATTTTGCAAACAAAGATGGTATAAATCTCTCATGATACTTTTGTCTACTTTATTTTTATGTCCTTTTTTATCTTATTTTACTCTCTTTTTTTTTAATTAATTTCTTTTCTATTTCTTTCTTCTCCTTCCATCATTCTCTAATAAAATTTTATTAAATAGAAAAGTGTACTGATATACCTAAAATACTGAACCACATAAAATATGTAATAAATATATTTATATATTGAATTTATATAATAAGATAGAATTAAATTCGATTATATAAATAAAAATAAGATTAAATTTGAAAAATAAATTGTTATTTTTTTGATATTTTGAACTTATATTAGTTGAAATATAATTTTAGATTTGTTAATTTAAGAATATTATTATTTGAGAAAATAACTTTTCTATTATGGATATTAGAAATCATATGCACATTTATTCCACTTCTCTCATGGGATAATTTTATCCTACATATATCTTCCTTATACATGACTTTATTTTATCTTGAGCAAGCATCCTGAATTTATCCTAACTGGCAAACACATCCGTAGTCGTCTGGATTCGGATTGGGATAGAATATTATCCCCGGATTGTTAAAATACCCTTTCATGTGTTTGGTGAACCTAAGATAAGACTTGGAATCTTTAAAAAAAATCTTTGATAATTTTTTAAAATCCGCAACTTAAGATAGGATTGAAAATCTTTCTCATTTGAAAATCTTTAAAAATCCCATCCGTGACTTTGCTCCTCCTATACATCAAACTCAAATCCTCTTGATGATGGCTCTGGCAAGTCGACCTTAGGAGCATGATGTCTCTCAACCGACACAAGTTCACGTAATTTTGGGATGGCCTTGCGAGCAGGCACTTCAGGTGGGTTGTATGATCGAACTCCATTGTGGAAGAAAATAGCTAAGAGAGGCAACAACAAGAAGGTGTGCGTCGTGGGATGGGCCCACAAAAGGTTTTGCACCACAGTGCCATTGCAATATTCTTGATATTGGAACTCAACACTTGAGAGCGTGGTCGCCAAGAAGCTTATAGTATGCTGGTTGTTCTTCGACAACCAACAGTTCAATAGATAGATCGTGAGTCATGCGTGAAAGGTCGAGCTTGACATGAAGGACATATACGATTGAGGCAAAAAGGATGATCTATGCAAACTCAACATGACAACCGTCTTTGGGCCTCTTTTCATCCTCACTCGTCGAAATATAATCACCGGCTAGTAGTGATGATTGGCGTGGTCAAAAGCAATGGCAATTATGTGGTGGTCAAAAGTGATGATGATGGATAATTTTGGTGGTGGTCCTTGGGCAGGCAATGAAGATAAAATATGAATTTTTAATTATTTTTAAAATTTTATCAAATCCGACTTTATCCCACCCCGTAGACTAAATTTAATCCAACATTTTGTCCAAATGTATCTAGGTTTATCTGGTCCAAAGAATATTATCAAACACTTGGTAGGATAATTTGTTATCCTATCCAAACTCGAATCTGGGCGACTAAATGCAACCTTAGGGTATTTATAACTCTCTACAAATAATTATGTACAACCATCGCATGCTATGACCATTGAATTTGAAAGACCAAATAATCCCTTACTCTATCAAGGGTTATAAGACGTTACTCCACAATCTCCTACTATTAAGCAACACTTATCTACAAGAAGTTATAGAAATAACCACTCAGCACACGTATGTTCTAATGTCGATTCATCGTTACTATCTTCAAGTTCCAACACTTAGTAAAATCTACTATGGCCATCAATGACTTTGTCCTTCAATGATTGATGTTTGATGTTGATGGCTTTATTAGAGAGTTGTTGATTATGTTCAACTTGCCAATTGTTTTGATCAAACTATTTATCTAATCAGTTTGCCGCTATTGAGTCAAGAATTTTTGTCAATAATTCAAATATGCAATTTTGTAATAAAGAAATTAATAATAAAGCAATAAAAATTAACCAATAAGAAATTGAAAAGACTTCAGCCCATTGAGATATGTTAAGGCCCACTATTTCGATTCAACTCAACATAATTCGTAAGCATAAGCCTAAAACATTTTGAAAATCATCTTAGCCCATGAAAAATAAAACAAGGCCCATAGGAAATAATAAGATTAGGCCCATGCTCCATTTGTTTCATGGAAAACAGTTTCTGGAAAAACATTTTATTGTTTTCCAATGTTTGGATCATTTCAAAAAATGAGTTAATTGAAAAAATTTTCTTACCAAAGATTAAATTTAGGAAAATGATTTCTTCTTTAAAAAATTGAAAATCATGTTCTGTATATGATTAGATATCAATGCTTAGATCATAAAGTCTACGCTTGGTCATGAGAACCCCAACACTTGTTTGGGCCCTTAGCAGCAAGGCTAAGACTAGAGGTTAGGGTTGAGTCCATTAAGGCCAAGCACGAGACATCGGCCGCTGCGGTTGGGTCCATCAAGGCTAGGCCTAAGATGCTAATGTTGTGCTGTGTCCATCAAGGTTGGGACTAGGTCCTTAGCACTCATGCCTAGTTCCTCGACTCTCAAGCTCGAGCCCACACCTCAATCCATCAATGCCGGGTGTAAGACCCCAACATCTGGGCCTAGACTCAACAATAATGCTTGTGTTCATGCCTGATAGTTCGGGATCCAAACTTGGGACCACAGTGCCTGTGTTGTCTTTCTTGGCCACTCATTCTTAAGTCACTAGCGTTGGAATAATGTATATCTATTTAGAAAAATCATTACCAAAAGATGAAAAATATTTTTAGGTCTTGGCCAAATACCCAAAAAATATGTTATTTTCCTTGGAAAATCACTTTCCAGAGAATTGTTTTTTATTAATGACATATTTTTCGTGAAATAAACAAAGTCAAGGCCTTAGCATATTCCCCTTTTGTGACTTACAGCGATTTTTTTTTTCTTTATGACTCTGGTGGATGGTTTGAGAGCAAAGGCACTAGTTATATAATTAATGTAATTAAATTCCCAACCCTAAATCTCTAGTTATGTAGAAAGTGAGGTATACTCCCATATGTCGCTTTGTTTTCGCCAACCCCAATTAGCCTAGTGACAAATCCTCACGTAGAATTATCCTAGGGTCAATTGAATTAAATTGAAAATCCGAACATAGCATGAGGTAGGAGTTTGAGAGAACTTGCACCGATTAAAGATCGTTGGTCCCCACTTTAATATTATCTCTAAACCCGTCATTTCCCCTTACACTCGTTCAAGAGGGTTGTGATAGTCACTAATCGAGAACAACCAAGAGTTTATTATTTTTGGGTGTCAACATATGCCTCCTTTTAAAAGTCATTCGTTGATAGTAATTAAAAGTCGGTTACTTTGGGGTGTCGACAAAATCATTCCCATGATTAGGAGCAATAACATTATTCTCATCATTTAATTTATTAAAAAAATGAAGTCTTAATTGATTTCACCATTACTAGTAAATTTATCTTCTAAGAATGTGGCATCCCTTGACTCTACCTCGGTAAAACTCTCATCAATATTCACCTAACTCTGTCCACTGTGCCTAACTTACATTAGCATGCCACATTTACATCGGCATTCTCATTACTAATTGATGCATTTAATGAAAAACAATGAGTGCTGAATGCCATAAGTGCCAAAACTTGGCATAGATAGACACTTATGTGCCAAAAGTTCCGAAAGATCTACTTAAGTGCCAAAATTGAAGAAGAATTGAACATTTAAGTGCCAACGGCGAGAAATTTCGGCCACACTGCTAACATGGCATTTTTCAGCAACTTTTTTATTGTCATGGTAATTTTTTGGCAATGCTTTTAAAAAAATATCCATGTGGCAATTTTTTTTTTTAATCCATGTGGCGCTATAAGCCCTATAAATTAATTTTTTGATATAAATATTAATTAAAATAAATTAGAAAATAAATTTTAAAACAAGGAAGCTGTAGCTTTGGCAAGGGCCTCCATAGCCCTCACTGAAGCTATGGCTTCCTTTTAAAAAAAATTAATATTAAATTAATAAATTTAAGGGTAAAACGATGTCGTTTTGTACATTCATTGCTAAGTAAGAATTCCGGCGAGCCACTTAGACCACTTATATTATTAAAATAAGTTATGCTAGATTTCTAGCTATCCTCGTCAACATTGGCACTTAAGTGTCCTAATTTTAAAAAAAAAAGTGACATTTAAGTGTACCTTTTAAAAGTTTTGGCACTTAAGGGTATGTTTGATAACACTCCGAGGAGCACGTGTTTATATTTTTTTTATTCCCCGAAATAGAAATAGAACAACACATTTGGTATTTTTTTTGTTCACGATAATAAATTTGGAATAGAAACCAAAAAAAATAAAAATTGCTTCTTTGTTCTTGAGAACAACTTAAGAAACAAGCATTTTCTCTTTT
Source organism: Eucalyptus cloeziana (assembly GCA_014182715.1). Taxonomy (NCBI): domain Eukaryota; kingdom Viridiplantae; phylum Streptophyta; class Magnoliopsida; order Myrtales; family Myrtaceae; genus Eucalyptus; species Eucalyptus cloeziana. The sequence goes on along the minus strand of CM024641.1, from coordinate 22,239,083 downwards.
ATTTTCTTCTTCTTCTTTTTTTCTTTTTCTCTTACTCTCTTCTTCCCCTTAGCCAGTCATCAACCTTGGTGATGGTTAGTGACTAGCTAGATGAGGCTCGACAAGCTCAAGGCGACCTCCTTAGGACCTTGCTAAAGCCTTGTCAGCCCTCGACGAGGTCACCTTAAGTTCATTGAGCCACAACGAGGCTCGGGAGACCTCATCGGCCATGGTCAAAGCCGGCAATTGGTTAGAGAAAGGAGAAGAAAAAAAAAAAAGAAAAGTGTAATAAAATCATTAATAAATTAATAGAAATTCTAAATTACAAAAAATATTTAGGGTCATATCAAATGCATTTCTATTCTAGGAATAGAAATTTTGTGTAGTTACCAAATACCTTAAAATGCTAAAAACCTGTTCTCAAAAACAAAAATAGAGAAAAATGTTTCGAATAGAAACTGTTCCTAGAAACAGAAATGTTACCATACGTATCCTAAATACCCACTTGTGCCAAGTTTTGATACTTACAGTGTACTTTAGCCAAAAAACAACTATTAGCATTGTTGACACATAAATTTTGCCAAATCATTTAGTAATTAGTTGCATAAAAAAACAAAAAATTAAAAATAAAAGAAAAAAAAAGTAAAATTGCATTTCATGAAGTCGCATTTTTTGCATCGGTACTAAAAAGGGCAACAAGACGCAGCGGCTCGTGGTCGATAAAATTCAAAAAAAAAAAAGGAAGGTCTCTCTCGCGCTTGTCCGAACGCGCAAAAGAGCGAAAGTCAATAAAAAAAAAAAAAAAAGAGGAAAGAAGTCCCCTGCACATCCATTTTTCCTCCCTCATTAACGCATGCACATGCACGTACAAGAACTCCGCAGACTTTAGGGAAGCCCATACTCTCTCAAGTATGGGTTGTCAGGTGAAGCAGCGAAAAATTCGCTGAAGGTGAAGCAGCGAAAAATTCGCTGAAGATGAAGCAAGTAACACGTAAAGGAAAATCAACAGTTGTGGGTTGAACTTCAAGCCTATAAATACGCAAACGGCGGAACGAAGCAAAGGGGGGAACAAAGGAATTCAGAGAGGAGAGAAGTTTGTCAGAAGAAAAAAAAAAAAAAAAAGACATACGAGTGTGGTGGAACGAAAAAATTTCATTGCAAGGGATTTCTCTTTCAATTAAAAAAAAGGGAAGAGAGGTTCGTTAGAGAGAAGCAAAAAGAAAAAGTAAAAGGTGAACAGTGAGAGAGAGCAGATGGAAGAGACGTGAGGGAGCAGAGAGGAAAAACAAGAAAAAAAAAAAAGAAAAGGGAAAAGGGTCTTCTTCTTCAGCAAGCTCCCACCACCGCGCGCCGGCAACAAGCAGCCGCTTCGCTCGTCACCGCTGCTGGTCCGCCCACCGATCGCCACCGCTGCGCCGGAGCGCCGTCCGCCTTCCGCCTGCCGCCGGAGACCCCCCTCACCCACGAGCACCTATCACCGTCTCGCCCGTCGCCCAGCTCGAAGCCTCGAGCAACACCTACAACTCCACTTCTGCAACCGCACGGAGCCCGAGCAAGCGAGCTGTGAACCGCCGCGCAGCCCCCGAGCCAGCGACCCAACTCACGCCCACGTCGCTCGCCCGCTGCTCGAGCCGCTCCGCCTACCGTCCGCGATCCATCCGCTACCCGAGCCGCCCACCGCCCACCATCTCCGAACGTTTGCAGCTCCTCGCCCCTGCATCTCATCCGAACCAGCCACCGGAAGCCCCGCCGCGGCCTCCCGCCGCAACGCACAGCAGCCCGGCTCCGCCCGGTTCCAACCACCGCATCAGCTCAAGACCTGCAATTCCAAAGAACAACACACACACCGGAGTGACGATCGCCGCCCGTCCGACGGTGCGCTCCTCCGCCCAGATCGCCCGACCCTTTTGCCGAGATCGACCCGAGCAACCCGAAGCCACCGCCGCTCACGCCTTCGTCCGCGCAACCACCGCACGCCACGAGACCTCATCTCCTCCGCCCGCCACCTTCGCGATCCACCCTCACCGAGCTACCTCCGGTGACTGCCCTCGCCTCGGACTGACCCGCCGGACCTCCGATTCCGGCATCCCCTTGGTGACCCCCACAAGCACAAGCCGTGTGTGGAAGAACAAAAAAAAAAAAAAAAAAAAAAAAAAAAGGAAAAAGAAAATCAATTTAGGTAGTTTTCTTTTTCTTTTATTTACTTATTTACCTTATTTTTGTTATTTTTGTTATTTTATTGCTTTATTTTATTTGTTCTCTTATAGTTTAATTACCCTTTTATGTGAAACTGAAATTGCATGATAGGAAATTGCCTCGGAAACTAGTGATTGTCAGTCCGATTTTCGCGCCCAAAATCCGACTCGCAATTACTTTAAAAATTGCTAATCCGATCTCCCGCCCGAGATCTGATTCGTGATTTATCTGAAATTGGCCAACCCGATCTCACGTGCGAGATTTGGTTCGTCAATTTGGGGTATTAATATTACTTGATTTGCTGTGATGTTATTTAAATTAATTTTCTTAAGAAAAAATCAAAAAGATGTAGTTTTAGGGTTTGCATGCTCATGATAGAAATTTCATTCTCAAATTTTTTTTAAATAATAAAAGGTAAAAAAAAAATGAATCAATTGATTTAGGTTGTTAGTTTTTTTTTTTTTAAGAAAAACTTGAAATTACATGTTTAATTATTAGGAATTCTTAACTTAGAAATTAAAAAAGAGATAGGATTAGGCTTGTTTTTGTCTTGCATATTTAGAATAGGGATTTTTATTTTAAAACATGAAAAAGAATAAAAAAATCATTCATAATGTTAGTTTTATTATTTGGCTTTGCATGTTAAATTTTACTTTTGAAATTAATAAAAAAAAACACAAAAAATAATAAAATAAAAAACAAAAAAAAAACATAATGCATAATTCATGTAGAATTAAGGCATTCTTTGCATGTCATTGCATTTTAGAGTAAGATTGCACGTAATTTAATTTTAGATAATAGTTTCTAAGTAGATTGCATTTTAGTTAGGGATTTCTGATTTAGGATAACATTCTAGTTTAAATTAGGATTTGACATAACTTCATTCCTAATACAAATTAGATGATATCTTAATTTAGATAGATAATTTTCACATTTACCTAATTTCGAATTTCATAAAAAATATATATAAAAAAATCTCTTAGGATAAATTACTTTCTTTTTTTTAGGATAAATTGCATTTTTTAGGAAAAAGAAAAAGAAAATAAAAAATGTCATGAACATGTCATTTAGGATTAGATTAATTGAAATGCATGTCATTTAGTTTTTTAGGCCCATTTAATTGGAAACTACCTGTCATTAGAATTAGGTCATTTTGTTAGTTTAGATTGCACATTTAATTATGGAACAATCATAATTTCGAAATTCATGGAAAATACCTAAAAAATTGTCTTTGAATAAATTAATTTCATTATTTAGAATAGATTGCATGCTTATTAAGAAAACACAAAAAAAAAATAAAAAAAATCTCATTTGCATCATGTAGCTTAGGCCATGTTATTATGTCATATCATGTCATATTAGATTACTAGCCTGCATTGCATATAGATTAAGTTCCCATTAAATAAAGTGAAAAACAAAAAAAAAAAAGAAGAAGAAGAAACTGCATATTAATTAGAAATCATATCTAAGGTTGATGATGTGAATTTTGATCTAATAACGCAGATGCTTTCGTTGCTTTGAGGTAAGTTTTTGCAATTTATTTATTGTTTTATCTGGGTGTTAAATTGGTGGTTTGCAAACCTGCATGATCACCTCACATGTTAGGGAGATAAATTGAAATCAATTCAAATTGCTTGCCAAACATTTTTTTTTTGAAATAAAAAGAATGGTACCGAAAGGGCATTAGAGAAATCTAGTGTAACCAAGTCCCCGTACCCATAGTCTCTGGTTCGTAGGAGTAAAGTAAATCTCCCACTACTTTACTTGGGTTTCTAATCTACCCACCAAAAATAGATTAGTGGCGACTCCTAATTGAAAATCATTTGCATGTTAAGAACTCAAACCTAAGTCGCGAATTGGTATGGGCCTGGGAGAGCCCGAGTTAAGTCTAGGCTTAACAATCCATTAGTCGAACCCTTAGGTGGTGTCAAAACCCGCCTCGAGGAGGTCGCGACAGCTTGGCGACTCCGCTGGGGACTTGATTTAAGACTTTAGTGGACTTAGGCCAATTTTCTTTTTGAAAAATATTTTTGTTTGGCAAGAAGGATCCTGTGTACGTCCCTAACATTTAAGGTGTTAAAATGTTTTTGCAGATCGGGAGATATAAGGGAAGTAGTAATTGTTAACCCTTGTCTTGCAGGTTGGAGTTGAGGATGAATGTTTTAAATTCAAATTATTGAAGTGCTGTTTGATTTAAACTGTTGTGCATGCCTTGCATCTTGCACTACACTTTTGCACACACAACCCGCCACCGGACTTGGGCTACATAGGATCATCTAGGATGGTATTGAGATGGATACCACTTCGACCGCATGCCCGCGGTCTGAGTTGCCCATCTCAATCCCGAAGTTTCTTTTTTGGTGTCAAGAGTACCCACCTCGGTTCGCGTGCCCGCAACCCAGGTCGGCTCTTTGACCAAGCTGAAGTCATGAGGACCCGACTTAGTCCGTACGCCCGCGGCTAGTCTGATCATTCTTGTGGCTTCACTTTGTTAAGCCTTATAGACTAGAAATCGAGCCACTTACCATGCGCTTGCCTATGTGATTGCCCCTTGTTTATTGGTAAAGTAAGTTTTCTAAATTCACACTCTTGCAATCTACTTACTTTATTATATCATTTGGTCGGTTCATGGCATTAGGATTGTTTTGAGTCTTGGTCAATATACAATGGGAATACCGGACCTTCGAATTATTCTCCCTCCGAAGGAAGAGCTTAGCACCTGGTGGGACAAGTTAGACCAAGCCGGCCGTCAGTTTGTAGAATCGCACATTGGACGACTACTTCCACTGCTGCATATCAACATCCATGGCGGCCTCATCCAAGCACTTGCTCATTGTTGGTGCCCCGAGACCTCTACTTTCATCTTTGGCGGTAAGCATGAACTCACGCCCACCTTGGAAGAGTATAGCACTGCCATAGGGAAATCTTTGAAAGCTGAATTAATTAGCCCACCTATCAGAATAGACCCCATTATGGCCTTATCCGATTTTTTAAGAATTAAGGAGGACAATGTAAGAAAGGTTTTAAAAGCTCACCGCAATACATGTCATTTATCTTTTCTAAAAGAATGTTTTGAAAATGGCAATTCATTTCAAATGCGAAGGGTTTTCCTTTTAGCGTTCTTTGGGTTTATAGTTTTCCCTCATTGCAAGAATGTCATTAACCCTTTGATTGCTCAATTAGTTAAACAAGTGTTGGAAGAAAAAAATTTTGTAAACACTGTTCTGACTGAAACTTTTCTTTCCCTCACTCGATTCAAAGAAGGCGGTGATAAGATTTTCCATGCCTCTCCCGAGCTTTTGCAAATTTGGTTTCTTTCTCATATAAAAGGATTTGGTGGTTCAATGACTATACATGATGTTAATAACTCTAATCACCCTATTATGAGATTTGAGAACAACCAAAAACATGCACCGCATTATCATTATTCTAGATGGCTAGCTTTCATGAAAAAACCAACTTCCAAGAGTTTCCTATGGCATGCTAAGTGGTTCCAAGTTCGTGTGGCGAGACTCTCATGTGGAGCTGCTGGCCCAATTCCTTTACTGGGATTCACTGGAGCAATGGAATATTATCCGACTAGAGTGACACGTCAATATCAAGTGGTGCAGGAGCTTCCACCAGCTTTGCAAATAGATCCGCTCCGAGTAAGCTTCGTTGATGGAGATCAAGACCATGAGGATTCCATTCTCACGATCAAATCAATGTGGGACATGTGTCATCCACAAAAGCTCAAATGGCCTAAGGAGGAGCTGAAGGGTAAAGAAAGGAAGTACTACGCCTCAATTAAGTACATTCAACAACACAAGATTCCAAAGGAGTTACTTCCAAAGATACCAGAGGTGCCACTGAAGATCACCAACTGCGCTGAGAATAAACGCCTCAAAAGGGTTGCTGAAAAAGCTCAAGAGGAGAATAAGCGATTGCGCCGAGTGGTGTCCCGAGTGTATATTGATCAAGCTAGATGAAGTGCTTGAATCAATCTTGTTGTTTTCATTTCTAGATTAATGTTTAGGAAGTTGAGTCATTTGCCTTTCTAGTTTATTTGTTTAGGGCATTTCAAGTTTCTATTTTGTTAGGCTGTGTCAAAAACTCTCTTAATAAAAAATTTTTTAGACCATTGCCATGGACCGACGTGTTTCATATGAGATACTTATTTTGTTCATTTCTGCAATTTAGGTGATAACGGATCCGCCGCGTTCGCCTATTATTACACGATCAAGAGCTAAAATGGCTGACCAAACCGAGATGCATGATCGTATTACTAGTATGGAAGATCAGCTCAAGCAGTTGCTTACATCTATGCAACTTATAACCGCCCAAATTGAGTCCCTTCGGGTGAATCCCATTTCTGCACCTGCTCTACCCGAGTTAATAATCCCAAAACAGCAAGGAAGGTCCAGATGGTTGATGATGACATGCCTGAATTGGAGGATGACATACTTCCAATCACCGCCGAGAAAGCCAAGTCTGACGGCACTCCTAAGACGGAGCAAGGTGAACGCCTTGCAAAACTTGAAGAGAAAGTGAAACAATTGCAAGGATCGCAGAACTCGCTCCCAATTGACTTGTCCGTTTATGAAAAGGTTAAGACGCCGAATAAGTTTAAAATGCCGGAGTTCGAAAAGTATGATGGTACTTCTTGACCATGTAAGGATGGCTCCACATGTCAAAAATGAGCCCCTTATGATCCAAACATTCCAAATGAGTTTGGTCGAGCCCGCACCGAATTGGTATATTATGAAAAACATAAACCTCCTTGACACTTGGAATGAGGTGGCCGATGCATTTCTCAAGCAATACAAGTTCAATATGGACATTGCACCTTCACGAGAGATCTCGAACGAATGGAGAAAAAGAGGAGTGAGTCATTCAAAGAATATGCCATAAGGTGGCGAAATCTAGCCGCTCAAATCACTCCCGAACCCACGGACAAAGAATTGATGAAGTTGTTTGTCAAAACCCTCCCATTCGAGTTTCGTAATCGAATGGCCAGCACGTATGTTGAGAACTTCAATCAACTCATCCTAATGGGTGAACAAATCGAGACAGAGGCCGAGAGATGGATGGTTTAATGAACCAACCTCTGCAGGTAAAAGATTTATTGCAAAGAAAGACAAAGAACCGATCACTGAAGTTAATGTTGCTTATGCGCAAGCAACCCCTAGTAAGCCTCCGATTGTTCGTGTCCCCGGGAATCAGCAAGATGGAGGCCGAATGCATGCACCGCGACAATTCACCAAAAGGCAGTTCTCTCCTCTTCCCGGTCCTTTATCTCAGGTCCTACCGATACTCTAAAAGAAGGGATTGATCTCCCACGAACCAAAGCGGCCCAATGCTGAAAAATTCTCCAATTATGATCCCTCCCAAAAATGTGAGTATCATATGGGAGAGGTGGGCCATTCGACTGATGAATGTATGACTTTGAAGCACAAGATCCAAAATTTATTGGATACTAAGGCATTTTCTTTCCGGACCACCCAACCAAATGTGAAGAAGAATCCGTTGCCGGAACATGAGGGTAACGTGAATGCAATCTTTGAGTTCAATGCTGGCAAAAAGATGAACTTGAAGGTGTCTGTCAAAGATATCTACAGCGGATTAGTTAGAGTTGGTTACTATCCGACAAATGAGAATCCTCCTTTGCCTACCATGAAGGAAAGGGTTCAAGAAATGGTTAAGGCTGGCATGATCGGGTATGTTGATCAAACTGGAATAGTGTCAACTATCTCTCAAGTCATCATTGATTGGGAGAAAGAATTTGCTGAGCTAAGTGCTAAAATGAGTGAACCCGATCCATTGATCGAAGATATGCCCCCACTTGAGGACGCCTCCGACCATGAAGGACGATGGTGGAAGTGCCTTCAACTGATGAGGAGATAATAATTGAGGTGCCTCAGTTGTATCAGTACAAGAATAACAAAGCCGTCCCCTGGTCATACAAGCTAGATGTTGACCTGATTACAAGGTCTGGTCGAACCTATGCTCAAGCTAATACCCAACCGGCAAAGCCAGTTACTGATGAAGAGGCTAAAGAATTTCTGGCTATAATCAAAGCAAGTGAGTATAACGTGGTCGACCAGTTGCGAAAATTGCCTGCTCAAATCTCTTTACTTGAACTCTTGCAAACGTTCCCTACGCATCAAAAGTCTCTAATGAAGGTCTTGAGTGAAGTTCATGTACCGGAGACGATCGAGGTAAACAGGTTGGAGGAATTTGTAGGGTCGATTCTTCTCAAAGATTTAATAGCCTTTTCTGATGAAGAATTCCCTCTTGAGGGGAGGGGACATACTAAGGCGTTATACATATCTGTCAAGTGCAAGGCTTCCCATGTGGCTCGAGTACTCATTGATAATGGGTCTGCCTTGAATATCTGTCCATTGACGACTCTTCATCGCCTTAAAATAGATCCTTCAAAAATAAATGCTGCAAAGACCTCCGTCCGAGCTTTTGATGGTACAAGAAAAGAGGTGATAGGGGAGACCCACCTTGATCTGCAGATAGGTCCGGTGGTGTTCAACGTCCTTTTCAGGTAATGGACATCCCTACCGGATTCAATTTCCTGTTAGGTCGTCCATGGATTCATAATTTGGAGCTGTGCCATCAAGTCTTCACCAAAGCGTGAAATTTGTTGTCAAAGGAAAGCTAGTCACTGTTCATGGCGAGGAGGATCATCGGATTTATCATGAGACGGCCATCCCCTATGTCGAGCCGGAACCTAGGGAGGAGTCGAGTTACCAATCGTTCGAACTCGTGTCCACTATCCATGCATCTCGAGGATCGACACCACCCATCCCTAATGTGTCAAATGCAGCAGTTATGGTAGCAAGAGTGATGGTTGGAAATGGTTTTATTCCTGGTCGTGGGCTTGGTAAAAAAGAGCAGGGCATCCGGAATCCGATTGAAACCCCTCGAAGGCCTCGTTCCGCCGGATTAGGGTACCATGGAAGAGGAGGAGGACATGAACAAGAGAGGAAAAACTTATTATTCCTCGATATCCGCAAGACATTCCCGGCCTTGCTAGAATGATGCATGATGAAGGAGGAATGATCGATTCCCGAGGTATCGTGAATGACCCAACAACTTCAAAGACAGAGGATCCAGATAATGAGATGGAAGGGATCACGACCTTATTTGATGATCTCCTTATAGGTGCCATTAACGAAGAACCATCGGAGGAAATGGGTGCTAGCCCACAAGAGTAACACGTTTACTTTTCTGCACTCCCCGCGTGGGAATCTTATCGCTTTTAATGTTTTCTAGGATTTGCTTTCGCTTTGATTATCGCATTTTGCATATCGCTTGTCAGGAGTTGATGTTTGCTTTGATTGTCGTACTTTCCATTCCAATAAATGTAATTTGATTGATGAATATCGATTACAATTACAAGCTTTATTTTGAGGGCATGATGGGGTATACCAAACAGCCCGGTGATGATATCCAACCAGTGAAAAAAAGGAAAATCAAGGAGAATTCTGAGGCCTGGGCTTCATCATGTTTTCTCGTGTCAAAAGGTTTTCCAAATGTTTTGCCAAAATTCTTTAAAAGAAAATTTTGAAAAAAGGAAGGAAGGAAAATTCAAAAAGAAGAAGATAAGACATCCATGTCGTTTAGTCCTGTTTGTCTTTTTGAATTATCCATTTTATGTTTCAGGAGCAACCTTATGGTAGGCAAGGGGGTGGAATTGGTTCAGTCCAATACCATGAGCAATGACAGTGAAGACCCTGAGGAGCCGAATGGTGACTCCATTGAAGTACAAAGCATAGTTGGGAGCAGCATGAAAAACCTAAAGTTCTCACCCCGAGCAAACCGTCACTATCAATTTGAGTGATACCGAGGATCCCAAAGAGATAAAAATTGGGGCAAATCTTCCCAAAGATGAGGCCGAGCACCCGACTCGTTGCTAAAAAGAATATCAGGATATCTTTGATATCCTGGACATATGCTGATATGCCAGGTTTAGATCCGTCAATTGTGGAACATTGTTTGCCCACTAATCTAGACGTGCGCCCTAAGAAGCAGAAGCTTCGGAGGACTAAACCGGAGCTCTCAAAGAAGATAGAAGAGGAGGTAATGAAAGTCCTCAAAGTGAGATTCATCGACCCTGAATAGGTGGCCAACATAGTACAAGTCATGAAGAAAGACGGTCGAGTCCGAGTGTGTGTTGATTATCGGGATTTGAACAAGGCCAGCCCAAAAGACGATTTCCCATTACCACATATCGATGTTCTCGTGGATAGTACTGCCGGATTTGAATTATTCTCTTTCATGGATGGTTTTTCTGGGTACAACCAGATAAAAATGAAGGTTGAAGACAAAGAGAAGACATCATTTATCACCCCGTGGGGAACCTTTCATTATAAGGTCATGCCCTTCGGACTCAAAAATGCGGGGGCAACTTACCAACGAGCCATGGTTACGTTGTTCCATGACATGATGCATGAAGAAATTGAGGTATATGTCGATGATATGATTGCAAAAACCCGACCTGGGAGAAGTCATGTCAAAACCCTCAGGAAGTTATTTGATCGGCTTCGTGAATTCAAGCTCCGTTTAAATCCTGCCAAGTGCGTATTCGGGGCAGCGTCAGGTAAATTACTTGGGTTCATTGTAAGTAGTAAAAGGATCGAGATTGACCCATCTAAAGCCAAGGCAATATGTGAGCTACAACCTCCATCGACAGTGAAGGAGGTCCGGAGCCTACTAGGGAGACTGAATTACATTGCACGATTCATTTCCCAACTCGAGACCGCTAAGCCATTCTTCAAACTCTTGAAGAAAAACGTAAAAGTTGAGTGGAATGATGAATGTCGAGAGGCGTTCGATAAGCTGAAGCAATATTTGATGAGTCCACCTGTTCTTGTCCCACCAATATCGGGGCATCCTTTGATTTTGTACCTCACAATCCATAGTGAGTCACTGGGTGCGATGTTAGCTCAGAAAAGTCCCGTGGATCAGAGGGAACGAGCTATTTACTACCTAAGTAAAAAGTTCACTTTGTCTCGAGCTAAAACATTCGATGCTGAAAAAACTTGTGCTGCGTTAGTATGGGTATTGCATAGACTGCGACAAGACACATTGCATTACCAAACATTTCTCGTGGATCGAGAACGATCCCATCAAGTATTTATTTAACCAACCAGCTCTGGTGGGTAAGTTAGCTAAATGGCAGGTCTTGATTTAGAATTCGACGTGGGCAGTTCATACCACAAAAATCGTTAAAGGCCGAGTAATTGCTGATATATTGGCCGAGAATCCTAGAACCTTGAATGATGATGATTATCCCCTGGATGATTGTATTTTGGCCATAAATGAAGATGCATGGTCCATGTTCTTCGATGGAGCTGTGAACTTGTCCGGTTCTGGTACTGGGGCACTACTGATATCCCCAGACGGACAACATCACCCAGTAGACGCGAAATTAATATTCCCATGCACTAACAATATAGCTGAATATGAAGCTTGTATTCTCGGACTTCAGGCCGCAATTGGAATGGGAGTGGCCAAATTGAAAGTATATGGAGATTCTGCACCGATCATACTCCAGACTGTAGGTGAATGGAAGACCAGGGATGCCAAATTACTGCCGTATCACAAGTACCTCGAAGAGTTGGTAAAGGAGTTCGATGAAATCTCGTTTGACTACTTGGCTAGATCTCATAATCAGTTCGCCGATGCCCTGGCAACATTGTCATCCATGTTGCAAGTTACTGATGGTTTAGAAGTTGAGCCTTTGAAAATTGAGGTTATAGCCAAACCTTCTTATTGTATGGTTGTGAATGAAGAGCTTGATGAGAAGCCATGGTATTACGACATCATGAACTATATTCAAAAGCAGGAATTTCCCGAAGGAGCACTCCAAAGAGATAGAAAATACATAATGAAGATGGCCTCAAAGTTCTTCGTCAGTGGTAAGAATTTATACAAGAGATCTTATGATTCAGTTTTATTGAGGTGCGTAGATGAAGCAGAAGCTATCCAAATCATGCAAGAAGTGCATGAAGGAGTTTGTGGCCCACACATGAATGGGCACATGTTAGCCAAGAAAATTATGAGACTGGGTTACTATTGGCTTGCGCTGGAAAGTGACTGCATACAGCATGTTAGAAGTTGTCATCGTTGCCAAATTCATGGAGATAAAATAAATGTTCCTCCAACGGAGTTACACCAACTATCGAGCCATGGCCTTTCTCAATGTGGGGGATCGATGTGATTGGCCCGATAAATCCTAAAGCTTCAAATGGGCACCGATTCATATTGGTGGCAATAGATTATTTTTCAAAGTGGATTGAAGCCGCATCATATGCTAATGTCACGGCCCGAAATGTTGTGAAGTTTATTAAGCGTGACATAATCGCCCGTTATGGTGTCCCTGGAAGCAATTGTCACCGACAATGGGACAAATCTGAATAACAAGTTTGTTGATGAGTTGTTCAGTAAGTTCAAAATCAAGCATTTGAATTCATCTCCATACCGCCCACAAATGAATGGAGCTGTTGAGGCAGCTAATAAGAACATCAAGAAGATCTTGGCTAAGACAGTCGAGAATTATCGGGATTGGCATGACAGGTTACCCTTTGCTCTAATGGCATATCGGACATCGATCCGAACATCTACCGGGGCGACCCCTTTCTCCTTAGTCTATGGCATGGAGGCAGTCTTGCCTGTGGAAGTAGAAATCCCCTTTTTGAGAGTCTTATCCCAAGTGGAATTGTCGAGGCGAGAATGGACACGACAAAGGTTCGAATAGTTGAACCTGATTGATGAGAAAAGGTTAAAAGCTCTTTGCCATGGTCAAGCGTATCAACAAAGAGTAGCCAAGTCTTTCAATCGGAAAGTACGGCCGAGACACTTCGAAGTAAATGATCTAGTTCTAAGAAAGGTGTTGCCAATTTTTCCTGATCCTGGAGGCAAATTTGCTCCAAATTATAGAGGCCCATATATAGTGAAGAAGGTACTCCCCGGTGGTGCCTTAATCCTTACGAAATGGATGGTCGTGAGTTTTCTAATCCTGTTAACTCCGATGCAGTGAAGAAACATTACCCTTGATAGAATTTGTTGTAAATTGAAGGTACTCATTTCTTCATTAAATTGTTGGGAATGGATTGAATGAGATGAAAAGTAGGCCCTGTTCCATACACGCATCGAATTCATTTGATTCGGTATATCAGACGTGTTGACCCAAAGTCAGTTCAATTAAATGAAAAAAGAAATGCTCTGGAGACACCACTAGTGCCTCGGCCTGGTGGCATGGGGAATGAAAGGGTCCAAGAACGACCAGGGTTCGATCCCTGGAAACGGCAACAAGTTTGCCAAAGAAAAAAAAAACATTTTTTTAATCAACCCTTTTCTTTATTTTGAGCTGCAAACTCTTTGTGTTCAAAGTTGATGAGTTCATGAAGTAATTGTGACCTTTCAAAGGAAATTTTTTGCATTATAGTTCTACCTGTTTAAATTACCAATTCCACTGAAGATTATCACCACAGATCAAGTTAATGAATGATGTGGAATGGATTGAACGTGCTAAATGAGACATGTCAGAATGATGAAAGGCAAGTCCTATCCTACACACAGTCCCTTGCTCATACACCGGTGAGACGAGTGTAGGAAGTTCCATGTCTGTGAGGTAAAGAGTTTTCTCGCAAAAGGTACGATGATTGAAATGATGAGAGACGGTTCATCCCAAACACTACATGATCATCCATTGTTTAAACCCTTTTGAGCCCACACATGTGGATAATTTTTAAATTACCCCTGTCAAGAACCACCCCACATTGGGGCAAGCTGGAGGTAAGATAACATCATAAGGTGAGGAAATTGATAGGAATGTTCTTGCTCTCACTTGTATCAATCTTCAGGTATTGCTATTACATTGGATTCATACGGTAATTTAAGTGCCTTAGGATGATGAAGAGCAGTTCTTTCTCTATCCTACACACTTTATCCATTGCGCAACCCCTTGAGCCTGTAAATTCGTTTCATTTAAACCCAATTGGTGATCATCCCCCACACTGGGGCAAGGCAAAAGGCAAATATTCAAGCAGTAGAGTCCAGAGTGCCAAAAAAAAAAAAAATGAATGAAAAAATCCCCAAGAACCCAAATGTTAAAGCATTACGTGGTGATTCAATACATGTAGTGTGTCAAAAGTCAAAAAAACAGAAGGGACATGAAAAAGCAGTGTGCCTAGTAAAAGCAAGGCCAATGCCCATAGAAAATGAAAGAAAGAGTCGAAATAGATGATGATCAATTGTAAAAAGGTGAATTCCCAATGGACTGGTACTCAAAGAACTCAAATGTCAAGTTTTTATAGTACCTATGAGAAAATCCCAATGGTGAAAAAGAAGACCCGTGACAATGCCAAGATGAGCACCAATTCTCATCCCTCCCTTATACACATTTTGAGCCTAATGATCCATTCATTTCTCAACCCATGAACTTGACCTACGTTACGTCCCTTACAAAGTCTCTTCAGATTAAGGCATTGAAATTAATGTAGGAATTCATATGCATTGCTCGAAGAAGTACGAGCAAGACCATTTCTATCTCATTTCACAGGTTACTTGACTTGTAAACCCGGAGATGATTGCAAAGTATTGTTCTTCCATTAGTCTTGACTCGAAGAGTCCCTCTTTGTTGAGCCATTGACCAAGCCCACATTGCAGTCTTGATAAATACCTCTCAGATTGACAAGGTCGTACCGCTTGCGAGAATACTCGAACCCTTGTTGACATGATGAAAGTAAGATTGAGTGATTCCTGTGATCCCACATTAATGGTTTGGACAAAATAGCCTTCTTAATGAGAGTGAGTGAAAGTCCTTTCTAACTGAAAGTCTCTCATTTGGTATTCTTGAAAATCCATGTCATAAGTGAAAATTATCTTAAATGATGATTCTCCCCAGTGGAAATTTGGTAGTGCAAATATGGTAAAACCATCATGCACAAATCTTGATTGAATAAAAAACTTCAGTGGACTTTGGAGTGTGCTGAATTGCTTACTTCTTTGGTAAATGCATGTATTTTTTGCTCTAATCATATCTGACAGGTAATGTTTCCTCGAAGACCCAAGAGCTCCTGACATTCATATTCCTTGCAGAAGCCTCGAGGTGAGAAACCTTCATGAATATTTGAGGTACATCGTCGATGTCCCAAAACTTCTTTCTACCAAGAGGTAAGTAACCTTCACGAATCTCCCAGGTTTGTCCTAGGTATTCCCAAATTCTTGATATATGTCTCAAAACTCTTCGTTAAGCATTTCATTCTGGATATGAATGTTTTCCGATCCTTTTCGTCATACCTTAGTTTGGATCTAGGTATTTCGAATCCTCTTAATTCAATATTCATCTCACCTAACATTGAGTGTCTATTGATTAAGTCCCCCAAAGTCTTGACATCTCAGTCTGGATCTGGATGTCTCAAAACTTTTTTGTTAAGCATTTCATTCTGGATATGAATGCTTTCGATCTTTTCGTTATACCTTAGTCCGGATCTAGGTATTTCGAATCCTCTTAATCCAATATTCATCTCACCTAACATTGAGTGTCTATTGGTTAAGTCCCCAATCCTCTTAATTCAATATTCATCTCACCTAACATTGAGTGTCTATTGATTAAGTCCCCCAAAGTCTTGACATCTCATTAAGCCTGGATCTGGATGTCTCAAAACTTCTTTGTTAAGCATTTCATTCGTTTGGATATGAATGCTTTCGATCTTTTCGTTATACCTTAGTTTGGATCTAGGTATTTCGAATCCTCTTAATTCAATATTCATCTCACCTAACATTGAGTGTCTATTGGTTAAGTCCCCAATTTCATGACATCTCGGAATCCGGATCCTGGATGTCTCAAATCTCGTCTATCTTACTCGTTATACCTTAGTGTGAATCTAGGTATTTCGAGTCATCTGAATTCAACAAGGCATCTCACCTAACATTGAGCGTCTGTTGGATAAATTCATGTAGACTCTTCAGGGAACCTGACACTTGCCGAGCAAATGAAAATTCATCCCGTACTTCACGATGCTCTGACTGGTAAGTAATTACAGGTATGCTTTCCTCTTCAATATCTCCCATTTGCATTCATGACATTGCATTTATAATTAAAAAAAAAAAATAGTTCCGCCAAAGTATCATCCATTGCATGTTCATGGTCAAAATTTAGGTATCATATTGTCTTTGAATGCAACCTCTACGAGCTCACCTTCAAAGAGGGGCAGCTGTTGACACATAAATTTTGCCTAATCATTTAGTAATTAGTTGCATAAAAAAAACAATAAAAAAATAAAATAAAATAAAATAAAAAGAAGTAAAATTGCATTTCATGAAGTCGCATTTTTTGCATCGGTACTAAAAGGGCAACAAGACGCAGCGGCTCGTGGTCGATAATATTCAAAAAAAAAGGAAGGTCTCTCTCTCCGCTTGTCTGAACGCGCAAAAGAGCGAAAGTCAATAAAAAAAGAGAGGAAAGAAGTCCCTGCACATCCATTTTTCCTCCCTCATTAACGCACGCACATGCACGTACAAGAACTCCGCAGACGAAAGGGAAGCCCATACTCTCTCAAGTATGGGTTGTCAGGTGAAGCAGCGAAAAATTCGCTGAAGATGAAGCAAGTAACACGTAAAGGAAAATCAACAGTTGTGGGTTGAACTTCAAGCCTATAAATACGCAAACGGCGGAACGAAGCAAAGAGGGGGGCGGAAAAAACAAAGGAATTCAGAGAGGAGAGAAGTTTGTCGATGGAAAAAAAAGACATACGAGTGTGGTGGAACGAAAAAATTTCATTGCAAGGGATTTCTCTTTCAATTAAAAAAGGGAAGAGAGGTTCATTAGAGAGAAGCAAAAAGCAAAAGTAAAAGGTGAACAGTGAGTGAGAGAGAGCAGATGGAAGAGACGTGAGGGAGCGAGAGAGGAAAAACAAAAAAAAAAAAAAAAAGAAAGGGGTTAAAAAAGGGAAAAGGGTCTTCTTCTTCAGCAAGCTCCCACCACCGCGCGCCGGCAACAAGCAGCCGCTCGCTCGTCACCGCCTGGTCCGCCCACCGATCGCCACCGCTGCGCCGGAGCGCGCGTCCGCCTTCCGCCTGCCGCCGGAGACCCCCCTCACCCACGAGCACCTGTCACCGTCTCTGCCCGCTGCCGCCAGCTCGAAGCCTCGAGCAACACCTGCAACTCCACTTCTGCAACCGCACGGAGCCCGAGCAAGCCAGCTGTGAACCGCTGCGCAGCCCCCGAGCCGGCGACCCAACCCGCGCCCACGTCGCTCGCCCGCTGCTCGAGCCGCTCCGCCTGCCGTCCGCGATCCGTCCGCTACCCGAGCCGCCCACCGCCCGCCATCTCCGAACATGCCGCTCCTCGCCGTGCATCTCATCCGAACCAGCCACCGGAAGCCCCTGCCGCGGCCTCCCCGCTGCAACGCACAGCAGCCTAGCTCCACCCCGGTTCCAACCACCTGCATCAGCTCAAGACCTGCAATTCCAGCAGCAACACCACACACCGGAGTGACGATCGCCGCCCGTCCAACGGTCTGCTCCTCCGCCCAGATCTGCCCGACCCTTGCTGTCGAGATCTGACCCGAGCAACCCGAGAAGCCACCGCCGACTCACCCTCTGCCTTCGTCCACGCAACCACCCGAACCACGAGCACCACGTCCGCACCGCCCCCGACGCCTGCAGCAGCCACCTTCGCGATCCACCCCTCACCAAGCTATCTCCGGTGACCCTTCACCTCGGTGACCCGCCGGACCTCCGATTCTGGCATCCCTGGTGACCCACCACGAGCGGCCAAGCCGTGTGAAGAAGAACAAAAGAAAAACAAAAAAAAAAAGGAAAAAGAAAATCAATTTAGGTAGTTTTCTTTTTCATTTATTTACTTATCTACCTTATTTTTGTTATTTTTGTTATTTTATTGCTTTATTTTATTTGTTCTCTTATAGTTTAATTACCCTTTTATGTGAAACTGAAATTGCATGATAGGAAATTGCCTCGGAAACTAGTGATTGTCAGTCCGATTTTCGCGCCCGAAATCCAACTCGCAATTACTTTAAAAATTGCTAATCCGATCTCCCGCCCGAGATCCGATTCGTGATTTATTTGAAATTGGCCAACCCGATCTCACGTGCGAGATTTGGTTCGTCAATTTGGGGTATTAATATTACTTGATTTGCTGTGATGTTATTTAAATTAATTTTCTTAAGAAAAAATCAAAAAGATGTAGTTTTAGGGTTTGCATGCTCATGATAGAAATTTCATTCGCAAATTTTTTTTTTTAAATAATAAAAAGGTAAAAAAAAATGAATCAATTGATTTAGGTTGTTAGTTTTTTTTTTTTTTTTTTAGAAAAACTTGAAATTACATGTTTAATTATTAGGAATTGTTAACTTAGAAATTAAAAAAGAGATAGGATTAGGCTTGTTTTTTTGTCTTGCATATTTAGAATAGGGATTTTATTTTAAAACATGAAAAAAAAGAATAAAAAAAATCATTCATAATGTTAGTTTTACTATTTGGCTTTGCATGTTAAATTTTACTTTTGAAATTAAAAAAAAAACACAAAAAAAATAATAATAAAATAACAAAACAAAAAAAAAAAAAACATAATGCATAATTCATGTAGAATTAAGGCATTCTTTGCATGTCATTGCATTTTAGAGTAAGATTGCACGTAATTTAATTTTAGATAATAGTTTTTAGGTAGATTGCATTTTAGTTAGGGATTTCTGAGTTAGGATAACATTCTAGTTTAAATTAGGATTTGACATAACTTCATTCCTAATACAAATTAGATGATATCTTAATTTACATAGATAATTTTCACATTTACCTAATTTCGAATTTCATAAAAAATATATATATAAAAATCTCTTAGGATAAATTACTTTCTTTTTTTTTTAGGATAAATTGCATTTTTAGGAAAAAGAAAAAGAAAATAAAAAATGTCATGAACATGTCATTTAGGATTAGATTAATTGAAATGCACGTCATTTAGTTTTTAGGCCCATTTAATTGGAAACTACCTGTCATTAGAATTAGGTCATTTTGTTAGTTTAGATTGCACATTTAATTATGGAACAATCATAATTTCGAAATTCATGGAAAATACCTAAAAAATTGTCTTTGAATAAATTAATTTCATTATTTAGAATAGATTGCATGCTTATTAAGAAAACACAAAAAATCTCATTTGCATCATGTAGCTTAGGCCATGTTATTATGTCATATCATGTCATATTAGATTACTAGCTTTGCATTGCATATAGATTAAGTTCCCATTAAATAAAGTGAAAATCAAAAACACAAAAAAAGAAGAAGAAGAAACTGCATATTAATTAGAAATCATATCTAAGGTTGATGATGTGAATTTTGATCTAATAACGCAGATGCTTTCGTTGCTTTGAGGTAAGTTTTTGTAATTTATTTACTGTTTTATTTGGGTGTTAAATTGGTGGTTTGCAAACCTGCATGATCACCTCACATGTTAGGGAGATAAATTGAAATCAATTCAAATTTCTTGCCAAACATTTTTTGAAATAAAAAGAATGGTACCGAAAGGGCATTAGAGAAATCTAGTGTAACCAAGTCCCCGTACCCATAGTCTCTGGTTCGTAGGAGTAAAGTAAATCTCCCACTACTTTACTTGGGTTTCTAATCTACCCACCAAAAATAGATTAATGACGACTCCTAATTGAAAATCATTTGCATGTTAAGAACTCAAACCTAAGTCGCGAATTGGTATGGGCTTGGGAGAGCCCGAGTTAAGTCTAGGCTTAACAATCCATTAGCCGAACCCTTAGGTGGTGTCAAAACCCGCCTCGGGGAGGTCGCGACAAGCATAAGATTTGTATATAATAGGAATCAAGTACAATAAAATCATTTTTAACATAACCAGAATCATATTAACAAGAATCACGATAGAGCTTTCACCAACATTGTAGAAATTTAAAGTAAACCCTAAACGGAGAAAAGCAACCAAATAGGTCGAGGAGGGGACACATTAAGTGGGCATAGAGTTCGGCCTCCATGCAAAATTAGCATGTATGTGCCAACTCCTTTAACCTCAATTATTAAGTTGTTACCTACATAAAATCCACTTGCTTTCGTAGGTATCAGAATGTAGTCCATGAGGGACCCTCGATCCATCGTTACATGATCTAGTGCTCCATAGTGTACAACTCTCTAAGGAAAAAATTCAACAAGCATCGCAAGGTTAGAAACACATATACTACTAGGAGGGGATAAAATTCCAAAACATCATAAACCTATTGTACAATAGCCAATTTAGTCATAAATATTTCAATTATGTCAATTTAGTCTTAAATCTTTTAACAACTTATCAATTTAGTCATAAACCTTTCAATTGTATTAATTTAGTCTTAAACCTTTTAATATTTGCTAGTTTAATTTTAAACCTTTTGACTACTTGTCAATTTAGCTCATTTAGCCAATTTTGATTAGAAATCGCTTATATAAATGTCGGCTGGCTAGCAACCATTTTATGTGGGTCACTGGCGCTAACATGGCTAATTTTTGCTTTAAAAAAAAAATAAATTCCCTCTTCTTTCCGTTTGGCCTATGGCCAATAGCAATCGGCCATAGGTGAGGGTCGCCCTCGTTGGATTTCAGAGGGCTTGACCCTCATGACCTGGGCCTGTCCATTACTACAAGGATCAGTATGATCATTGTTTATGAGATCCCTTTTGTCAATGTTCCTATTGTACAAACTCTCCCGACAAAGTTGACCCAAATGTAAAACCCCGACGGAAGCACAAGAAGCCAAATGATACTATGTACCAAAGGTACTTGAACGGAGACTCCTTCGTTGATACTCTTGGTGAGTGTGATAAATTCCAGTTTATGATCTCATATGCTCCAACTCCACCATTAGCGTTCACTTCTCCACCCTCAAGCTCATCAGCTTCGCCACCACCACCTCCTTCTCAGAAAAAAAACCAGCTATTTGCCTGTTTTATAAACCAATCCTAAAGTAGGCAAAGAAGCATTCCTACCCACTTGAGACTCCAAGAGAAACACCATCCAGTTCTTCCATCACTGTGTTCCAAGAGGCGGATTGTTCTCCTCTTGCACAAGAAAGTTCGAAGCTTTCATTCCCTGCTCCAAAAGAATTCATTGATCCACAAGACAAACATCGGCATGCTCCCAAAATACCTGCCCCCACTGATGTGGACGAGCATGGAAGACAAAAAAGGACTCCTGTAGCTGAAGCTGTCCTAAATTGGCAATCAGAGATTCTTTTAGCACACAACAATGTCTTCAAAGCAATTGACTCCAAGATTGTGAATGTGCAACAAGATCTTTGAAGATATGATGAAACCACTAAAAAGATGCTTTCGAACTTCCAGAAAAGGCTTCATGCCTTAAAATCTGGATAACATTTGGGATATCATCATCTTGGAAGCCTCAAGATGGAAATAGAAAAACTCAAAAGACAGATCCAACTCCTTGAAGAAGGAAGGTTCAATCCTTTCAACCCATTTCCAACTACGTTGCGGACAGACCATTCGCTTCCACCACCTCAGAATACGTCTATCTTTGCTACCTTCACAGATGCTCCTATCAGACAGGACAAGACATATGTGGTAGATATGCGAAATCGCCTTAGAGAACTAGATCGAATAAGGAAAGAAAAGGGAAAAGAAAAGATGCCTGAAGAATCCTCGCTTGTTATAAAGAAAAAGCCAAGCCAAATGATGTTAGCAAATCCACTAGAATCATTCCTAAAAGACCTGAGCAATCAGGAAGAACGGCTAGATCCTGTCACTTCAAAGGATCAGATTATATCTGAACCAGTTTTTCCAAACAACTCTGATACTAAGTTAGAATCAGTATCCCTCACATCCTCTCCATCCTTCTCAATTCCCGACATTGATTCTTTCCCTATTATGCCAGTAACTCCATCAATATTCATAGCCGATCCTCTAGATCAAGATATAGAATCCAACCCTTCTAAAACAGATGTGGTTTAAGCAAACAATCTTTCTTAGAATATGACCACTTCCTTCAAACAGTTTTTTACTGTTGACGATATTCCCTATTCTAAATGGCCATAAATATTTGATGAATTCTATACTTGGTTAAATGCCCAAGCTCTTACCAATCAGGATAAATATGATGTCCTTTTTGGTTTTGTCACAAGGTTTACAGGAAGCCTCAAACATTAGTGGCAATCAGAACAAGATCAAGTTCAATTTTTACTCTCACCAGATTTTAGCCACGCCATTACTCTCCTCTACCATTTTTTTCATTGGAAAACCTTCTGACCTGCATGAGCTCAAAAGAAGAGAATTATTTGAAAGAAAATGATGCTCTCTTCAGAAAGAGCATCTCGATAAACATTATTGGGAAATGCTCAAGCTTTTCTACGGTATTAGAGCTAATCCAAACCTGAAGTAGATTTTTCTGACCTCCATCCTCAAAGAGTTATCCCAACAGGTTGAGAAATCTTTTCTTAACAAACAAAGAAGAATTATGGATATTCATTTGGGAGAAATACAACAAGAGATTCATTTGTGCCTTGATGATTTGTACTTGAAGCGCCAAATGGTCAAAACTTATCTCATAGAGAATAGAGAACTTGATAAAGCATGTTCTCGCCAAGAGCTGAAGATCAAATGCTCCAAAAAAGACTGTGATGGTTCTTGCGGAAAGTCTTCAAGAAAAAGGAAGCACTTTAAGAAATTGTGGATAAAGAAATCCAGACATGACTCTAAGCACTTCCAAAGAAAGAAGAAATGGCGATTTCTATGCAAAAGGAAAGATCGTTCAAGCCATAAGAAATCAACTCGATGCTTCATCTACAACCAAAAGGGCCATTTTGCCAAAAACTATCCCCAGGCAAGAAAATGTCATAATCATCTGATAAATCACATAGAGATTAAGACAAGCATTTCACTCGAAAATGATGATGTTGAATCTCTATTCTTTGCGGATGAAGAACCGTCTGAACAAACCCTTTGTGTCATTCCTTATTACCAAACCCCCAGTGAAACCAATTCAGATTTAGAATCTGAAAATATTTTTCACATATCTCTCACTTCTTCATAATAAAACCCTGGCATATCTTCAAGCCAACTCCATTGTCCCCATTTCCCTATGAAAATCTTCACCTCAAAGTTTGTCAAACCCATCACTGTCATCGCTCTCATAGATACTAGAGCCAGTTGTTCAATCTTAGACACTAAAGTTCTTCCCGAAGAATATTGGACTTCCTGCGTTTGATATTTCAATTCTGCCTTAGGAAATACTTTTTCTACTAATGTAAGAACTACTCCAGTAACTGTTCAGTTTTTCCCCCAGGGTTCCATACCTATAAAAATCTTCGGATCCAGTCTTCCCAACAAAGATTTGATCATTGGTTGGGACATCATGACTCAGATTTCTCAACTTTGTATTATTCTTGGAAAATGGCTTAAGTATAAGGATCAGTTCTTTGAATTTGTCAATATCTAAAGACTTTTTTCCATCCAAATGAGTCTGTTAGATCCAATTGTGCAAAAATTGTTAGATTCCTATTCAGAATCCCATTCTGAATTTTCTCAAAATTGCTCTCATCCTTTATGGAAAAATCCGAAATTCTTTGTTTGCCTTCCCTTCAAGAAAAATGAAGACATCAATCCAACCAAGACGAGTCATATGGGAATGAACCTAGAACATCTGGTTGCTACTCATAAGGAATGCTCAGAACTGCTGCAACAAAGCCTTATTGAAATTTCAAATTCTCAATGGGCTTGCGAAGCCTTCTATGTCAATAAGCGAATCGAGCAAAACAGAGGAAAGATGCGGTTGGTAATAAATTATCAGCCCCTAAACCTTTTTCTTCAAGATGACAAATTTCATCTACCTTCCAGAAATTCCCTCTTTATCAGATTATCGAAAGTCCATATTTACTCCAAATTTGACCTCAAAGCCGGATTTTGGCAATTGGGCATCCATCCTGAAGACAAACCCAAAACAGGGTTCTGCATCCTAAACCAACATTTTCAATGGAAAGTTTTTCCTTTTAACCTAAAAGTAGCACCATCCCTATTCCAAAAGGCCATGTGTCGAATTTTCCAACCAATCTTGTCAAGTGCAGCAAGTATATATTAATGATATTCTGTTCTACATTCCTGATGAAGAATCCCACTGCCAACTTCTTGGGCAGTTTGCAGAAATCAAGAAAAAACATGGGATTATACTTTTTCAAATAAAGATGAATATTGCCCAAACAGAAAATTGAATTTCTTGGTATGCACCTTAACAAAGGGACATACTATCCAAGGCCACACATTGCTAAGGAATTGTTGAAATTTCTGAAGAGAACTTTACGACAAAGCAAGTTCAGCAATTTCTTGGGATAATTAACTATCTCAAAGACTTTGTTCCAAACATTGCCAAACTGCTGATTCCACTACAAACAATGCTAAAAAAGACTCTCCCAACTTGGGGAAAATCTCAGACTAAAGCAGTCGCTGAACTTAAGGAGATTATGCAGACTCTTCATTCATTACAAATCCCATCAACAGGAAAGAGAATTCTCCAAACTAACGCTAGTGATAAATACTGGGCAGCCATCCTATTCGAAGAAATTGATGGTAAGAGACACCTGTGTGCTTATAAAAGTGAAAAATTTTCCCAGGTTGAAATGCATTATCACTCTACTTTCAAAGAAATCTTGGTAGTGAAAAATTAAATAAAAAAGTTCGAATTACATCTCATCGGCCATCACTTCATGGTAGAATTAGATATGGCATCATTTCCTCATATGACCAAGTTTAAATAGAAGTATATTCCAAATTCTCAACTGCTTTGGTGGGCTGCATGGTTTTCAAAATACTCTTTTGAAACCAAACACATTGCCGGGAAGAAGAATGTGCTTGCTAACTTCTTGTCAAGACCAAAGACACCAGCAGAAATTAACATGTACATCATGAGGCGTGCATTCCATACTCTTCATCACAAAGAAAAGTATAAGATTGAAAAAATACAAGATTGACCAAGCTGGCAATACCCCTAGGAGATTGTTGAACAAGTTCAGAATGACAGTCTCATTGAAAATCTGGAAAATCTCATGTGGCAATGCTACACATATCTATTCAGACTCCATGGAGGTTCAATTCTTTATCATTTTGGATTAAATTCGGACTATCCGTTCATACATCCATTAATATGGAAGGAAGAAAACTTCCTTGATCAATTGCGATGGTTATTATGGTACTTAACAAATAAGTACTTAATAGCTATCGAAATTCCAACCAGAAGATTTATTACCAACCTCACTAGGATATTCGGACTCGGTCAAAACATTGAAAAGGAAAATGACAGAATCCTCTTAGCCTTCCTCAATTGGTTTTATCCTCCTACT
The DNA here is from genome assembly GCA_014182715.1 of Eucalyptus cloeziana. Taxonomy (NCBI): domain Eukaryota; kingdom Viridiplantae; phylum Streptophyta; class Magnoliopsida; order Myrtales; family Myrtaceae; genus Eucalyptus; species Eucalyptus cloeziana. The sequence continues at coordinate 22,213,558 of CM024641.1, read as the reverse complement.
CACTAGAAGCAACTCTTACAGCAAGAGTTGAGAACCATTCAACCAAACCCTGAGGTCCACACTATCCTATTCTTCCGACATCATGGGTTTTTGTAAAAAATAATGGCAGCATCACAGATGCTCCACAGATTATAGGTACTACATCCTATAAACCTCAACAGCACCTTACAAAAGCTTGGATTTACAAATCATTTCTAGAACCTGTTGGTTGCTATGAACACCAGTACTGAGAACTCCAAAAAGTTTTGTGCCAGGAAAATAAAACCATTCTTGAAGATGTATGGAACTATAATGTATCCATTGCATGGGATCATTATAGCCTTACACCAAAAGCTAAGGAAGCACTCGAAGAATTCAGACAAGCTGCATCATCACAGGAGCAAGAAATGACAAACGCAGATGACCCTGCGTAGTCCTCTCAAGACCCCTATGCACAATGGGGGGTCCTCTTTCTCAAGACCCCTATGATCAAGGACCTTTGTCCTTATCTCTAGGCATGGACACATCCTACTATGTTCAACCATCCAATTGGCCTTAGCCAAACATGCTTACTGACACTACAGGCTCCTTCCAGAATCAAGAGGAAGCATCCTCATCAAGTCAAATTCTCTCACCGGATTCACTTGTAGGACTTGAGCAAAAGTATGATGAACATCTCCTGGCAAAAATATATAGTTATGATGACTCAGACTATGACTACAATGCTATTGACGAATGAGATCACCGGCGTAGTAGATCACGTAGCAAGTCACTATAGCATTACCGTAGCAATAGGCTATGGAAATCATTGTTCGTTGTCACTTGTTCATATCGCCAAAAATAATTCCCTACCGGAAGTTTCCGGAGCTTCTATTTGTTTGAGGACCCATGAGCATGGTCCTTGTTTGTGTATGACCTCCCATTGTCTATAAAAGGTAAGGAGGATGTAATGTGTTGGGCAAAGTCCCTTGAAGTAAAGTGAATGTTTTGTGTAAAACTCTCAATGTCTTTCTAAACTCCTCTTCTTCTTCTCTAGCCCGGTAAAATCCTCTGAGAAATGTAGCTCGGATGGTTAGAAATGTTACCATCCTGGCATCACTGGGTGTCTGTAGGCTCTAAACTAAAGGCCAGAGTAATTTTCTGCTAAAAAGCTGTCCCTGAAGGGCTTGAACAAAAGGTTCACCCATTGTGGGGAAGGCATACTTGCAGGAAACTGACTTCGTTCTCTCTGATTCTAAGTCTAGGTCCATTCATGGTATCGGAGCCACAAGCCAAATGGAAAGAAAATGAAACATAACAAGAAAGGGAAAAAAAAGGAAAAGGAAAGAAAAAAAATATATAAAAAATGCAAATTTTGTCCACGTCAATACCGGCTATGCCATATAAGGTGACTAGCATCTACATTAGCGATTTATGGCTAAAATTTGCTAAAAGAACTAAATTGACAAGTCATCAAAAAGTTTAGCACTAAATTGACAAGTCATTAAAAGTTTTAGGACTAAATTGACATAATTGAAATATTCATGACTAAATTGATCATTATACAATAGATTTATGACTTTTTGGATAATTTTTCTCTATTAGGAATATTAAGATAAGACCAACCCTCTTTTGCTCGGTGCACTCCCCGAACGAAGTGTCCATTCTTCCCACATCAGAAGCACGGGAATTTAGTCTTATCCTTCTTAATCCAACCTTTCTTTCCCAATCCAGCCTTTCTTTCCCTTCTTAAAGAAGCCCTTGTTCCTCGGCCCAAGCCCTTTTTCCTTCCCTTTCTCGTCGTACTTGTTCAGCCACGTGAGCATGACCTAGAGCATCCTCATTCGACATCAATAGCTCATCCCCCCAGATGCAATGATTCATGACGTTATCAAACGTCTTGATGCTCTCACTGTGAGTTAGGTTAACCTTCCTTTGCTCCCAACAATTAAGAAGGGATCAGATGACAACTTGGACTCGTTGCTCGTTAAGAAGGGCATGACCAGCTGACTCAAGTTGGCTTATCATGTTTGACATCTCATACAAATGTTGTTTCATAATATGATTAGAGTGTTTCTTATCAATGTCAAGTCTAACAGTCAACGATTTAGTGAGCGTTTCTTATAGTATATTGCTTGGTGAAAGTAATTTTTCCACACCCTCTTTCGGTGCAAGCCACATCTCCCATGTTATAGGGAAATCACCCAAACTCTCTTATGAGATCATGCTTGCGTACGACTTACAATGTAGTAAGAGCCACACTGTCCCTTTTCTCCCAGGCTCTAAAAGCCTCTCGATCTCTCGTAGTTTGAGCAGTGTTTCCCTCACCCGGGTCATCCATAGCTTGGTTCAAAAATTGTCGCTTCTTGTTATCCTAACACAAATTGCACTTTTTGGTGCCAGATATCAAAGTTATCACCATTTAATCTTTCGACCTCATTCAAGTCAGTTATGATACTCTCCGTCGCAGCCATGATTAGTCACTGCATAAAGAGACATTACGTGATGGTTAATCCTCAGCACGACACACGTTATATTGTACTCATGATCACTAAAGCAATGGTAATTAAATTTAAAGTGAGATACTATGTTTCTGGTCATCATCCTCAACAAGTATTTAATCACCGTTATTGAGTTACATCGCACAAAATTCACAAGTTCCACAAAGGGAGTCTCAATTAATTAAGTATATCCAATACAGAACAGCATGCTAAACCATTTGTATAGTAACAATATATGCTTGAAATAAAATGGAGAGTGTTAGGGCATGCATGATAACCATTTTATTCCAGAAATTAATTTCTGGCTATAAATTGATTTTCTATTTCTATACCCGGCCAAGTTTTTGAGCAGAAATACACGTTTGATAACTTCATAAAATTTCTATTCCTGAAATATAAATTCATTTGATAATAATGCAAAATTTCTCCTCCCTAGTGATAGTGGGAGGCATCGGTGCCGATTGGCGACAAGAGGTGTTTGGCAATCAACAGTCGGTGCCTGAGTAGGGGGCGGCAGCCAGCGATCAGTGATAGGCAGCGGGCATCCAGTAGCTGACGTCCAACAAGCGGTGGGCAACCAACGTTTGGCGTCCGACGATCGACAGTTGGTGGCAGGCATCCGGCGTTCCGCAAGTGGCGGGTGGGTGGCAAGTAGTAACGAAAATGAATGATAAGAAAAATTTTCATTATTCACTTTTATTCCAGAAATAGAATTACTAAAAATTTTATCTTCTGATTTTTGGTCAAATCTATTTCTACAATATAAATCTATTTGAAATTTTCAAATGGATTTTTTATTTAAACTCGTTTCAAGGAAAGAAAAAAAGAGAAATAGAAAAACATAATGATTATCATACACGCTCTTATCCTACTGCATAATCGGCTCAGCTATAGCAGGGGTAGGTGGAATCTGGAAGTGATCAGTCAAGCCAAAGTGAGCCATCATGAGCCAGACATGAGTCAGGAGCTCTCCTCCTCTCCTCAGTTGCTGTGCATGATAACTCCCTTTACAGTTACTAGCTGTATAACACAACATCTCAACCCACACGTCACTTATTATCTCCCACTTCTTCTCCCTACTCTCGATCGCATCCAGCTCTGACGCGAGCCGACACCCGTGGAACAGCACGTACTTGCTCCGGTCTTCCTTTGAGACCGTCAAATTCAGCTCTGTCTTCACCTGATTCCGCAGCAAGTTGGAGGCAGTAGTTAAGTTGAATTTGCACTTCATCCCCTCCTTCATATGTCGCCAAGCACTCGCACAGAATCCTTCATTGTTGGAAGGAGTTGCTTTGTGGTCTGTATCCTCGTGTGCTATGGGCTTGCGGTCGCTGAAGAATTTCATCGCCTCAACATAGGTTTCTTGAAACTTGATGCGTCCGATCACGGTTGGCAGCATCACAGGGTACATGACAAAGATATAGAACATGTATCGAGACAAGCACTTACTGATATTGGATCTTGATTCGATGCCAGAGTTTTTCAAACTGTCTCGGTCATTTGGGTGGCAACACATTTCGGTTGCAATATGCCAAATGAGGATGCATTGGTCGAACTCCAACTCGATGCTCCATTTCAAACTCTCCATATTTAACCTTTTGAGCACCTGGCTTCCTGGGGTGAGCTGGCGGGATTGCATTTGTGTGACATGTGACACTATAAGATTTTTTATCTCTTCGGTCACTTTCTTGTGATGCTTATAGAGGAGTTTCTCGACCTTCTCATCAATGTGCAGAAATTCGAGGATCTGATGGCAAGGGAGGTGCTTCTCTTTAATTGCAAAGCTCAATAGGCTGTATTGAGCCATGTGATCCGACCATCGGTGCCGTTTAGTCAGCGGTTGCAACCAATTGATGAAATCAAGACTGCAAATTTCTTTTCCTTAATCAACCAACAAGCCGTCTTGTCAGAGAAAAGAAGAAAAACCAAAGCATAAATCTCCAGGAATATGGCCACCGCTAGCAGTACAAAGGTCAAACAAAGATCAGCCACTAAGTAATTAGGATCCTCGATCAGGATGAAGAGTACCAATACGATGCAGATTGAAACCAATCCAGTTATGCGCCGAGCCAAGCCCCAGCTAGTATGGATTGCCTTGGCCTTTGTGTAGAGCAAATCGTACATGATTCCCAATTCAATCTCGATGATCTTGAAGACCGCGAGGAAATTCTTATCCTTGAGCACCGACCTACTAGTGTCACGATCCTCGGAACTCAGCAGGAGATCTGCAAAAAGGCGTTGGAATATTTTGAGCAAGCCTCTGGCCGCAAGCAATTCTCCTTGCTTACGCTTATAACGTTGCTCCAGATTGAGGTCTTTCTCCGGAGACGAAAGATTGGCACCATCCACAGTGTTTTCCACAGTCTCGTCACGGACCTCGATCACCACGTGTGGTATGACATCATAGCCCTCGGCCTCCATCAACTTATGTTGCTCCAATATCTTGGAAAATTTAGGAGGTGGGTCAGGGATGGAGTCCCTGAACTGCTCACTGCTGGCGGCCCAGAGCACATAAACCCTTTCGCCATACTTGACGAGCCCGGCAAGAATCATAATGATGGCGAGGATGGATATATTCGGGCCGGTCCACGCCATCAGGAAGATATAAAATGTCACTCCTGCTTGGGTGACTAGTGCCAACAAGTGCCTCAACCAGAGCTCATTGTCTTCCAGGGCATATGCTGTTATGGTGTCGGGGCCTCCTAAGTGTAACAAGAGGAAGGGCGCCCAGAACGCGTTCAGCTGGGTCTCCGCATCCACACTTGGGCTGTTTAACTTTGTGAGCTTGTTTGTGATTATGCCGAGCGCATAGATCGCGACTGAATCAGCCATTAGGTAGGCCAGCCAAACAAACGCCCTGAGCAAGGCGGAGTGGAAGTATTTGCGGCGATTGCCCATACAAATGAGCAGAATTTGGAGGGTGAGGCTGAGGAGCACGACACCACGGAGCTCCCACTCTTCCCACAGCTCTTTGAAACGCGAAGAGAAGACCGGCATCACCTGCATCCTCTTCACGACAATGCCACTACTCAGAGCAGCTGAGATGCAACGCTTCTATCAGCAAAAGAATGATGAAAATACATTGCTCATAAAAGGAGAATGATGTGAATATCAAATCCAAGTGAATACGCAACTGGCAAAAATGGTCAGCGATGTTAAGCTATAAAGACATATTTCACTGTTTGACCTAATCAAACGGTTGCGCACTAAAATCTTAAGTAACCATATGAACATCGGTGAGACGATTTGATCTTTCCTTGCTGCTTTAGAAAATTCGCTGCCGTACAAATTACTTACATCGTTTCTTCAGCAGATACATTTGAGAACAAAAGAAATTCTCGCGTTCTTTCTTTCTTTGTTTTTTTTTTTTTTTTGTGTAAGTTCTCGCATTCTTTCTACCTTCAGTTGTTTTTGTTTTCTTTTTTGTTTTTTTACAGCTTTTGAAGTCATCTACAGAGCATGAGTCTACCGTACCCAAGAAAAACTTGGACATCCAAAGCCAAAACAAACTGTATGTAGCTCAAAGTTCACTGAAGCAGAGACGAGTTGAACGTCAAGCAGAGATGAAATGAATGTCTTTTACTTACCGATAACTGGCAATATCATCTCTTGATGGTGAAAATGTTGATCCACCGGTTCAAAGAAACATCGGTCTTTTGTAACAAGGATCTGTTATGTTTGATAGAGAGAGGGTCATGGAGGACGAGGACTGATATTGAGGTATGTGACCCAGGCAAGCAAGCGGACAGTACAATGATGCAGGTAAGTAAAGCTCTCTCTCTCTCTCTCTCTCTCTCTCTCGACTCTCCGTGTCTTGAAAAGTCAAAGATGTTGAAGGAAAACAGAGGGAACACAAAATAGAGAAATGATTACGTGATGTGTGGTTCTCTCTCTCTGTCAAGATTTATAGGCTAAACTACGAGTAGATAAACATTTTGCTAATGCCGAGTGTCTCTCTCTCTCTCTCTCTCTCTCTCAAGATGCATAGGCTAAACTACGAGTAGATAAACATTTTGCTAATGCTTTAATAGATTGAGATTGAAAAAGTAAGGAGTGAAGAAGTCTTGGTCTTTAACAAAGGACGTCAAATTTGGCAACACAATTTAATCGAACGAGGTACAATTTCATTTTGTTAATTTTGAATGCCTTTTCTAATTGCAGCCCCTAACTGTGAGTGAGAATAAACAAGCATACGTGTGTGGTCCCGATCTTGAGTCATAGTTTCTCCACACCACCTATGATCTAAAGGCTTGAGATTAGTAAGCCCATCATCGTAGCCCTATTTTTATGCTACCAGTCAAGAAGTTTTCTTAGACAAAATATGTCGCAACTAGACAACACAGCCCGAGCTATTCAAAGCTTTCTAACTATTAAGCCACATATCATTATTGGGAAATATGATTTGTCTAACATTATATCAGAATATAAGTTAATGGTTCGAATCCTAACACTCTCATTTTGCTCCTGCTTATTATTAATGTTATTATGCCTATATTCCTATTCTGCTATTGATTGTGTTAAAGAGGTGCCGTCCAAAACCTGTCTTGCAGATGTAACACAGCCTTAAACGCTAGAGGAAGTACTAAGTTAAATGCTGAAATACATTATTGGCTCATTTACTAACAGCTTTACCATTGGGAAAAATGGTTTTACCGACAGAGTATTAGAGCCAATACTTTAGCTATTTAGCAGCGTGCAAACTCATCGCTTGTAATAATTGGGTGCACAAATCACTCGCACAAAACGAGAGTCATGCCTGTTATTTCAGAAGTGTGAAGTTTCTCACCAAGTTCGAACGCCACGACCTCTGTCTAGTGTCCACACTCCGCCCCGGTCTCATGTCGCTCCCCCCTATTTTGCACTTCACGTCATCCACCGCCGCTTTCGTCCCGTCCTCACTCGTGTCCCGGCGGCCAAGTCACGGCCACAACCAATTTCTCACGACTTGGAGGACCACCTGTCTACTTTAGCCACACCCATGACGCCGGCCACCACAAAACCGCCACCAATCGACAGATTAGCTGCCGACGAAGTCATTGCTCAAGTTGACGATGAGAGGACCATCCCAAACCCTACCCCCCTAAAAAAAAAACGCACGCCCACGCGCTGTGTCGGGTCTTGAGTTCATCAGATCATGCGATCCACGCATTGCACACGCTTGCATCAACTGTCTACCCTTCATCAGATATGTGCCTCCACATAATTGCTATGGCTGTGGCACGTCATCTGCCACGTCAGCGCTTGACGGCACCACATAAGCAGAGCAACATAAACAATGCCACTTCAGCAACACCGCATCAACGGTATTCAGACCCCGTTGACTGGACCTATTCGACTTTGACTGACCAGGTCATCCTATTTTGGTTCCTGAGGTTTTTCATGGTGCTCTTTCCAAATTTGAGGTTGGTTTTTGTTGACTCGACGTTTAACATTGAGTTTCTCTTTTTTTATGCTTATTATTTTGTAAAAAATGGACAAGTCAAAGGTCTCACAGCCCATACAGATTGTTCTAAATGGATCTAATAATATTTTGTGGGTTGAAGCTATGCGTACCTTCTTGAAGGGAAGGAAACCGTGGTGATATGATATGTGCAAGAGATATCGCAGATCCTACACAGGCTGCCGAAAAATATGTTGTAATGACTTGAAGATTGGGACAATATGAATCATCATATCATCCAATGGATTCACAACACCTCTGTTCCATCCATTCATCTTCAATTTGGAAGGTCTGAGACCAGCAAAGAGGTCTGGAACCAAGTTGCTCAATGTTATACTACTAGGCTGTGCTTGGTGGTTTGAATAGAACTCTAGATAGGATAACTTTTATCCTATCCGGTGTTTCATGTAACACAAATTTCAGATATAACTAAATTAGTTCGGATTAAAAAAATCTAGGTGGGACACAATCTTGGGCCACAGCCTCACTTTCTTCTTATCGTCACTCTCCTCTTCTTCTTCAACCTTTTCCCGCTCTATTCAATTTCTGAAGTCTCAGAATCTGAGCTTCTTTTCTCCCTCTCATTCTTCGCGTCACTTGGGCTCTTCTATATCTTATGTCTTTGAGAGACCTCAACCACCTTCCGTCGACTGTTCACATGGACACACCATATCTGCTCCTCTCAATTGACCTGTCTTCTCGCCATTGGCTTGCCGCCGCCACCCTCGACCCCGATTGGAATCGCCTTAGACTCGTTTACAGCTCCACCACGTGCAGCCTCAACCTCATCTCCGGTCAACCTTGAGCACCACCAAGCCGAGGTGGAGCCGATGGCAACGATCGAGCACGGACAAACTAAAATTTGAGGCTCATGCTCGATCTAAGCCCCAGGTCTAGGGCTCGTCGTGGTCGCCACCTCGCCCTCTTGATGGCAGCGACAACAAGGCAGAGAGGATGGATGACGGGCGCGTGTTAAAGAAGGACAATGTAAAGAGAAGGGGGACGACGAAGGGACATGATGAGAAAGGCTATGATGACGATATGGGCTGGAGTGGAGGTGCCAGTGACGCTTGCTTCTGAAGTCGTGAAACCGAGATCTTTTTTAACGTCTAATCCAGTTTTGCCATTGAACACCAAACACTTATTTAGATAATATTCTATCAGCGTCTATATTATATATGGATATTATCAAACATTAGATAGGAAATTCAAAATCCCATCATATCTTTAAAATGTTTAAACGACCAAATGTAGCTCCAGTGATTTGGCTTATCGATATCAGGTATGGGGTACACTTCATGGTAGCTACGAATTCAAATTCATAAATAGCATGCAATCTAAAATAGCTTGTGTAAACAAAAGATTACATTCTGACCCAAAATAAAAATAAAAATATAATATTATAAGATGTGTCTACTATAAAATTGGGATCCTAAGTAAGAATCTTTTGTGAACTCCAATCTTTTTTCTAGAACACTTCAAATGTCGCATTGAAATTGCAATACACGATGACATCAAAAGATATCAAGAAAAAAAGTACGACGATGTCTGGAAAAGAGGAACGACCATGATTCATGTCCATTTCTCGTCAATTATCTTGGGTTGCCTGCATATTTGGATAGAAAAGAACAAATTACTTATGTTATATACATTGAAGAAAAAGAATAGTCACGTGAATATCGAATATGCAAAAAATTTTATGAGGAAATGTACGAAAACAGAGCATATAAATTTAATCAAGGTGCTAAAAACAGAGCGTATAGATGATGAACTATTACCTGCGCAGAAGGAGGAGGAGGAGGTACCAATTGCTTCTCTTTGATGAATACTTCTCGGGAAGAACGAGAGGTCGCCAATTGCTTCCCATTGATGAATAGTTTTGCGGTCAATGTGGCTTTCATGTTCGTCGCCAATTCTTCCTTCACTTTAATCAAACTAATTTGTTTCAGGGATTCAATATGATTCAATGAATCAATAGAAGTTAGGAGTCCACAGTTCTTGATCTCCAGGTCTTCCAGGCGACAAAGAGCGGTTTCGGCTACGTAAGCTCCTTCCACTTTCTCCAACTTCCACAATTTGAGGACGCGAAGGCGTGGGAATGAATCTTCGCAAAAATCCAACCGTCCACCAGTATAAGAGCCTGCGAATAAGTTGAGCATTTCCAAGCCCTCAAACTTTCCTAGTACAGCCATCGAATCACCATCTAGTCCTGACATGGACAAGGTAAGGATTTTCAGGTTCCGAGGAAGAAGCGGCAAGCCATCTCGCTGAGGCAAGCTCCCGAGCAAGTACAAGTCCGAAATCGACTCGACTCCACTCATGTCACTCAAGTTGAGATCTGAGGGCTGACCGAAGAGATCCCTGGATCTCAGCTTTAGGGATTCAAGCTTCGTGAGCTTCAAAATGCAGTCGGTTGCTTTGTTCATCACTGGAGAATCACACGTCAGCCCCAATTTCTCGAGGCTGGTCAATTTACTAAGCACATCAAGCATGGGACTCTTAACAGATCCAATATATAAGCCCCACAAGGTTTGGAGATTGCTCAAGCTACCACCACTGGTGGACTTATCGAAGCAAACCTCGTTCATGTACAGGCGCTGGAGGGACTTCACCTTCCAAATTGAACTCGGCAATTTGCTAACGTTAGTGTGCTTCAGATCCAATGTCTCAAGGCGGGACATGTTCCCAACTGATTCAGGGATTGAATCAAGGACCGTCCATCGCAATCCCAAGTACCTCAAGTTCAGCAGTACATTGCCAAGTTCGTCCGGAAGCAACGGCTTGTAAGTCCTCTCCAGATCGAGCACCCTGAGCAGACCGCAGTCTCCCTTTGAAATCAAGGGCCGAAGCAGCTCTTCCACTTCCCTTGAACGAGTCCCCTGCTTCTGCGTTTTGAAGGTTACGTAGGAACGGATGTGTCGGAGATGGATGTTGCCGGGACAATGATCCCCTGTCTCAGCACTCTTCTGAGATTCTTGATGCTTGACAATCCATGAGCAGCCATTAACAAGCTTAGATTCTTCACCATGATTAGGGCCCTTGGTGTCCGAATGGATCTGAAGTAGTGCGAGTCGCGTTGCCATCTCGCACAAGAAATCGTGTAGGAAACTAGGCACACGGCAAGATTTGGGCTTTTCACTCCGCTTCCTACGCCTCACCACATGAACCAAGTTTCGACCAACCAATTCTTCGAAGCACTCCATGGCCGTGAACTTGAGTACTGGGACCAATCCTTCAGCATGCCATAGCCGGAAGAGCCTCCTTGTCAAGATGTCCGAGTCTTTGGGAAAGAGGCACAAGTAAAGCAAACAGGGCTTGAGCAGGTTAGGCAATTTGTGGTAGCTCAAGGACACGATATCGCAGAGCCTGGGATTATCAGCGAGCTGGTCCACCATGGCAGGAGAAGAATGACCGCTCGCCACCGCAAGTCCTCCGAGCAGCAAAATCCTAGGAGGAGAGCCACTGCACTTGCTCAGAATACTTGCTTTGAGCCCCGAATCTTCAGTAATGGAGCCGCATTCCTTCAACAAGAGCTCGCTCTGGTCTGCATCTAATTGGTGCAACTCGAGAGGAGAAGCCCAATGGTCTATAATTGATGGGATTTCAGGATCCCGAGTGGTGATGATGACTCTGCTTCCATTCCTTGAGTCTAGGAGGAGGTTCATGAGGACGTCCATGTCCCTGGCGTCTTGCAAATCGTCAAACACGATGAGGTACCTCAATTCCATCAAGGTCTTGTGAAGGATCTCTTTCAGGTATATATTTTTTTTGTGCTCCTTCAGTTCTTGCACAGGTGTTTGCTTCAGTATCTCCACCAAGAGATCTTTCAAGGCGAATTTTTTGGGAACATGAACCCAGACGCGGCATTGGAAGCTATGATCTATCTCGAGTCTGTTGTACACACTCCTCACGAGAGCCGTCTTGCCGATGGCTTCTTCTCCCACCACCGGAATTACGCAAAGTCTCAACGCGTCCTGATCGCCATCTTTCAAGGTCAACCGAGCTAGGAGCTCGCACTCTTCATCTTCACGCCCCACAATGTCAGACTCAACCTTCCCATTCCAACGTACGTTCCCTCGATGCGTATTCCTCGATGAAGCGTTTTCCTCAGGAGTAAACAGATCATAAGGAGGCAGATCTTGCATTTGGGACAGGTGAGTGTACAATTCCTGAACTCTGGTGATGAAATCGAGTTCCTTTCTTCCGGAGGCGTGTACGCGTATCCTGAGCGACATGAAGCGGACTAATGCCCACATTTTCATGAGGCGGCCCTTACGGGACATCAAGTGTCGTGATGCTCCCGGGAGGAACTTATCGGCACAGTCCGCAGCATCTCGAGCTCGACCTAGGAGGCCAGATCCATGGTCGCCACTTTGCTGGTCGTTGTCGGTGCCAGATTGCAGTAACTTCAAGGTGGTTAAGATTGTCTGGAGATGACTAACAGCCGTATTGATTTGATCTGGTAATCCAGAGGAGAGAATTTCTCTCTCGGAGAGTCTGCGTTGCAACTTGTCGATCACGAGTGAAGTTGTCATCTCGGAAGCTGCCATCGCAGTCGCATGCCAGCGGGACTCGCACTCGACTCACCCTTCTCTGTTATGCAACGGAATGAGGTCTGTATTTGTATGTATGTAGCTGTGAGAAGAAGATGCGATAGCTGGCGAGACCATGCATGTTGAAGCTAGGGGTGTGCAACCGGACCGGGTATACCTAGGAACCGGACCGGCCCACCCGGAAAACAGGGTTGGGAACCGGTTCCCGTTGAAATCTGTCCGGGAACCGGTTCCCAAAATTCGGAACCGGTTTAAACCGGTCTGCGAACCGGGTCTGATTGATTACCCACCCAGGAACCGGTTCTCAGACCTGTTTTGGAATCGGTTAGGCAACCGGTTTTGTAAGTATAGGTCCAAAACCCTATTTTTCCCTTTATTTCTATTTTTACTCCTACAATCACGTGGCGTTTCTTCTCTTGGCTCTCTCAAACACGCACGGCACTCCTCCTTCGTCGTTCCTCTTCCTCAGTTGCTTCCCTCCCTCATCGGCTCCCTCTCGCACCGTTCGATGGACGGACGGTGTTCGTCATCGCCAAATTCTTATGTACCACGTGGATTGGCTCGTCTAATTTCTCTTTTGTATGAGGAGTTATGCTTGCATAAATGAGTAGCTTCATATAGTAGTTGTGGGAATAAGATTAATATTAGACCCATGTTTGTTGCTAATTCTTTACCTTATGATTTTATTTATTATAATTAACCATGTGGATCCTTAATTTTTTGTTTAATCAAAAAACTCATGTATTTATTTATTACAAGTGCTTGATGTTTCGATATAAATTTGGAGAATTACGTTATTTTCTTGCGTATTAATATAAAATTCAAAGTCATGTAGGATATCAGGAGATTGCAAAACAGGTTCTAGTGAAAACGGGGTTAACCCTGGAATTAGACGGGAAAAACAGGGTGGGTCGGGTACAGGGTTGGGTACATGGTCCAAAAAATGGGAACTGATTATAACAAGGTCGGATACAAGGTCTAGGTCTAGACCCTACCCACCCTGGACCCGATCACCCCTAATTGAAGCTGCTTACTTTCAACTAATTCCATTCCTTCTAATGCAAGATTCACCACGTATCCATGACAATATTAATGTAAAAGCTTATACTTCGCTGGTTGAAGTAAAGAACAAATTATATAGATCAATAGTTAACGCATATGGAGGAAAAAAGAGGGATCAACAATTTTATGGTGGGACACAGTGCAGATTTTGCGTTAAGTAGGGTGAGGAGTGTGTAATTTGATCGCGCAATGCGGGCGCTGTGCGGCCGAGAAATTAATTAATCAAAAACGATAAATTTAGTGTAGTAAATTATAGAGATTCCCGTCAATCCATCTCCAGTCAAGGTGAGGCATGTCTTGGGAGATTTCATCAACGCATGACTTCTACAATTTTGTCCGACATCAAGGATTTATTTGTTCGTGCGTATGATACTAACGAAAAAAATCATCTTTATGGGCCTTCGGCCATGGCTCTAAGTGAGCAATTCAGATAGCCTAAATTAAAGTTTTCATTTGAAATTTGAAATCTATTCTATACACCTTAGAATTTGGAACATCCAGGATTTACCTAGAAATAAGCCAATTTCTTTTTCTTATTTTTGTTTCATTTTTAGTTAAGCTTAATTTGTCATTTTTTTCCTAATTTTGACAAGAAAAAAGGATTGAAGTTACCTAATTTTCTAGACCTTTTAAGTGTGCCACAACCAGATGAGGACTTGGTTGTTATATGTAGTTGTTGATAGTCCATAGCTCTGCTTTGACTTTAGCAAATCAATTCGAGCTTAAGTAGCAAAATGATACTCGTAAATAGGGGTGGGCGCTTCCAAGTTTCATTCAGATTTTTTTTTTTTTTTAATCTATCTATTGGAACATATTCCTCATTTTTTTTTAACTTGAAACATACTTCGTGTATCTTGGAACCATGCTCATCCAACCGAAGCATTTTATATGGCATATCCAAGCTTGAATTACCCCGGGAAAAAGGTGCATATTGTTTCCAGGACCATGCATATTCAAACATAGGGAAAGGTGGCCGAAATTAGGTGCTTAGGGTTTTGGCCAGGCCTCACTTTGTGTGATCCACCTCCATGAGGTCCAAGCAAGATTACCATACTCTCATGCACGCATGGTTCACGTTGGATTGAGTTTGAGCCAGCCATCTTTCTAAATTCGTGCGTAACATCATATATGGGAGCTTAATGCATGATTCGAATAGGCATGTATTAGGGCCATTCTTTCGTCTTAGTTCAATGAGATTTCAGATGAAATTTAAATATTGATCTAATGTCAAGGAAGAAGCATAGGGAGACACTCATATGATCCGTTCACATCGTACAAGGAAGAGCTGCACAAGTTATTATAAGGTAGAGAATCCGGTTACAAACTAATAGAGCGAGAGCCATCTAAATTTTTTGCCTTGAATTCGCGGTAACTCAACGGACGGAATATGACTGTACGCCTAAATTATTTAATCAACCAAAGGCCTGTTACCCAAAAAAGGGCCTGTCAATAATGACCAGCAGCGACCATTTTCAGGGCACAGTAATCGAAAGTAGGACATTAATTGAAAGGAAATGGGGAGCATCATGGTAGCGCCGAAGGCGTCAATGGTGAATAAGAAAATGGGGCAAAGCTGGCATATGTTTAGTTTTCTGTTTGGCCAAACAGTCTGCACTTAACATTTGTCGTCAGTGGATTGACGCCACATGGCATGACTCGATATTTAAAAGAAGAAGAGTGGATAAACATGAGACCACCCATCAACACGAATTGCAATAATGACATAAATAATTTTTTAATTTTATGAGTTTAGGATTTTTAATTTATTTAATATAATTCTAAACTTTACCTCAACGGTTGGCATGTGTTCGACTTTTCTTGTCGACTAGATATTTTGCAGCTCACGTTTTATAATGGATTGATGTGACATGACACTTCGTGATAATTAAAAAAGAAGAGTGGATTCACATTAAAAAAAAAAAAAGCGAAAGCATGAAGATATTTTAATTTAATATATAATATAATACTTAAAATTTAATTTATTAAATAAATTACAAATTCAATCATGGTTTGTTTATCTCATTTTTCCACGAGAAGTCAACCTCTCAATATGAACTCGACAGTCCCACGTCACGTGAAAGCTGATGATTTTCTCTTTGTTGGGCATGGACATATACGTATCAAAGAGACCAGGCATGCTCCCGTGAACGTGAGGCCGGTTAAAACTGTGAGAGCTATAGTAGTTTTATGGAATTTAGCCTTTTGAATAAGACATAAATTACAATTTATTTATTTGTGTAATCAAAACAAATCTGTCATAGCCTACTCAGTCGATATTTCTTCCCACTTGACATTAGTGCTATGGGTGTCATCGCCTCAAATTATGCTCTCATTTTTCTAAAATTATTAAGTTTAATCTAAAATTAATCAAAGATTGGCCGGCAACATATAAGGCTCGATAAATATTTTAAAATAAAAGGTGAGTTTCTTTACACCAAAAATTAGTTATCAGCATGACACTAATTCAAGGCATGGCCATCTGTGAGACACTGGTACCAAAGCCTTTTATCAATGGCCAATTTAGTACCCTCCTTTTTCTACATTTTGGGAGGGGGCGAGCCTACTTCTTGAAATGCCTATTAATTTGTTCTTTTTGCTAAAGACCGCTGACCGAAATGTCATTAGGCCCAAAATAATTTGGGCCAGACGGGAAGGGGCCATGCCTTCTCGAAAGGGGCCAGGCCTAGGCTAAGTAAAGGTGAGAAATATAAATCTCATCAAAGTAAGCAAAATTAGTAACTTAAAAAGATGGGGGAAAATTCCGGGCTCATAAAATTTAAAAATTATTTATATCATTATTGCAATTCGTGTCAATGGGTGGTCTCATGTGCATCCGCCTCTTTTTTCAAATATCAAGTCATTTTATATGGCGTCAATCCATTAACGACAAAACGTTAGGTGCATATGTCTGGCGAAACAGAAAACATGCCAGCTTTGCCTCATTTGCTTTCAATTATTGTCCTACCTCCGATTATCGTGCCTTGAGAATGGTCGCCATTTGTCATCATTAACAAGCCTTTTTTTGTTAGGTAGACATGACGGTACGCCTAAATTATTTAATCAACCAAAACGTGTTATTAAATGAGGCAAAGTTGGCATATGTTTATTTATGTTTGGCTAGACAATCTGCACCTAACGTTTTGATGTTAATGGATTGATGTGACATGACTCAATATTTGAAAAAAAAAAGAAAAGTGGATGCACATGAAACCGCCCTTCAACACGAATTGTAATAATAACATAAATAATTTTCAAATTTTATGAGCCCCAAATTTTTAAATTATTTAATATAATTTTGAACACTGCTTAGCATATGTTTGACTTTTGTTTTGCACCTCATGTTTTCTCATGGAATGATGCGACATGACACACTGTGATAGTTAAAAAGAAAAGTAGATTCACATTAAAAAAAAAGTGAAACACGAAGATGGCATTAATGATTTTTAAATTTAAATTTAATAGATAATATAATACTTAAATTCTTTTAATTTATTAAATAAATTAAAAATTCAATCATGGTCTGTTTGTCTCATTTTTCCACGCGAAATCAACCTCTCAATATGAACCCGACAGTAAAGTTTAATCTATAATTGATCAAAGATTGACCGGCGACATATAAGGCCCAATAAATACTTTAAAATAAGAGGTGAGTTTGTTTACACCAAAAATTAATTAAGTTATCAGCATGACACTAATTCAAGACGTGGCCATCTGTGAGACACCGATACCAAAGCCTTTTATCAATGGCCATGCTGATTGCAAGAACTCATGTTTATGACTATGCTTGTCGATGACTCGGAATGATTAAGGACTGGTCCCCTGTATTTCACAGTGCAAGCGGTATGCGATTTCTCGATTTTGCAAGCATCCCAGCTTGACCAAAATCAAGTTGAACCAATATTGAAGGAGGGAGTAATGAGCGGCCAAACATTTTGATGCCGAAAGAAAGATCCTAGAGTCCAGAATCATGCCTAGAGGTCTTGGAATGGAGTGAAACTTTCTGAACTTCTAAGTAATATATCAGGCCTGTGATTTATAATTCTACCTAATGATATAGGTCTTGTTGGAGGGCTCTCGATGTAAACGTTTCAACGAAGCAAATGTGACACAAATTGGATCTTGGATGGAGAAGAAACAGGTTCGGAATGAGCGAGTCTCAACTCGAGGTGCGTGAGTCTCAAAACAACGCAAACGCGCCTCATCCCGAGTCTACTCGAAATGCCTATTAGCACCCTTCTTTTCTGCATTTGTTAAAGCCCAAAAATTTGGGGCCAGACGAGAAGGGCCATGCCTTCTCGGAAGGAGCCTGGCCTGGGCTAAGTAAAGGTGAGATATAAAAATCTCAAAGTAAGCAAAATTAGTAACTTAAAAAGATGGGGAAAATTTTCGACACGTAAAAAGTTTAAGAGGAATTATTGAGCTAAAGAGAAGCGAAGATTAAGCAAACGACAATAAATCTCCGTAAAAAGTTGGGAGAAAAGTCACGTGACATGATCTTTTGAAGAGGACAAGACAAGAAAGTAACACAAATAAGTTTTTATTTTTTTTGGTCGAAAGTAACACAAATAAGTTTACATCCCTATGACTTTGCCGAGCAAAAAGTCGTGATTGTCCCGGGCGAACGGTTGAGGTGGATTTACATCGTTGGTTGGTTGCCTTTCCCATCGCTCACTGCACGGTCCTGCACATGATAGAGAAGATCCGGGTGAGATTTTCCTTTCAAAGGATGGGTATGCAGCACATGTAAGCTTCACGTATGGTAATCATAGTCACGAAAGAAAAGGCACATTTATTATTGCGACCGGGAGTGTTAATTGATGAGTAGGCCCCATCCAAAAGAGAGAATCCAACCTCTCCAAATTAGTCCAAGTGAAAGCGACTCCACTAAGGAGACGGTGGACTAAGTCAAGTCTTATGAGTTAATAATTATCTCTCTCTCGATATATATATTCATTTCATATTATGATCTTTACTAAATTATCAATGTCAAAATAACAATCTTTATTAGTCTTGTTGTTGCCCGTGCCATGCACAAGAAATTGTTGGCCATTGCTTAAAAAGCAAGATAATAAAAAAAACAACAGTAAAAAACATATTGCAATCACTTTCACAACATCGCAAATGTAATTTTTTTTTCTTTATTTCTGAATCCTCAGCAACTATTTTAAACATGAGTTTGTTTTGTCCATAAATTTTCAAGATAAATGGTGATTTCAACAATAGAAAACATAAACGGTTTATTCTGTAAATGAACTTTCTCTGTATAGGCTTTTCTTTTAATAGACATACGTCGATTGTTTCCCATGGATGTAATTTGATTCTTTAGTTACGCATTTAGTGTTTCCCACGGATGTAAATCACTAAAAATATAGTGATGGTAATTAAGCAAAGGATCAGTAATGCTATTCATTTTCATCAAGCAAAAGGGTCAGAGGACCATTCCAATATATAAACTATGTGGATTTCAAAGAAGAACCTCTTTTTTTTTATTGCATATATTATTACAAAGAACATAAAATATAAATTAACCCTAGGATTACTAGAAAATAGCAAGAGATGGGAACAGATTTACTACGTCCTACTTCAAGCGATTTACTTCCTAATTCCAAGGATTCAGAAATAAAATAAATGGAAACAAAATAATTTCATATCCCGAAATTATCCTTGAGATCTCCGGGATTTTTTTTCTAGTTCTTTGACAAAATAGACTAAGAAGCTGGGAGCTATGGTAAAATAAAACAGGAGAAAAATCCTCCCTAAGAAAAGGTATGAGACAACTGTTCCGAGGGAGGGCTTTCAATTGGACTTATTGGTTCAGTTTGGCCTTTCGATTTATTAGATCATGTTTTTCCTTGATTAATTAAACCAAACAAGCTCAAAGCCGAAACAAGCCCGATTTTACAGTTCAAGCTATTTTTTTTTTTTTTTGTTCACATTTGCTTATGAAATAATCAGAATTGAAACGCATGCAAGGATAAAGAAAAGCCCTGAATTGAGAAAATGCGCAAGGGTTATGCGGCTTATATTGATCCTGATTTCGTGGCTTAATATGTTGAACTTCTGAAACCGGCAGCAGGATTTTACCTAACTCAATTCCGGGTGCATTCGCAGATTAATATTTAAAAAAAAAAAAATACCTTTTGATTATTGGTTAAGACGGAAAAGCCAACTACAGTCACCCCTTCTCTTCCCATCCTTCCTCCCAAAATTTTGAGTGTCGAGACTTCTTTTTCAATTGGAACAGCCTGCTGCGAGAAACTCAATGGTGAAAAAATCGAAGAGAAAACTAAGGGAGGAAGGCTCAGCTCCAGTAAGACCAGCTGAAGCGAGAAGGCCTCCTCTCCTCGCCGTAACGCTTGTTCGAAGAGTGACGAACGCGGATTCCTCGATCGGCGTCGAAGAGTTGTGCAATCGGGTCTACGGTGGAGTGATCATAAAGGATAAAAAACAGGATTACAAACAGGTATTCCACTTTGTGTAGCAAACTTGAATCGATGATATGAATGTCCCATTCACTTTTGGTTTGAAATTGTAGAAGTTCTGGGTCGATGAAGCTCTCCAAAAGAATTGCTTCTTGTTGCTTGCTAAAAAGTTAGCCATCAGTTGGATCGAAAATAAGCAATACTGGGGTTGGATCAACGAGGCGGAAGAATGGTAACTATATTCACTCTTCAATTGTGGACACAATAGGCTATTACATGGAAGAAAACGCGGGTACTTGTTTGTTTTAATGGTAACTTCTTGAAACGTGTTTGTCCGGTAGAATTAGCAATACAGGAAAGCAATGATGATTATGTCTTCGTAATTTCGTTTAAAAGGGTACTCATCGCTGCTTGATTTACTTGGAGTTAATTGGTTTGTTTTGAAGACTTCGATTGATATGGATGATTTGGTCGCAAAAAGCAGCCGATATGATATGGATGATCAATCAACTATACTCTAGTTGAATGTGAAAAACAGAATCAACCTTTGTTCTTTGAAGTATCAGATCGACTCGATTTACGTAGATAGAACTTGCAGAAAACATTACTTCTATAGAACATACTAATAGACCAAATTGGATCCGAATAACGAAATTCTACCTGCGCTCCATGAGGAGAGAAGAAAAATTATCTACAGTTTTCATGTCATCATTAACTAGCATATTGTTCCAAATTTGGACTTTCAGTTACAACGGCGAAGAAGACATACCCGTGGCGAAGCTGTTGAGTGTATGCTGGCTACAAATTTCCGGCACGTTTAGGACAATCAAGCTCTCTCCAAAGACTACATATGAGGTTGCCTTCGTGGTGAAAAGGAGTGAGATAGCAGTGGGTGGAACGTTCCGGTGAACTTAAACCTCACTCTACCGGATAAAACCACGCAGGGACGCATTGAGAATTTGTTGGTGAAGCCGAAGGGTGAATGGATAGACATCCCTGTTGGTACATTCATGACTTCTCCGGAGAATGTTGGCGAGATAAGATTTTCCTTCTCCGAAACGGATGACCATTGGAAGTCCGGACTCCTTGTCAAAGGTGTTGTCCTTCGACCACAGGATTAAGCATCGAATCCGTCAAAAAGCTTGGATATGCAACATTCCTTGGAAAAGAGAAAAAACGAAGGGTGTGTTGTCTAGTGAACTCTTTAGTACTCAACGAGTTTCTGTTGTTTCATCAAGATGAAGTGCTTGGTGGAAGCGATTTCTCTGATAAATGAATGTTCTGGTTTGTCTTATCTAACTGTAGCTATGCTTGACTGAGGAGTGTGAGTCACGTAGAAATATTTGTCTACCGCCACAACATGCAGTCGTTCGCACAGATTGTCATCAAAAGATCTACGTCCCGGAAAAGAACCAAACTTGAGTTGTGGCCCTCTGGGTTCTCTGAGGTTGAACTAACGACTAAGGGCTGTTTGTTAACGTTTTTATCCTTTTGTTTTTCTGTTTTTTTGTTCAACGAAATAGAAAAAGAATGGAAATCCATTTGGTAACGTCAATTAATTTTTCTATTCTTTGGAATAAAAAATGACGGAAAATAGATTTGAAACATAAATAAGAAGTAGAAAAAAGTAATTTTTTATTCTCGGAAATAATTTCTAGAAATAAGTTTTTTTTTTCTTTTTTTCCTTTCTTCTTCCCTGGCCGCCGCTGCCCCTTGCTGTCCGGCCATTGCTGGCCACTGCTAACCACCGACCATCGATCGCCAGCTGCCGATGACTATCGACCGCTGACCACCGCCGACTGCTGCAATTGGCCTATGGCGACGGCGGCAGAAACTGCAACGGTTAGCGGTAGCGGAAGAATAAGAAAAGAAAGAAATCTTAAAAAATTATTAAAAACTTAAAAGAAGTTTACGTTACAAAAAAAAAATTGTAGATCGTACCAAATACATCCATGTACTTCTTCCATTCTAAAAATAAAAATTTTGTATAGTTACCAAAAACGTTAGTTTACTCAGAAATTGTTCCGATGAATAAAAATAGAAAAAGACTATTTCTAAAAAGAGATTATTTCCCATAACATAAGTAATATCAAACGGACCTAAGAAACGTGAACTACGAAAAGTGATTGATAGGAACCATGAGAGACTTGTTACATCAAGTCTTCTCATATTGATAGTTCTCTTCTTTTTTTTTTTTATCTTTTTTTTAACGACTTGTATCTGTGAAAGTCCACCAATTTGTCTAGACTAGAACACATCTAAAGGGTGAAGTTTAAGGATATATAGAAACAGTGAATAAAAATTTATTGATTCGTCTGTTCAAACAAAAATATCTAGGCATAGAATTTGATAATGTTCTCGTCCGTTTAAGTAAGCTCATTCCTTCTTCTGGGGGCTGAAGGTTCTGTCAATATATCTCTCTCGACCGATGGATCTCTCTCGATTTCAAATCCTCAATTGTCATCTCCTTCTTCAGCCTCTGAGAGTAATGGCTCCCAAAGCATCACGAAGTACTCGTAAGGTAATTGGATTATACAAATCAACACGAGCTGCCACTATTCTCTCTTGCGCTCCAAAAGGGCCATATGAAGTCGATCTTACTCAACTTCCTGAGGCTTCAGCAAGTGAAAGCGTTTCTCTAACCCAATAAGTCAGAGAAACTGGAGGATCCACAACTGCTAGCACCGCACGACCATCTGCAACAGAGGGAAGGACACCATCTGCAAAAACGCCTCAGATGATGAATGACCTGGGGAAAAAAGAATGGGCATTGATACCAAGACGGCGTCGTGTAATGTTAATTCATCCCACACGTAACCGAACCTCCGAACCTAATATCTAATTTCTTGTACTTAGGTCGCTGACTTTCTCATCACTACTTAATCCTTTAGATATCCAATCAACTTTGTTCTTCTGAACTTATTAGTGGCGACTCTAATATGATATTTAACTTCATGATCAATTTTGTGTCCCCTAGATTACCTATGTCTAGGTATAGGAAGATGGCAGGAGCCTAGGTGCTACTAGCTGGCGAACCCCAGTTTGCAAGTTCAAGGTGCTACAATGACATGCATGACTAATTGTGAGGGAAAATTTTTTATAAATAGACTCAATATGAGCTATTTTTGGCTCATGAACCTTGTTTATTGACATAGCAAGGTAATCGTATAAGAAATTAAGCTTGTTTGAACTGGAAATGAAGTATTTACATTCACTCAGTGACAAACTTGATCTTGAGACTTGGATCATCCAAGGCACATTAGCATGGTTTCCTTCTCCAATTCGAATTGGATTTGAAGCCAAACTTCTCTTCAGGAGATGGATAACTTGTCGTATATCACATTGTCTTTCATTGTTGATTTATATATGAATCACATTTAATAAAATTGTTGGTAAGTTTACCAACAAATACTGAGAAATCAGGTGATGGATAACTTGTTTTAACAATATGTATTTGACACTAACTCTTTTAGAAAGTTATGAACAAACTACTTTACTCTTGCAGAGGTGAAATGTCACGAGATAAATGAAGTTTCTTATAATGACTATTTTTTTACACGAGAATTTTCATTTTCCTTTTGAAAGATGATCTCCTAAAAATTAGGTCTAGTTACTTTTGATATGATTTGCTACAAAAAATAAATAAAAAAATGAAAAAATAAAAAATTTAAAAAACCTTTCGAGCTGCTATATGATGTAAATTCCCTTACCTTACAATGAGGTGAGGTCACCGGACCATAAAAGCCTACACTTAGATGTTCCGAATCGTCAAGATCGGATCATATTCCTGGGTCATAATTTGTGTTACTATGCTAGATTGTATGTTTACCAAGATATATAGTAATACACGTGGTTGCAGTAAGGTATCATAAATTAGAAGGGGAGCTTCTACAGCTACGAAGTTGCTGCGCACCTAAGAAGTGAACCACCTCTATTCACTATTGCAAGTATAAGAACTTTTGAATTGCTCTTGTCTCTAACATTTATAGAGGATACACTCATCTCTTTTCACAAAAAGGAAATTTTTTTTGATACTTGAAAGTAAAATAAGGACCTCGAAGGGAGCCCCGTTATTATCTTCGTGATAGATTCGCTTGTGAGGACTCTTAAGTTAATTGGGCCTCAAAGTGGGTACACTAGTAAAAGTGGTGCATATTGAAGAGCCCGGCCCGACTCAGGTTAGCCTGGCACTGATTACAGCTGAAAAAAGGAACATGGATAAAACCAGGAGCTATGAGATACAAAATGGGCCTCGTAGCTCAAATTGCAACAAGGTACGTAGAACAGATTAAGCCTGGATTCTGCAATATTCCTGATCAAAGCATTGAAAGAGCACATTCCAATTCCTGAACTTGGTAAGTTTCAATATGGACATTGCCCACATTTGATTTTGGTTGAGTTTACAATTAAACTCCCTATGAAATTTCTTTTCTTGCTTGACTTTTGTATATGAACAAGGGAATTTCTGGCGTAAATCACCACTTAGGAGTTGTATTTTGCTCATGATGTTACACAAATCATGAGATTATCACCACCAAATTTTCTCAATTGCACTTGCATGGATCATTTATTCCCTCTCTTCAAATGATTCTTGCCTGATCTTTGGATGTGGGTCAGCTTTCATATGACCTCTAAAGCAGCATAATAGGCTATCAACAGTGGAAGGGATGCCAATGTGCCACATACCACCGTACAATAATTAAGTGTAGATGGCTTCCTTAGAAAATTGAAAGTTCATATTGGTGAACATTATGAATGGAACTCATTTGAATGAATTCAGAGAACAGACGAGGTGCTGAGAACACTTGGGATGTAATTTGTATTCTTTCGCAAAGATGAAAGTTGTAGGCAGCTGTTGCAGTGCTAATTGCAAAAGGGAAATTGCAAATCACTTTTCTTGATCAATAGTAGTTAAATACATTTAACAAGAAGTAGAGCTATAGTTTGAAAATCGTTTCACTAGGCTCAATAGTGGTCTATGTTGGTGGGTTTAGAATATGAGCTATTGATTGTTTGAGTTCATAATGTGAAATGAATCTAATAGAATCACATGATTGAAGATACGCAATGGACTTAATCTCCTGTATGACAACGATTTGGAGAACGTCGCTGCGCAATCCCATGACGAGGGAACTCGCGGCCATTAGAGCTGGTCCAGCAATAAACCTCAAGATGATTCCCAAAAATGTCTTTTTCATGCCTCAAGCCATCACCTTTCTCTGCATTACCATGAATGTACCTGCACCCATATGAAATGAGCAAATATAAAATTCTGCTCTTGTAAATGAAAGTTACTCGGTATAGTTTCTCCTAGACATAGACCAGACCTTCTTGTAACATGCCTACTCATGTTTCTAATTCAAGCTATATCCCTACTTACCGATGTTGAACATAGCAGTTCCTAACCCAGCTCTAGATAGAATCTGTATGGATCCTTCTATAATGCCCAGCATTTTCACTTTGAACCTTAAAAAAGAAGTAGTTATGTGAGTTGATGGACGTTCGGTGACAATCTGACATTGCTAGCTAAATCAAAAGGCTTCTCTTGAATTCCAAACCTGTGAGCTATTACTGCCCAAGCGACGCCAAGAACGCAAGCATACACGCTGGGATTCAAAGCCAGTCCAATTTTGACGGCGATCCACAGTCTCGGTCTCATGTTCTTGCTCTCCACGGCCTCGGCCATTCCCTCAGCATCTTTCTCGATCGGCACTGAATCACCCGTTCTCGCGCTCGTTGGAGAAAAGGCCATCCCTATGTTCCAAAACTCGAGAAAACATAACAGAATTGGAACCCACAGAGTGACTTGTACGATCGATAATTGAACCACAAGATCCACACCCACCTGATCATGCATTGGTCTCACTATCGGTATCCCGATAACTGGGAGATTAGCCAAGGTAAGCGAGGAAAAGGTGGTGATGCGTCTGCTAAAGTCCACTTTGCTGCTGCATTCGGCACAAAACACAAGCATCAGGAAAGCAAGTGTTGAGAATTACTGATCCCCAAAAACAGATTCGACACTAAATCGAACCTCTAAAACAAATGCGGAAGACGAGCCCAAGAACAAACAAACACGAATCACCGATCAAAGGCACACCACGGGATCGAGCGTACCTTTTGTCCACAGACTAAACATTGATGTTGCAATTCGAGGAGGAAACCGGACACTGTTCTTCAAAGGAGAATTCTTTTCTTCGGGAGAAAGCGGTAGGAGAAGATGTGATGAAACAAAGAGAGCGTATACTCTCGTTCTAAAAAATATGTAACTTCACTTCTGTTGGAATAATTACTTCTTAGATTTCCCTTTATCTATTATAACTTTCTCCATGGGCCCTCAACTCACGGGCAAGGCCCATGACGGGCCAACTCAGGCCCATCAAAAGGAAAAAATCCATCATCTCCCACTTGCACATGGTGGGCCAAAACCAACATGGGCGGACGGGCCCTACTTAGGCCCATCAATTGAAAATCCATCAACTCTCACTTGACATGGTGGGCCGAACATAATCCTCTTTTCCTCACTGCAACATTCATACTAGTAAATAGTCATGCGACCAAAGATACTTTGAGAGCTCGTTGCCATACATCTATTAGGAATATATAGCGGCTCATAATGAGCATCACATTCCGAGTAAATTTAGTATGCAGTACCCTAGATCGATCGATCACATTTATATCTATCTTGATCTCTTTTAAACAATGATATATATATATATATTGTATTCATAATTATGATTATCCCAAAGACAATCATAATTGGTTAACCAGTTAATACAAAACTATAATGTGATTCTCCAAATTCGATCTTCCTTTTTCCTTCAAACTCTCAATTTCAGTTCAACTTGCTTTTCTAGAAATGTCCCATTAGATCGAATCAATTCATGATCATTGGCAACATCCTAAGATAGCAATCACTGAACATAAATCTTGAGAATAAGTAAGAGTCATGAGGGCACTAAATTGAGGAACTCTTTTCCTCAAAAGTCTCACACGGCATAAAAATTGAGATCAAACTTTTGCCACTCTTTTTTGTCGTTTCATGCATACGTAGTATGAAATACGTATTACGGTATTAACTCATTTCCCATTGAGCGTATATCTACATCTTTAATACCGTATAGATAATAGTTCAGACATACCTAATGTCTAACTTGAGTTCACATATCTACTCATACACATAATTCATCAGAACTCACATATGGCATCTTAGACAGATAAAGTAAAATATGTGGGGTATTTTACTTTCGGACATAGTAAATATTATGTCCTCATCTTAACACTTAGTTAATGCGACATATTTAATTTAAGCTACGAGCTCTCGATTATCACATAGATAATAAGCTTAAAAACCGTCTTATCTCTATTTATCACACAGTAAATAGAGGCGATTACCCGTGTGAGTGGGCTAATTTTTTATCTGTCTGACATACTTTATCAACTTAATATAATGCACTGAGCATTAAGATGCATAAACATCAAACAAAAAATTCACAGGCATTAATAATGAAAAAACGCAAATTCATTAAATGTGAACACTTCAGGGAAATTACAATATTCAGTACATCAGCCTCTACGCAATCCTAGAGATTTTACATGACCACAAAACACATCTCTAGGTATTGGCTTTGTCATAAGATCTGCTACCATTCTATGCGTAGATATATACTGTAAGTTCACATCTTTTCGTGCAACCATATTCTTGACAAAATTATACTTGGTATCTATATGTTTGATCTTGCCATGATATTTTGGATCTTTGGTGTACGCTATAACTGCTTGGCTATCACAATTAACCAAAAAAGGATTTGCAGCATACCCAATAACACATAAATAATCCAAAAATCTCTTAAGCCAAACTCATTCTTGTACTACTGCTGATAATGCCACAAACTCAACTTCCATCGTGGACAAGGCTATACACGTTTGTTTCTTACTACTCCATGATATGGCACCATTATTCAGTAAGAAAGCAAATCCAGAGGTAGATTTCCTTTCATCTAAATCTCCTCTCCAATCAGCATCCGAATAGCCTTCAAGTTGCAGATCATTTCCTTGGTAATTCAGCTTATAATCAGTAGTTCCCTTCAGATACCTCAGTATTCTTTTAACGACCTTCCAATGTGCTTGACCTGGATTGGATTGGTATCTACTCACCATTCCAACTGCAAAACATATGTCGGGTCTTGTACACATCATAGTGTACATCAAGCTCCCAACAGCACTAGCATAAGGAACATGTTTCATTTGTTCCTTCTCTTGTAGAGTCCTTGGACACAGTCTATGGCTCAATCCTTCACCTTTTGCAATAGGAGTATCAATGGGTTTACAATCTTGCATACGAAATCGTTCAAGAACCTTATTTATGTATGTTTCTTGCGAAAGAGATAATGATCTCTTCGAACGATCTCTTGAAATCTTAAGTCCAAGGATGTATGCAGCCTCACCCATATCTTTCATCTCAAAGTTGGAAGATAACCAACTCTTAACAGTATTAACAAACTCTATATTGCTTCGAGCAATTAGTATATCATTAACATATAATGATATGATCACAAATTGATCTTTGGATTTTTTGATATATACACAATGATTCTCATCAATCATTGCAAAATCATATGCCATTATGGCATTATGAAAACGTATATACCACTGTCTTGACGACTGCTTAAGACCATATATCGATTTCAAAAGTCGACATACATTTTCTTCTTGGTCTTTTGTAATGAAACTAACAGGTTGTTCCATATATATTTCCTCATCCAATTCTCCATTGAGAAAAGCAGTCTTTACATCTATTTGATGTAATTCAAAATCCATACTTGCAACTATTAAAATAATAATGCGAATCGAGGTAAATCTCACAACAGGAGAAAATGTTTCCTCATAATCAATTTCTTCCTGTTGATTATACCCCTTCGCCACAAGGCGAGCTTTATGTCTCTCGAGCCATCAGCTTTACGCTTTATTTTGACAACCCACTTGTTCCCAATAGCTTTGCGTCCTTTTGGAAGATCAACCAGTTCCCAAACATGGTTTGACTTCATTGACTCCATTTCCTCTCCCATTGCATGCATCCATTTTTCCTTACTAGGGCAACTTAGAGCCTCATGTATATTTCTTGGCTCATCCTCATCTTGTGGGGCAATTATAAAAGTTTCCCCTTCAATGTCAAAACGTCGACGGGGAATACTTTTGCGACTTGTTCGCCGTATGGGAGATTGTACACTTTGCACATCATTCCCCATTATGCTCCCACTAGGATTAGATAATGATGATGTCGTCTCATCATGTGGTTGTAATTGAGAATGAGTTGAATTCAATTCATCACTTCTCATATTACTCCCATTTGGACGAACTCCACTAATATCATTATCTTGATCCAATGTTTCAAATAGGGAGTAATCTGCACCTATTTCGCCATTCTTAGGAAATTCATTCTCTAAGAATGTGACATCCCGTGATTCAAATTCAGTTATACTCACACTTTCCTGCTCACCTATGAACACATATTCTTTTAAGTGTTCGGAGTATCTTATGAAAATACTTTTCTTTCCTTTGGGACCCAAATTTCCCAAACTTGTGAGAGAGCTCATGAGTATAGGCAGCACAACCCCATAACTTAAGGAAACTTAAGTCCGGTTTTCTACCTGTCCATAACTCATATGGAGTAGAAGTAACTGATTTGGAAGGCACCCGGTTAAGTATATAGGCAGCAGTTAACAACGCATCACTCCAAAAAGTGATAGGTAAGTTAGCATGCGCCATCACGGATCTAACCATTTCCAGTAGGGTTCTGTTTCTTCTCTC
The DNA here is from genome assembly GCA_014182715.1 of Eucalyptus cloeziana. Classification (NCBI taxonomy): domain Eukaryota; kingdom Viridiplantae; phylum Streptophyta; class Magnoliopsida; order Myrtales; family Myrtaceae; genus Eucalyptus; species Eucalyptus cloeziana. Next base: position 22,183,812 of record CM024641.1, on the reverse strand, counting down.
CGTAACATCATTTTGTTGAGGAGTATATGGAATAGACAACTGTCTTTCTATTCCTTTTTCATCACATAATTTTCTGAACTCATCAGATAAATATTCTCGACCTCGATCGGATCTCAATGCTTTTATTTTTTTGTCTAATTGATTTTCTACCAAGTTCATAAACCTTTTGAAACAACTTAATGCTTTAGATTTATGAGAAATCAAATAGACATATCCGAATCAAGTATAATCATCTATAAAAGTGATCAAATAAACAGCCCCATGCCTTCCTCTCACATTCATTGGACCACAGACGTTAGAATGGATTAAATGCAGAGGAAATTTAGCTCTTTTACCTTTTCCAAATGGTTTCCTTGTCGTTTTCCCTACTAGGCAATGCTCACATATGGACAAATCGACTTTTTCAATGTTGCCCAACAAGCCCCTTTTGGCTAGTTTATTCATACGTTGTTGGCCAATATGACCAAGTCTAGCATGCCACACTTTCACATCATTATCATATGAATTAGGAGACGTGAGAAGGGAATAACAAACATTTGCATTAACATAGTCAATATCTAATACAATGAAACCATCCAGAAAATAACCATAACCATAGAAATTTGTATCCAAAAACAAATCAACACCTCTATTATGGAAGTTCATATTAAAACCTAGCTTGACCAACACTAAAACAGACACTAAATTCCGACGAATCTCCGGAGCATACAATACATCATGTAGGAATAAAGTGCGTCCACCACGCATGTTTAGTTGGCAGGTGCCAATTCCTTTTACTTCAGCTCTAGAGTTGTTTCCCACATAGATCCACTTAGTTCCAGTTGGTACTCGTCGAAATTCCACGAAGGATTCTCTATCCTTCGCTACATGGTATGTCGCTCCTGAATCTACAGTCCACAAAGGATTAGACTCAGTCAAAAATACAGAACTTGACATTTATGCAAAGTTCTCAAAAGCACAAGGGATGTATACCTTTTTTGGCTCACGACAATCGCGAGCATAGTGACCCTTCTTGTCACAATTGTAACACTTCACCCTTGTCAACTTCTTCATTCGAGGACATTTTCCTCTGTCATGTTGGTCAACCTTTGGCTTCTTCCCTGAAGGACCTGCTCCCTTGCCTTTCCTTTTATCGAACCGGTTAGGACGTTTGCGCTTGAGCTCGAAGCTCCATGTGAGCTAGAACCAGCATGATAAATTTCAGCTTCCGGCTTAGCCGCCAAGAGGCGGTCCTCTTCCAGACAAGATGACGCATTGCATCCTCAAAGGTTTTGATATTCTTATTATGGGTCAGGTGCACCTTCATATGCTCCCAACTCTGAGGCAAGGAACGAATCACTGCTTGCACTTGTTGCTCATCAGTCAGGACATGGCCAGCATCTTTCAACTCATTTATCATATTTGACATCTTTCTAAGGTGTTGCTTCATAGTCTGACCATGAGGCTTCTTATAAGAGTCAAACCTAATAGTGAGTTGTCTCAGTCTGGTCACCGAAGTATGACCAAATCTTGCTGCCAACGCTTCCCACATTTCCTTGGCATTCTCAAAACACCTGAACTCTCGCATGACGTCATTTTCCATGCTACTGAGCAACGTAATGCGAGCAAGGGAGTTCTTTCTTTTCCATGCAGCAAAAGCATCCTTATCTCTCTTATGCTGCGCAGTGTTTCCTTTTTCAGGTTCTACCATGGTCAGGTTAAGAGCTTCTAGTGCCTCTTGCTCTTCCAGCACATATTGGATTTTCATGTGCCAAATTTCATAGTTATCGCCATTGAGCTTTTCACCTTTGTTCAGCTCGGCAACTATGCTCTTTGTGGCTAAAGCCATTGATCTGAACACATCATACATATATGCACGAATAATTAATGCCTATCATTTATGCATCCATTTTTGAGACCCATCATATTAATGAACAATTTCAAGTAAGGTTTCAGAATCAAAATGTCACTATGTTTCCAATCATCCTCCAAAAAATCCTAACTTAAAATTATCATTAATATAATTGTTTTATGCGAAATGAATTCTATGAAGCTACAAAAACTTCTATGAACTACCCACATCAGTCAACAATAACAGAAAGCAAATAATATTTGACATCCAATTGAATAATAATGCTTTCACATAATACAACTTATATATTAGTTGCTACATCAACAACAACCAGGTAGAAAACATTACATAAGATGTCCACAAAGCACACTAAATAAAGACCAGCCAAAACATCTAACACCAAGTCAATATGTGAACTGGGAAAGATCATTTTTTTCTTCAATTTCTTGATCTTTTCTTTTGTAACAATAAGGTAATAATCATCTATAAAAGCCATCACAGTACTCCTATATGAAGTGGCTTTGTTGACATCCCATATGCGATTCAACACTCCTTTCCATTCTGGTGGAAGAGTGTTCATGAAAAATCGCACCATCTCAAACTGTGGCATGGGACGACCATTCCATATGACTTTTTGTGTTTTCCCGTTGACTTCAAGAACATGATCAATTAAGTCACCACTCTCCCATCGATAATCAGTCAGCTCAGCTATCAACCTAGAAAGCTTTTCCTTTTGTTTATCGGTAATTACGCGAATAGGCGTGCGTAACTGAAGGGGGGGCATTGTTCCTGCAACAAATGCAGAACAAATAAGAGATTACATATAATCCACATAGACTTAATTGGGAAAAAAGAAACAAATTCTTTTTTTTTTTTTCGATCAACGGTCAACGGTCAATAGTCGGTCACGGTCAACGGTCAAGTCAACGGTCAACGGTTAGTCAACGGTCAACGGGTTGGAGTCAATGGGCGGTCGGGTCGGGCCCGGACGGATGGTCGGAACGGACGGCGTGTTGGAAATGGGCCGGTCGCCGCCGACGAATCGACCGGCACGTACCACGCGCGTGCACGGCGACATCACGATGACATCATTTTGGCGTGTGCGTCACACGCGCCTAGGCCTAAATGGCGCATTCGGCGCGCCGTTTCGCGCCCGCGTGCGTCGCAGGCGCTTGGGCGAAATGGCGCGTTTGACGCGCGCGCTTGCGGGGGACCGAATCGGTGCATGCAACCCCGTTCGTTCCGACCACGCGTGGCGGCGCGTCCGGCGGCCTCCGGTGGCGATCCGCGACTCGTTTTTCTCGTATCGACGAGAGCTTTATCCCTGCACTATCAAAAACGAATTTCGACTTGCATAAAATCACGAAACAGGGCGAACAGTACGCGGGTGTCGGGTTTTTCCGTCCCCGATCGACCGGCAGCGGCTTTTCTCGAATTTCGACCAAAAATTAATCAAAAGCAATAAAAAGGGGTCGGGAAACATGAACTAGGGCTCTGATACCAATGTTGAGAATTACTGATTCCCAAAAACAGATTCAACACTAAATCGAACCCCTAAAATGAATGTGGAAGACGAGCCCAAGAACAAACAAACATGAATCACCGATCAAAGGCACACCACGGGATCGAGCGTACCTTTTGTCCACAGACTAAACACCGATGTTGCACATTCGAGGAGAAACCGGACACTTGTTCTTCAAAGGAGAATTCTTTTCTTCGGGAGAAAGCGGTAGGAGAAGATGTGATGAAACAAAGAGAGCGTATTCTCTCGTTCTCAAAAATATGTAACTTCACTTCTGTTGGAATAATTACTTCTTAGATTTCCCTTTATCTATTATAACTTTCTCCATGGGCCCTCAACTCACGGGCCGGGCCCATGACGGGCCAACTCAGGCCCATCAAAAGGAAAAAATCCATCAGCGAGGAACGTCGAGATAACATCCGCCCCTATGATGGAGTAATTCATCTCGAAGAGATTGGCATGTGCGGCCGTGAACTCAAAGATGAAAAGGGGATGATGAAATATTAGACCATGCGGTTTACGCCGGCGCATTGCTCGGGCTTGAACACGCTCCACTACTTCACAGAGCCGTACTCGAGCATCAGGGCAACGTAGAGAGGCACCATGGCTGCAATCACATTGTATGAATCTTCCAAACCAATCATGGTTCGTCTCTATGGAGAACTGTGCTGAGGATGTACGGCACGAGAGGGGGGCTTATGAGGTCATTTATTTCAAGCAGCTGGTCAAGAGCTTATTTTTCACGAATCGCATTCATAAAAAATGACAGACCTCATTTTTAGTAGATCTTCATCTTTCGACAGGAAGTGTAGCTATTATAAATAATTTCATCTATTTTATGGTGCATCACCTTCGTCAAGAGTGAAGTGGGTCTATTTGTAAGGAAAAACAGGTAAAGGGTTTCAAGTAGTTCGACTGTTCAGGTTGTTAGTGTTTTTTCTTTTGGATAATAACAGATCAAAACCAAACCCCCTACAATCCCTATTCCCCTCAAAACAATAGAAATTGCTATTTTGTTATTCTCTTCTATTAAAAGCATCATAGGTAATTCCTTTTCTTTCCTGAAAAGACCAATAATTGTCTAGACTACTATGGACTTTTGCGAGTGGAACCAAATTTGAAGGCTGGCAGTGCGTGTCTGATTAGATATAATTAAATGTCAATGATATCTGTATTCAATATCTTGCTTTATTTTTTAAGTACAAGTTTATATACTTTTAACATATTCATATTCTCTATAATTTATTACTTCTATTATAAATTATACTTTAATTATTCGTAGTGTAATTTGTTAAAAAAAATAGTTGTTTCGTCATAAACCAATTGAGTATAGATAATTATTTATATAAACCATACATACCGGAAGAGATTGGAGCTAATGACCCAAATTAGGAGAAATTACTAGTCCTATCCACTTAGGATGCCTCGTTAGGTTGCCGAAAACTTGATGTTACGTTGTGGTACCTTCAAAAAATTCGAGCTTTTCCCATTAATTATTTGTGTCTGCTAATCACTTTTCTAAATTTCATACTTTGAATTCACATAAATTGATAAATATTCTCGCAACAATAATAACTTTTTAATGGTCATCACACTATTAGATAAAGCAAAGAGGACACCTTACTTTTAGAGAAATGCAATTTTTTTCCTTGTCACGTTATCCTCATTTAATTATGCAAATTGATTGACGAATGGACGAATGTGTAAATTAATAAATTTAATATTTTCTTTCATGTATCATAATTTCAAATTTTGAATCTTTTCTATCTTATAAAGTGACCTTATCAGAAAAGTTAATGATATCTTTCTCATCGACTAGCAATCTAAATATTCCTTAATAAGTTGACATTGCAAATTTTTTTATCGTAATTTTTTTGGCATACACGCAATGCACTTTTTTCTAGTTATTGCAACAAAGATATTGGCATTTGTAAGGAGAGTTATCATATAATGATTAGTGTTTTTGTAGATGTTATGCGCATGTGAAAGGCTTGGTGATTGTCTCGCGACAACGATGAAATGGAATGTTACAAAATATTTGCAAAATCCGAGAAGAAATTGTTCCTTCCATCAAGGAAATAACATTGGCAAAAGAATTGGCTTTATAGGATGAAATAGATAAATAAAATCACTGTCACCTCCGCCCAAATTTTTTGTGTTTTTCATATTTCATCTCTTTGTCTCTCTTTTTTTTAGGGTTACTGAAGAATCAAGGAATACGCCCTAGAGATAAAGAGAATGCAATACATTTGTCACACCCCAAAACTACAAAGAATAGGGATGACACGGCCGTCCTTCCACACAAAGGACGCAGCCTCAAACACAACCAACAACCTGATATCAACTTATATATATCAAACCATATATACATATCAGATAAACCAACAGATTGGTTGTAACATCAGAGTTTCTATAATCCACCAAAAAGAAATATACAAATAGAACTCAGGCAATCCAACCACTAGCAAGGAAAGTGCACCACTTCCTTTGGCCATACCCAAAAATAGAACTCCCCAAAAGTTTCCCACCGACGGCGCACTCGCTCTATTCGCCGCTAACCGAAGAACCTGAAAAGATTAAAGGAGGAGTGGAATGAGCAACAATAGCTCAGTGAGTAGTACATATCTTCTAAGCAGATCGAACAACCACTATGCATGTATACAAAGCAATACCAAACTTCATAATGCCAACTCAATATATAAAATACATATCAAATCATAAAAGGGTTATTTGATATCATCAAATACTTTATACTAATATGGAAAACTCATTTAAATCATCATCAAAAGTCAAGTATCAATGGTCAAGTCCATTGAATAATCTCCATCAAATATCACATATCAATGGTCCATCCATTGATTAATCTATTGCTCAATATTCCACCATGGTCACGACACAACGCCTTGTGACAAGGCGACCAAGCTTTTCCCCTTGGCAAGGTCTCCACCTACAAAGCCGATGGCTGGGCCTGCAGGATATCCTAAAACCTGGTATGCATACCTCAAAAACCCCTCACTGGGTTCACAGTCATATTGAGCATAAATAACCATCCTCCAATACCAGAAATCAATATCTTAAATCAAACAATTAATATTTGCAGCATAGCCCATCATCCATTTAATATCAATTTCTCAAATCATTATAAACCTTTCCATAAATCAATCGCAAAGCAATTTCATATATATATTTCTCCACAAACCTTGTATAACATGCTTTTCAAACATTTACAATCAACCAAAGAGTAGTAAATGCTCGATCCGATTTTTATGCAATAAAAATGCTCTTCTCAATTCAATATATACATATATACTTCAAGACATGAATTTTTCAAAACCAAAGAAGATATAGTACCACTCACCTTGTCGTCTAAGACCAAACGACGAACGATACTCGTATCGTCGAACTCAAGGCCCTATCAAATAATCGAGAAATAATGTTAAAATCTAATAAAACTCTTATCTTAACTACGAAACGACTAAATTACGCCTTAACTATAACAAAAGGACTTCTACGCGTTAACAAAACGCAACACGGAGTTAAACGCAAAACTTGATCACGCCCTAACTTCCTCCTCCGAACCCCGATCCAAACGAATTTATAGTCAATAGAGAGCCTTTGACACATATTACAAGAATCCCAACTTCACCGTCCCAAAATCAAGCCGAAAGGTGACAAAATACAAGCCCGAAGCTGCTGGACGCGTACTGTTCACTGCGCGCAGGAAACTTTGAAATTCTGTTTTGGACAAACCACAAGCTCAAATCACGATCCGTAAAATCCCATGGCTTCACAACACCCTAAACTGTCATTCCTACAAAAATACACGGCTCAACGACTCCAAAATCGGACTTCGCCACTTGATTTTCCAACAATTTCAAATTTGAGCCCTAAACTCATAAATAACTTCAATTGAACGAACGAGGGGCCTAATCTCTTACCGGTGCTGCGTTATGGAGTCGAGTCGGCTTGGCGAGGCATCCGTGACGTGCACTTGCCAAAACCCCTTTCCTTTCTTCCCCTTTCTCTTCTTCTTCTTCTTCTTCTTCTTTTCTTCTCCTTCTTTTCTCTCTGCCCGAACGTGGGCTTGCTGTCCTTTTTATCTCTTCCCCTTTTTCTGTTTTCTTTTTCTTTCTTTATTTTCTTCCTCTCTCTTTCTCTCTCTCTCTCTCTCTCTTCTCTTTTCCCCGAATGTTCTCGGTGCCTCCTCATCATTTTTCTTCTTTCCTCCTCTTTTCTTCTTTGACTTTTCAACATTCTTTTTCTTTTTCTTCTTTTGGGCCCACAAGCCTAATATTACAACATTTCAACTGAGTTATGATGAAAATGAAAAAGAGAATCGAATAATCGTTCTATCATGAAAATAGAATAAATGCTTATTTTCACATGTACATATTAAAAATGAATATTCGATTGGATATGAGGAATATTAATAAAAAAAATAATGATTTGAATCATTTGAATAATATTTTTTTTAAAAATTATTTTTGTATAACTTGAGATAATTAGTCGTGTATTTAAATATTTTCGTAAATTAAGAAAATATTTTTCATTCATTTATTTATATAAACTATATGAATTATTTAAAAATTTATTTTTTTGGCGAAATAAAAGAGATCTAAAATTAATAAGGTAATTTTTGAATTCGATTCTATATGGAAATCGAATCCGATCTCGACAGGTCATCATCGATCTTCCTGCCCTCGTCGCGAAGAGGAAGGAGCATAAGGGCGTTCCGAGAAGTGCGAATGGGCTCCTAACGGCGTTCCATCAGTTCATGAGAGCATCCCGTCGCCGCGCGCCGCCTCCCTTCCACCTCCACCTCCTGCTCACGCTCGCCCTCGTCGACCTGCGCACTCCGGTGGCGCACCTCCCCGTCGCGGGCACCCCGGCGGCGGCGGCGACCCCACCCCCGCCCTCGCCACGGCGGCCACCGCGATCGCGAGATCTCGTGCCGGCAGCGACCTCGGAAGCATGTCCAAAGCCCGGGTTTACGCCGACGTCAACGTGATCCGGCCCAAGGAGTACTGGGATTACGAGTCCCTCGCGGTGCAGTGGGGGTAATCATCGTGATTGTATAGGGGTTTCAGTTTCGCTCTTTTGAATTGTCAAATGGTGGATAGCTTGAGCTTTCAATTCAGTGTTTGGCGATGGATTATGAGAACCTATCGCTGTGATTTGTACTATTTCCTTCTATTGTATGGGATGCTTTCAGATTTTTCCTAGATGAGTAAGTTCTCTTAATCTTTCTTTTTTTTTCTGTGATTAACAGCTTTCATTGTTGGATTTCTCAAACTCTTCATGTGCCACAGGATTACAAAACTTTTTTCATTTTAATCGTACATAGTTAAATTTAGAGTCTCTAAATGAGTTTCTTTATAACATGTTTTGTCATATAAAATCTGTTACCACGGATTAAAAACTAGTTATATAACAATTTAATTAAGAAAAAGTCACACATACACAATTAAGAGATTGGTTTTTATATACTCTTTATACAGTATTCAAATAAAGAAGCTAGCGAAAATTACTAGGGAAAAGGATGAGACTAGTATGATTTGGTCTTGCAATTCATTAGATCATGATTTTGGTTGATTGGAAACCGGCAGCAGGATTTTACCTAACTCATTCTAGTGTGCATTCGCAAATTAAAATAAAATGAATACCCTGTGGTTTTATTTTAAGACTGAAAAGTCAACCACCCATAATGAAAGACCGCAAAGTCTACTTTCGACAGGCATCCCTTCTCTTCTCATCCTTTCTCACAATATTGTGAGGGTCGAGACATCTTCTTGAATTGAAACAGGTGAAGTCCGCTGCAAGAAACTCAATGGGGAGAACATGGAAGAGAAAACAAAGGGCGGAAGGTATACAGGAAGGAAAGGAAGTTTCAATGAGGCCAGATGCAGAAGCCACGCAAGAAGAGAGAAGAGGGGAGAGAAGGCCTCCTCTCCTCGCCGTAACTTTTGTTAGAATAGCGGCGAACTCGGATTCCACTATCGGCATCGAAGAATTGTGCAATCGGATCTACGGTGGGGTGTTCATGAATCCTAACAAACTGGTAATTCAACTCTCTGAATGATTTTTCTTTTATCAGGAAAAACAAATATTGTCGAAACTGTGACTTTTATAATTATTTAATTTAGATGTAAGAAACGTGTAGCAGATTTGAATCTATGAAATAAATATTCCATTCACTTTTGGTGTAAAACTGTAGAAGTTCTGGGTCGACCAAGATCTCGAAAAGCATTGATTCTTGTTGCTTGCTCAAAAGTTATTTATCACTTGGATCAACAATGAGCGATACTGGGGTTGGATCGACCAGAAGGAAAAATGGTAACTATACTCGCTCTTCATTGTGAACACAAAATCATTTACATGGTCGAAATTAGGGATGTCAACGGTTCGGTTCGGTTCGGTTCGGTTTTTTTTTTGAAAAACCGAACCAAACCGAACCGAATGAGAACCAAACCGAATATGAACCGGTTCGGTTCGGTTTTTCGATTTTTGATTTTCAGCTTTTGATTTTCGGTTTTTTTTCGTTTTTCGTTTTTTGGTTTCGTTTTTCTGTTCGGTTTTTTTGAGACGGACCTCTTCTTTCTTCTCTTCGGGCTTGGGGGCTTCTTTCTCCTCAGGCTTCTTCTCTTCTGGAGCAGGTGGCTTCGGAATAGGGGAGAGAAGCTCCACTTGTCGGTGGCTCTTCTTCTGCACTCTCTCCAACACTTTGAGCGGATCTGCTTTCTCTCCCTTCACCACCACCTTGTGCGTCCTGCAATCCGTCGTCGCCTCTTCCACTCCTACAGAAAGATCAATCAAAACCAAAAAGACCACCCCGTTAAAATAGTCAAACGGAAAGAAGGAAACATTCGAATCTCAGAAGCAGAGCACTGGTCGAAATCACAGATTCGGCAGCTTCAGAGGACTGACCATCGAAGCCGTTGAGGCTCCGGCGGACCTTGTGAGCACAGCCCTCGCAATGCATGTAGACTTTGAGCACTATCTCAGGCGGAGGAGGAGGCGGGTCCTTGGATTCCTCCGCCTTCTTCTCTCCTTCTTCTCTTCATCGGCCGCTTTCTCGGGCTTCTTCTCCGGTTTCGCTTCCTCCGGCTTCTTGGCCTCCTCCTGAGCCTTTGGCTTCTTCTTCTCCTGCACAAATCCACGCAGACCAAAAAGGAATCGGCGCACTAAACCCACAAAGCAAAGCGAAGAAGAAGACCTCTCCCATTGGGGGCTGTTCTGTTTAACTCTGGTTCAGAAGAAAAGACTTGAAGAAGAAGAAGGGTACGGAGACACTTGGGGTTAGGGTGGAGATAAGATTTGAGGCTCTCTCTCTCCTGGGTGTTGCTGCAGTGGCTACCAGAAATCGCTCAAGAATATTAGATCTCGCTCGCAACTCCCACCACCATCACCAGCACCACGAACACCACCAACATCAGCATCCGAGCTCAAGAGCCAAGCTCAGCAACCGAGCTCTCTCCATCTCCTGCGAGCCCCGATCCGCCATGGAATCTCGACCCACTCAGAGTGATTCGATCAATCAATGGATGATGCAAGAGCCGGAGTCGAATAGAATCGAATCGCTGTTCTCTCAGAGGAGAGGGAGAGAATAACCAAATCGTTTGGTTAATGGTTTGATTTTATCGGTTTGTGGTTTGGTTCGGTTCGGTTAACCGATAAAAACCAAACCAATAAAAAAAATATTGGTTTTTAATGAGAATCAAACTGAATACAAACCAAACCGAGAAAACTAAATTTTTTCGATTCGATTCGATTTTCGGTTTGGTTCCTAAGATCCCTAGTCGAAATCCTGTCGGTACTTGTTTGTTTTAGTAGCATCCACCGTGGATCTCAGTATTTCTTGAAATGCGTGTTTGTATGGTAAAAATGAGCGATGGAAGAAAACAATGACCGATATCAATTCATAGTTTCATCTGAAAAGGTATTATTGGAGGCTTGGGTTACTTCGAATTGTTTAAGTTTTGGATTGATATGGACGTTTTTTCAAAGACAAGAAAGTGTACTATGGAGGGAAAAGTAAATTATGTATGACGCTCACTAAGCGCCATGACTTTTTTCAAATAATTTCATTATTATATAACTTTTCAATCGATCACTTAAAAATTTACCACAAGTGTCATGTTACATAAAATATTCGGCACTTGGATAAACGTTTTTAAAAATTATGAAACTGAAGTGATTGACTGAAAATTATAGCACTCAAATATCATACGAAAATTATAATACTTGTGATGTCCTTATCCCATAATATGAAAGATCAATGAATAATTTTGTCTACCTAAATGTAAATAATAGAATCAACTTTTGTCTTTGAAAGTCTCGGATAGACCTGATTTACATCGATAGAGCTCGCATAAAACATTACCTCTATTAGAACATAGTAATAAACCAAATTGAATCGAAATAATCGAATTATATTTGTGCTCCATCCATTATGACTAATTTTGTCTAAGACTTTTTTCTAAGAACAAAAGGAAAAGAAAAATTATCTACATGTTTCATCATTAACGAGTAAATTGTTTCAAATTTGGACTCTCAGTTTTAGCGGCGAAGTAGACATACCCACGGCAGAGCTGTTGGAAGTATGCCTGGGGCAAGTTTAAGACGATCATGCTCTCGCCGAAGACTACATATGAGGTCACGTTCGTGATGAAAATGAACAAAAATAGCAGAGGGTGGCATGCTCCAGTGAACCTAAACCTCACCCTACTGGATGGAACCATGCAGGGACGTATTGAGAATTTGGAGGAGAAGCGGAAGGGTGAATGGATAAACATCCTTGTTGGTACATTCATGACGAATCCGAAGAATGTTGGCGAGATAAGCTTCAGGCTAGTTTGTGCATGAAATTAGGCCATGTCATATTCATGAAAGTTATTCTAAATGCTTTGATTTTTGTTGTTAAATAATTGGCCTTTCCAAATTGCATCTTTCAAAAATACTTTGGTACATGTGATGTTTCCCAAAAACAATTTCTAAGATATTCATTTCCAAAGCTCGATTTGGCTTAAGGAAGAGTTATGGTTTGGATCATATTCAAAATACCCGTGACGCTTTGTAAGTGCATTTATGCGAGCCCTAAGCTAGCCTTAGCAATTGAATGTGTTCCATAACCTAGATATTTCTTAATTCTAAATATTTTTAAACATCTTTAAAATTCTATTTGACATTGACTTATATTCAAAATGCATGCAACGCTTGCGAGTGAACTTATACAAGCCTTGAGCTAGCCTTGGCAATTGAATACCTTTCATAGCCGAGACATCACTTTGTCGCAAACCTTTTTGTGGATGATTTTAAAAGATATTTTTGAAACATCACATGTATCCCCATGCACACAATTACGTCATTCATTTAGAAGTATTTGTGTTTGCAATTGGTGCATGCTTTTGGTAATAAGTGATCCGCCGGCGGCTCACTCATTTGTTTAATTGGTTGAGAAATAAAGTCCAAAAGACATATTCATGTTTAGTTCCATCGAATGCATGTGATTTCTAGATGAATGATAGGGTTGATGCATGATATCGAGGGAAATCCTAAAATCACATAGACCGCTTCATTAGAGACTTATAAGTGTTATCGGTCATGCGAGAATATAATTGGTCGATAGTGGCTATAAGTCACATAAAATGAATTAGGTAGATGTCTTAAAGGGACCTACGCATGAAAGACAAAGGCTGACCCCGAGGCTCAAATCTAATTTGTGAAATTGAATTTCTTTTTAGAGTTTACCTTGGTATGATGTCGTGTTTTTTATTGTTTTGATGTGTATGCTTGTTTCTTTCCATTATATGTACCTAGTTATATAGCTTTTTAGATTAGGTTTAGATTAGGATCCTAAAGATAAAGAGGACATGAGGACGGTGGAAGTCGATGTTCATTTCGATTGTTATTATGTACTATTCATTCCCCAACATATGTCTCGGGTTCCTTTTGTTGTACAAAGCTTGACGAGTTGCGAGTTTTCTTTTCTTCTTTTCCTTTTCATTTGTGTTTTTCTTTTATATTTTTCTAGGATTGTATGGTAGATTTATCATTTTCCTTGTTTGTTTATTTACTACTTCTAAATTTTAAATTCAATTGAATGATTTTTTTTTTTTTCATTTTCTTTAGAAATAGAATAGCATGAAAACGACTAATCACGCATGATCGCTTAGTTTAGGACTAATAATTCCAAAAATGTAAGAAAAAATGCATCAACATGTTAGGTAAACACAACAAGCTGTTTAGATACCAAAAATGTACTAATAGAAATATTAGCGTAACCTAACTCCTCAGACTTAGATATCTGACTGAATAGGAATCGAGGGAACACTCCCAACCCTCGATTGGATTTCTAGCCGGCTCCCAAAAACGAGGCTAGTGGTGACTCTCATCTTGTTTCTAAGATGTCTTAAATAATTAGATCGTATAAATGAACTCGTCGCGCGGGGTACAAGTCTCGATAAGACTTATCATGGTTTAGCATACCCACATGTGGAAATCTCATAATGAATGAAGTGATGCCATCCTTAGGGAAGAGAGTACCAAAGAGAGAGCTACCATGGTAAAGGTACCCTTAAATCTGATATTCACACCCAACCTTCTCTCTCAAGGTGTGTCGCAGGTGTGTTTATGGGTCTTGACACTCCACTGTCACGTAGGGTATGAGTTTGGAAGAACTCACAACCTTGTAGAGGGAACTCACAAGAGGTTCAATTCAATAGATGAGGTGATGACGTCTTTTGGAACGCTAACTGTGAGAGAACTCTCATAATCAGGTACCCCTAAATCCGACATTTCCCCATTCATTTTCTCATGAGAGGGATCGAGCGGCAAGATCAAGTCGCGACACATGAAAATTGTGAAATTTGAATATGACATAAGGTTAAATGTGACGAATAAGTTTGGTTAAGACATTTAACCTTGGATCAATGCACAACAAATTACATATTCAATAACATCGATAGGTGACTCATCATAAGAAAACACTTATGACAAAATGCATGACAATTTTAGTTGTAACATATCAACTTGGTGTAAGGTTTTCACATGGCAGATGATCTTCAAATGAGGCATATCATACATCATTATGAAGCTTGTGATATAGTCTAAGTATGTCTAGAAGGCATCATATGCCAATTTCTCTCTTAAGGAGCTCAAACAAAAACGTTTTTATAGGTACATGATTAGCCACAATTGCAGTGGGGGTTGCATAGAACATGAATGTTTTTCAATAATTTAATGACATGGTAAAATTCTACAAAAATTCCCTATATGAGAATGCAATGTCATGATTGTTATTTGTGCAGACATCAAAGTCTAGTTTGGTTCACAAAAACCTACACAAAAAGAGAATACAAGACGATGCAATCAATGTTTTAAATTGCAGCAGTTTGAACATGTCTTCGCACAAACGATTGACCTAGTAAACAATGATAATTTGGCACGAATTATACCTAGTTAGAAATCTTGTGATGTATTCGACGACTTTTGTGAAGGATAGAAATCTAATTGAACAAGTTTACTACCTTATTTTAGAACAAATAAGAGTTGGACTCAAATAAGGTAGAATAGTATAGTGATGATTTTTTGAAGATTTGCCTAATCAAATATACTCAAAAATTCTAGAAAAAAGATATGTAATGACCAACATAGTTTCGTACAACTTTCATGAAAAAAACCATCTTCAAAATCAAAGCACAAAAATCCGTAAAAAATCAGCAAACCGACAACACTTTCAAAAGTTAAAACAACCAAAATAACACATCAAAAGATAGATTTCAGGTATAAAAAAATCTCTGTTCATGGCTTGTACATATCAAATCGAAACTTATCAAACATAGATCGAATGTCTAGAACACTTTGAAGCCAAATAACGAGGTTTAGGACCTTCAATCAGCCCTAACAAAACCTATGTTCAAAACTTAGCAGAACTAAGTAAACATACAAATCATGTCTCAATCTCATATTCAATTATCACAACATCATCAAATTTCATCATGTAACATCTAAATTATAGATCTAAACATAAGATATAGACCGAGGGTTCAAATCCGAGCCTCGATCGACTAACTCGATCTTGCCTCATCGGATTCAAGTTTCAGATATCTACCTTTGCATGATTTCAAGTTCGATTGGGTGACAATCAAAGCATTGCAACACCTCGAGGACTTCAAGGATTGTCCGTGGAATGCCAAGGGACGCCGCAAGGATTAGATCGGCATCGGTTGGATCGTCGATTAGGGGTTGTGAAGGACCGAGTCTGGTTGGACCCAGTTTAGACCACTGAGGGAACAACTAGTCATCGGAGCTCGTTCGGTGGCTCTTCGACCAAACCCCAACCACTGTGAGGTCGAGGATACACTTGAGGGAGGATTGGCGGAGGTTGGACCACGAAGGACCACTACTAGTCGTCGGTTGGAGTGGATAGAACCGCCTGTTTAACCATCGGCTTATTTGCTGGTCTTGAGCTCCAATCAATAGATCAACTTAGACGGACGATTCCAATAGCCACCAGAGTTAGCAGTGGCTCTGATTGGCATCGAGGGAGAGAGAGGGAGGCCAAAAAAGGTGGCACAATGTCAAGGGCCGCCGGCGAGGGGCCGTGAGCTAGTGGTGAATGCAATCGCACAAAAGAGAGAGGGAGGAGAGAGAGATGGTGGGAAGATGAGAGAGAGAGAGAGAGAGAGAGAGAGAGAGAGAGAGAGAGAGAGAGAGAGAGAGAGAGAGAGAGAGTTTTTGAGAATTTACCAATATAGAAAATGTGTAAAAATGAACCTCCCTTAAGTTTTGGAGGAAAAAATGCTTATATACTTTCCCTTTGAGATCAAATCTCAGCCGTTGGTTCGATCTAACGGTAGAAACTTGATTGAACGGTCTAATTAAATCCGTTAGGGGTTAATCAAAGTCAAAATGTATCACATGATCATCTAGATGGTGTCGATGTACCAAAATCGGAAGTGAGGTAAGTACACTAGAAGTGCCAAAAGTTGTATACGGCGCTCACTTTAATGCTAAAAGTTTCTTTATGGATCATTTAAGTCCTACTTTTAAATAAAAAAAAACGATCATTTAAGTGTCAACTCCGGTCCAGATTGCTGGAAATCCGACGTGGCTATATTTTATTAATTTCTCAATCCTTCGTGGCTCATTGGCGTGCCTAGTCAACATATAACCCCTAAACGACGTTGTCTAAAAGTTATAAATAGTGATCATTTAAGTGCCAAATTTTATTAAAAGTGATCATTTGAGCGCCAAATTTTATTTAAAGTGATCACTTCAATACCAGTCGTTGTTAAAAAACAATCACTTCAGTGCCAAGCATGTCATGCGAAAATGCCACATGGACAGAATTTTTTTAAAATTTTGCCAAGTCATATTATAATTTTAATTATAAATGACACGTAATCAGTTTGGCCAGAATTTCTTGCCATTGACATTAAAGTAATCGTTTTTCCTCCGATTTAGCACTTAAGTGAGTCGGCGAAAACTTTTGGCACTAAAGTGAGCGCCATACACAACTTTTGGCACTTCTAGTGTACTTATCCCAATCAAAAGTTTAAAGCGAATATACGATTAAGGTCTAATTATGGGCAATTTTATAATTTCACAAAATTCGGGGTCATTTTTGCAAAATATGGGAAGTTGAGGGGCAAAGGAACAAAATATATGTGACAAGAAATCCAAGGGTGGTTGCGGACCATCAAGAGCCGGTCGGCGGATGGTCGAATTGGCCTCCTCGCCGGTGGTCGATTGGATCGATCAAACCAATCGAAGCCGGTTCAACCGATTCAATGATCCTTTACACAACTTGGTCCTTGGGGTTCTAAAATTTTGTGCAATTTAGTCCATGGAAGGAAAACTTGCCCAATTTAAGAAAAACAGTCCAATTTTTAAGAAATTAGGCCAATTAAACCATATAAATGCAATCTAGTAATTTTTAATTGACCTAATTACTTGATTAACATGAAAAATATTGGACCTACACCATGGGTACATGCAATTGGACTTTTTAGGCCAAATTGGACAATTTCACTTAATTTCTTGATTGAAATTGCAAATTAATTAAAATTGAATTCAATTAATATTGTGAGGCACCTATTAAATCATTTGCCCATATCTAGGGTGACCTATTGTATCCAAATTTACTTTGAATTAGTGAGACGACTTTCATGCCAAAATGAATCAAGGTTTAATGATGAAATTAAGCCTTGATTTGCAAAATTGAACCTTAGTCTCAAATGGGTCAAGTTCAATTTCTTTAATTGAAGTTTGTTAGCTTGGTTTTCCTATGTTCAAGAAGGATAAATTCATTAAATTGAGAAGTTCCTGAATTAATTTCTTAAAACAGGCCCTGAATTCAGACTTATCTCATGAAAATGAGTGGAACGGAAGTGTCAGTTTGTCACTTATGAAGAATTGATTCGAACCCCCTAATTAAGGCTAAAAGTGACAATTCACATTTTGACATGATCATTCTTGAAACTAAATAAACGATAAATGGGTGATGGTCCCTAGATCAAATGTCGTAAAAGAATTAAACTTCATTATGACTAGAACGAAAGTAATTTTATTTTTGGCCAATTTTAAACCTAAAACTGAAAAATTCAAAAATAAGGTTTTTAATTGATTTTCACAAGACTTTCAATGCTAAAGTCAAATTGAAACTAAAATGAAATGATTTGTAGATTTTCGACTTTCTTAATTTTTTTGGTCAAATGGTTGAACAAAAGTCAACTATTTAGTTGATTTTTTCTAAAATATTGATTTTTGGATCAAATATTTGAAATTTTTGGAAATTAATTCAGCTAAAGTGAAATTATGATTATTTAGAATCTTTTTGTACAAAAAGTCAACTTTTGATCTGGGGTGAACATTTTATTAAAGAGTTGACCAAAAGGTCAACCCAAAAGTCAACCATTACAACGATTTGACTTTTTGGGTTTTTGATGGAAATGAGTGGGAAATTGTTTAACAATGACAACACAGCAAAATCAAATGAAAAATGACATTTTTGGTTTGAGAAACTGGTTTCGTCGTGAATAGAGGTGCTAATCTTGATTTTTTTTACCTTTTAATGACACATCAGCTAAAAATTAGGTGTCAACAATATATATTATGTATGGGATTGATCCAGGTTTGACCAACCCTAAACTCCTAGGACCAAGAATCAACCTATATAGTGCAAGGTCTAGGGGGACCGACCTAGTTCCCTTGGGAACCAAACCAAGATCGACTGGGTTGAGCCGATCCCAAGCCCTAGTTCATTGATGTTGGACCAAGGAATCTTGGCCCAGACTCTATAGATCGGGTCGAGGCACTACAAAGTCAAGCACGGGCACCGAGTTCCCTAGCTCGATTTTGGAGTACCAAGATTAATGCTTTCGCTAGTGCCTAGAAGTTGGGGATTCAGGCTTGAGACCCAATGCTTGTACTAGGTTCCTTGGCTACTCATGCGCAAGTCTCTAGCACCCAAGTAATGTGTGTTTATTTAGGGAAAATCTAAGATTTTCCTTACCAAATGATGAAAAATATTTTCCAATTCATTTTCAGGTATCAACCAAATAGCAAAAAACATTATCATTTTCCTAGAAAATGACTTTATAGAAAACATTTTACTGGAATGTCACAATTTCAGCAAAACAAATAGTGCTTAAATTGACAAGATTTTTGAAGGTACAGAGACTAAAGGCAATTGCGACTAGCAATGTAAATTGTAGTAGAGTAAACATAAAGATAAATGTGCAAAAGAATGTTGAGCTTTGTGATTGATTAGGAGGGGGTTTACAATGAATGCACTTTACATTTGGTCATTTCGATTTCTAATCAAAATAGGATTAGACATGATATGATATAAAATCTAGGGGATTTATCTATATCATATCCACTGTCTAGTAATTGCATTAATAAAGTCAGATATATTCACATTATATAATATATATTGTTTAGTATAAATGACATATCAATATAAATGATCACAAATTTTGCAAACAGAGATGGTATAAATCTCTCATGATACTTTTGTCTACTTTATTTTTATTTCTTTTTTTATCTTATTTTACTCTCTTTTTTTAATTAATTTATTTTCTATTTCTTTCTTCTCCTTCCATCATTCTCTAATAAAATTTTATTAAATAGAAAAGTGTACTAATATACCTAAAATACTGAACCACATAAAATATGTAATAAATATATTTATATAATGAATTTATATAATAAGATAGAATTAAATTCGATTATATAAATAAAAATAAGATTAAATTTGAAAAATAAATTGTTATTTTTTTGATATTTTGAACTTATATTAGTTGAAATATAATTTTAGATTTGTTAATTTAAGAATATTATTATTTGAGAAAAATAACTTTTCTATTATGGATATTAGAAATCATATGCACATTTATTCCACTTCTCTCATGGGATAATTTTATCCTACATATATCTTCCTTATACATGACTTTATTTTATCTTGAGCAAGCATCCTGAATTTATCCTAACTGGCAAACACATCCGTAGTCGTCTGGATTCGGATTGGGATAGAATATTATCCCTGGATTGTTAAAATACCCTTTCATGTGTTTGGTGAACCTAAGATAAGACTTGGAATCTTTAAAAAACATCTTTGATAATTTTTGAAAATCCGCAACTTAAGATAGGATTGAAAATCTTTCTCATTTGAAAATCTTTAAAAATCCCATCCGTGACTTTGCTCCTCCTATACATCAAACTCAAATCCTCTTGATGATGGCTCTGGCAAGTCGACCTTAGGAGCATGATGTCTCTCAACCGACACAAGTTCACGTAATTTTGGGATGGCCTTGCGAGTAGGCACTTCAGGTGGGTTGTACGATCGAACTCCATTGTGGAAGAAAATAGCTAAGAGAGGCAACAACAAGAAGGTGTGTGTCGTGGGATGGGCCCACAAAAGGTTTTGCACCACGGTGCCATTGCAATATTCTTGATATTAGAACTCAACACTTGAGAGCGTGGTCGCCAAGAAGCTTATAGTATGCTGGTTGTTCTTCAACAACCAACAGTTCAATAGATAGATCATGAGTCATGCATGAAAGGTCGAGCTTGACATGAAGGACATATACGATTGAGACAGAAAGGATGATCTATGCAAACTCAACATGACGACCGTCTTTGGGCCTCTTTTCATCCTCACTCGTCAAAATGTAATCACCGGCTGGTAGTGATGATTGGTGTGGTCAAAAGCGATGGCAATCATGCGGTGGTCAAAAGTGATGATGATGGATAATTTTGGTGGTGGTCCTTGGGCAGGCAGTGACGATGAAGATAAAATATGAATTTTTAATTATTTTTAAAATTTTATCAAATCCGACTTTATCCCACCCCGTAGACTAAATTTAATCCAACATTTTGTCCAAATGTATCTAGGTTTATCTGGTCCAAAGAATATTATCAAACACTTGGTAGGATAATTTGTTATCCTATCCAAACTCAGATCCGGGCCACTAAATGCAACCTTAGGGTATTTATAACTCTCTACAAATAATTATGTACAACCATCGCATGCTATGACCATTGAATTTGAAAGACCAAATAATCCCTTACTCTATCAAGGGTTATAAGACGTTACTCCACAATCTCCTACTGTTAAGCAACACTTATCTACAAGAAGTTATAGAAATAACCACTTAGCACACGTATGTTCTAATGTCGATTCATCGTTACTATCTTCAAGTTCCAACACTTAGTAAAATCTACTATGGCCATCAATGACTTTGTCCTTCAATGATTGATGTTTGATGTTGATGGCTTTATCAGAGAGTTGTTGATTATGTTCAACTTGTCAATTGTTTTGATCAAACTATTTATCTAATCAGTTTGCCGCTATTGAATCAAGAATTTTTGCCAATAATTCAAATATGCAATTTTGTAATAAAGAAATTAATAATAAAGAAATAAAAATTAACCAATAAGAAATTGAAAAGACTTCAACCCATTGAGATATGTTAAGGCCCACTATTTCGGTTCAACTCAACATAATTCGTAAGCATAAGCCTAAAACATTTTGAAAATCATCTTAGCCCATGAAAAATAAAACAAGGCCCATAGGAAATAATAAGATTAGGCCCATGCTCCATTTGTTTCATGGAAAACATTTTCTGGAAAAACATTTTATTGTTTTCCAATGTTTGGATCATTTCAAAAAATGAGTTGATGGAAAAAATTTTCTTACCAAAGATTAAATTTAGGAAAATGATTTCTTCTTTAAAAAATTGAAAATCATGTTCTGTATATGATTAGATATCAATGCTTAGATCATAAAGTCTATGCTTGGTCATGAGAACCCCAACACTTGTTTCTAGGCCCTTACCAACAAGGCTAAGACTAGAGGTTAGGGTTGAGTCCATTAAGGCCAAGCACGAGACACTGGCTGCTACGGTTGGGTCCATCAAGGCTAGGCCTAAGATGCTAATGTTGTGTTGTGTCCATCAAGGTTGGGACTAGGTCCTTAGCGCTCATGCCTAGTTCCCCGACTCTCAAGCTCGGGCCCACACCTCGATCCATCAATGCCGGGTGTAAGACCCCAACGTCTGGGCCTAGACTCAACAATAATGCTCATGTTCATGCCTGATAGTTCGGGATCCAAACTTGGGACCACAGTGCCTGTGTTGTCTTTCTTGGCTACTCATTCTTAAGTCACTAGCGTTGGAATAATGTATATCTATTTAGAAAAATCATTACCAAAAGATGAAAAATATTTTTAGGTCTTGGCCAAATACCGAAAAAAAATGCTATTTTCCTTGGAAAATCACTTTCCAGAGAATTTTTTTTTTTTATTAATGTCATATTTTTCGTGAAATAAACAAAGTCAAGGCCTTAGCATATTCCCCTTTTGTGACTTACAGCCATTTTTTTTTTTTTTATGACTCCGGTGGATGGTTGAGAGCAAAGGCACTAGTTATATAATTAATGTAATTAAATTCCCAACCCTAAATCTCTAGTTATGTAGAAAGTGAGGTATACTCCCATATGTCGCTTTGTTTTTCGCCAACCCCAATTAGCCTAGTGACAAATCCTCATGTAGAATTATCCTAGGGTCAATTGAATTAAATTGAAAATCCCAACATAGCAAGAGGTAGGAGTTTGAGAGAACTTGCACCGATTGAAGATCGTTGGTCCCCACTTTAATATTATCTCAAAACCCGTCATTTCCCCTTACACTCGTTCAGGAGGGTCGTGATAGTCACTAATCGAGAACAACCAAGAGTTTATTATTTTTGGGTGTCAACATATGCCTCCTTTTAAAAGTCATTCGTTGATAGTAATTAAAAGTCGGTTACTTTGGGGTGTCGACAAAATCATTCCCATGATTAGGAGCAATAACATTATTCTCATCATTTAATTCATTAAAAAAAAATGAAGTCTTAATTGATTTCACCATTACTAGTAAATTTATCTTCTAAGAATGTGGCATCCCTTGACTCTACCTTGGTAAAACTCTCATCAATATTCATCTAACTCTGTCCACTGTGCCCTAACTTACATTAGCATGCCACATTTACATCGGCATTCTCATTACTAATTGATGCATTTAATGAAAAACAATGAGTGCTGAATGCCATAAGTGCCAAAACTTGGCATAGATAGACATTTATGTGCCAAAAGTTCCGAAAGATATACTTAAGTGCCAAAATTGAAGAATAATTGAACATTTAAGTGCCAACGGCATGAAATTTCGGCCAAACCGCTAACATGGCATTTTTCAGCAACTTTTTTATTGTCATGGTAATTTTTTGGCAATGCTTTTAAAAAAAATATCCATGAGGCAATTTTATTTTTTTTTAATCCATGTGGCGCTATAAGCCCCATAAATTAATTTTTTGATATAAATATTAATTAAAATAAATTAGAAACTAAATTTAAAAACAAGGAAGCTGTAGCTTTGGCAAGGGCCTCCATAGCCCTCACCGAAGCTGTGGCTTCCTTTTAAAAGAAAAAATTAATATTAAATTAATAAATTTAAGGGTAAAACGATGTCGTTTTGTACATTCATTGCTAAGTAAGAATTCTAGCGAGCCACTTAGACCACTTATATTATTAAAATAAGTTATGCCAGATTTCTAGCTATCCTCGTCAACATTGGCACTTAAGTGTCCTAATTTTCAAAAAAAGTGGAATTTAAGTGTACCTTTTAAAAGTTTTGGCACTTAAGGGTATGTTTGATAACACTCCGAGGAGCACGTGTTTATATTTTTTTTATTCCCGAAATAGATATAGAACAACACGTTTGGTATTTTTTTTGTTCACGATAACAAATTTGGAATAGAAACCAAAAAAAAAAAAAAAAAATTGCTTCTTTGTTCTTGAGAACAACTTAAGAAACAAGCCTTTTCTCTTTTATTTTCTTCTTCTTCTTTTTTTCTTTTTCTCTTACTCTCTTCTTCCCCTTAGCCAGTCGTCAGCCTTGGTGATGGTTAGTGACCGGCTAGATGAGGCTCGACAAGCTCAGGGCGACCTCCTTAGGACCTTGCTAAAGCCTTGTCAACCCCCGGCGAGGTCACCTTAAGTTCATCGAGCCACAACAAGGCTCAGGGAGACCTCATCAACCATGGTCAAGGCCGGCAATTGGTTAGAGAAAGGAGAAGAAAAAAAGAAAAAGAAAAGTGTAATAAAATCATTAATAAATTAATAGAAATTCTAAATTACAAAAAATATTTAGGGTCATACCAAACGCATTTCTATTCTAGGAATAGAAATTTTGTGTAATTACCAAATACCTTAAAATGCTAAAAAACTGTTCTCAAAAACAAAAATAGAGAAAAATGTTTCTGAATAGAAACTGTTCCTAGAAACATAAATGTTACCATACGTATCCTAAGTACCCACTTGTGCCAAGTTTTGATACTTACAAAGTGTACTTTAGCCAAAAAACAACTATTAGCATAAGATTTGTATATAATAGGAATCAAGTACAATAAAATCATTTTTAACATAACCAGAATCATATTAACAAGAATCACGATAGAGTTTTCACCAACATTGTAGAAATTTAAAGTAAACCCTAAACGGAGAAAAGCAACCAAATAGGTCGAGGAGGGGACACATTAAGTGGGCATAGAGTTCGGCCTCCATGCAAAATTAGCATGTATGTGCCAACTCCTTTAACCTCAATTATTAAGTTGTTACCTACATAAAATCCACTTGCTTTCGCAGGTATCGGAATGTAGTCCACGAGGGACCCTCGATCCATCGTTACATGATCTAGTGCTCCTTAGTGTACAACTCTCTAAGGAAAAAATTCAACAGGCATCGCAAGGTTAGAAACACATATACTACTAGGAGGGGATAATTGTCCAAAAAATCATAAACCTATTGTACAACAGCCAATTTAGTCATAAATATTTCAATTATGTCAATTTAGTCTTAAATCTTTTAACAACTTATCAATTTAGTCATAAACCTTTCAATTGTATTAATTTAGTCTTAAACCTTTTAATATTTGCTAGTTTAATTTTAAACCTTTTGACTACTTGTCAATTTAGCTCATTTAGCCAATTTTGATTAGAAATTGCTTATATAAATGTCGGCTGGCTAGCAGCCATTTTATGTGGGTCACTGGCGCTAACATGTCTAATTTTTGCTTTAAAAAAAAATTCCCTCTTCTTTCCATTTGGCCTATGGCCAATAGCAACCGGCCATAGGTGAGGGTCGCCCTCGTTGGATTTCGGAGGGCTTGACCCTCATGGCCTGGGCCTGTCCATTACTACAAGGATCGGTATGATCATTGTTTATGAGATCCCTTTTGTCAATGTTCCTATTGTACAAACTCTCCCAACAAAGTTGACCCAAATGCAAGACCCCGACGGAAGCACATGAAGCCAAATGATACTATGTACCAAAGGTACTTGAACGGAGACTCCTCCGTTGATACTCTTGGTAAGTGTGATAAATTCTAGTTTATGATCTCATATGCTCCAACTCCACCACTAGAGTTCACTTCTCCACCCTCAAGCTCATCAGTTTCGCCACCACCACCTCCTTCTCAGAAAAAAACCAGCTATTTGCCTGTTTTATAAACCAATCCTAAAGTGGGCAAAGAAGCATTCCTACCCACTTGAGACTCCAAGAGAAACACCATCCAGTTCTTCCATCACTGTGTTCCAAGAGGCAGATTGTTCTCCTCTTGCACAAGAAAGTTTGAAGCTTTCATTCCCTGCTCCAAAAGAATTCATTGATCCACAAGACAAATATCGGCATGCTCCCAAAATACATGCCCCCACTGATGTGGATGAGCATGGAAGACAAAAAAGGACTCATGTAGCTGAAGCTATCCTAAATTGGCAATCAGAGATTCTTTTAGCACACAACAATGTGTTCAAAGCAATTGACTCCAAGATTGTGAATGTGCAACAAGATCTTCGAAGATATGATGAAACCACTAAAAAGATGCTTTCGAACTTCCAGAAAAGGCTTCATGCCTTAGAATCTGGACAACATTTGGGATATCATCATCTTGGAAGCCTCAAGACGGAAATAGAAAAACTCAAAAGACAGATCCAACTCCTTGAAGAAGGAAGGTTCAATCCTTTCAACCCATTTCCAACTACGTTGCGGACAGACCATTCGCTTCCACCACCTCAGAATACGTCTATCTTTGCTGCCTCACAGATGCTCCTATCAGACAGGACAAGACAAATGTGGTAGACATGCGAAATCGCCTTAGAGAACTAGATCGAATAAGGAAAGAAAAGGGAAAAGAAAAGATGCCTGAAGAATCCTCACTTGTTATAAAGAAAAGCCAAGCCAAATGATGTTAGCAAATCCACTAAAATCATTCCTAAAAGACCTGAGCAATCAGGAAGAACGGCTAGATCCTGTCACTTCGAAGGATTAGATTATATCTGAACCAGTTTTTCCAAACAACTCTGATATTGAGTTAGAATCAGTATCCCTCTCATCCTCTCCATCCTTCTCAATTCCTGACATTGATTCTTTCCCTATTATGCCAGTAACTCCATCAATATTCATAGTCGATCCTCCAGATCAAGATATAGAATCCATCCCTTCTGAAACAGATGTGGTTCAAGCAAACAATCTTTCTTAGAATATGACCACTTCCTCCAAACATTTTTTTACTGTTGACGATATTCCCTATTCTAAATGGCCATAAATATTTGATGAATTCCATACTTAGTTAAATGTCCAAGCTCTTACCAAATGATGTCCTTTTTTGGTTTTGTCACAAGGTTTACAGGAAGCCTCGGACATTTGATAATAAAATTTATATTCCTAAAATATAAATTCATTTGATAATAATGCAAAATTTCTCCTCCCTAGTGATAGTGGGAGGCATCAACGCCGATTGGCGACAGGAGGTGTTTGGCGATCAACAGTCGGTGCCTGAGTGGGGGACGGCAGCCAGTGATCAGCGATAGGCAGCGGGCATCCGGTAGCTGACGTCCAACAAGCGGTGGGCAACCAACGTCTAGCATCTGACGATCGACAGTTGGTGGCAGGCATCCGGCGTCCGCAAGTGGCGGGTGGGTGGCAAGTAGTAACGAAAGTGAACGATAAGAAAAATTTTCATTATTCACTTTTATTCCAGAAATAGAATTACTAAAAATTTTATCTTCTGATTTTTGGTCAAATCTATTTCTACAATATAAATCTATTTGAAATTTTTCAAATGGATTTTTATTCTAAACTTATTTCAAGGAACAGAAAAAAGAGAAATAGAAAAACATAATGATTATCATACACGCCTTTATCCTACTGCATAATCAACTCAGCTATAGCAGGGGTAGGTGGAATCTGGAAGTGATCAGTCAAGCCAAAGTGAGCCATCATGAGCCAGACATGAGTCAGAAGCTCTCCTCCTCTCCTCAGTTGCTGTGCATGATAACTCCCTTTACAGTTACTAGCTGTATAACACAACATCTCAACCCACACGTCACTTATTATCTCCCACTTCTTCTCCCTACTCTCGATCGCATCCAGCTCTGACGCGAGCCGACACCCGTGGAACAGCACGTACTTGCTCCGGTCTTCCTTTGAGACCGTCAAATTCAGCTCTGTCTTCACCTGATTCCGCAGCAAGTTGGAGGCAGTAGTTAAGTTGAATTTGCACTTCATCCCCTCCTTCATATGTCGCCAAGCACTCGCACAGAATCCTTCATTGTTGGAAGGAGTTGCTTTGTGGTCTGTATCCTCGTGTGCTATGGGCTTGCGGTCGCTGAAGAATTTCATCGCCTCAACATAGGTTTCTTGAAACTTGATGCGTCCGATCACGGTTGGCAGCATCACAGGGTACATGACAAAGATATAGAACATGTATCGAGACAAGCACTTACTGATATTGGATCTTGATTCGATGCCAGAGTTTTTCAAACTGTCTCGGTCATTTGGGTGGCAACACATTTCGGTTGCAATATGCCAAATGAGGATGCATTGGTCGAACTCCAACTCGATGCTCCATTTCAAACTCTCCATATTTAACCTTTTGAGCACCTGGCTTCCTGGGGTGGGCTGGCGGGATTGCATTTGTGTGACATGTGACACTATAAGATTTTTTATCTCTTCGGTCACTTTCTTGTGATGCTTATAGAGGAGTTTCTCGACCTTCTCATCAATGTGCAGAAATTCGAGGATCTGATGGCAAGGGAGGTGCTTCTCTTTAATTGCAAAGCTCAATAGGCTGTATTGAGCCATGTGATCCGACCATCGGTGCCGTTTAGTCAGCGGTTGCAACCAATTGATGAAATCTAAGACTGCAAATTTCTTTTCCTTAATCAACCAACAAGCCGTCTTGTCAGAGAAAAGAAGAAAAACCAAAGCATAAATCTCCAGGAATATGGCCACCGCTAGCAGTACAAAGGTCAAACAAAGATCAGCCACTAAGCAATGAGGATGCTCGATCAGGATGAAGAGTACCAATACGATGCAGATTGAAACCAATCCAGTTATGCGACGAGCCAAGCCCCAGCTAGTATGGATTGCCTTGGCCTTTGTGTAGAGCAAATCGTACATGATTCCCAATTCAATCTCGATGATCTTGAAGACCGCGAGGAAATTCTTATCCTTGAGCACCGACCTACTTGTGTCACGATCCTCGGAACTCAGCAGGAGATCTGCAAAAAGGCGTTGGAATATTTTGAGCAAGCCTCTGGCCGCAAGCAATTCTCCTTGCTTACGCTTATAACGTTGCTCCAGATCGAGGTCTTTCTCCGGAGACGAAAGATTGGCACCATCCACAGTGTTTTCCACAGTCACGTCACGGACCTCGATCACCACGTGCGGTATGACATCATAGCCCTCGGCCTCCATCAACTTATGTTGCTCCAATATCTTGGAAAATTTGGGAGGTGGGTCGGGGATGGAGTCCCTAAACTGCTCACTGCTGGCGGCCCAGAGCACATAAACCCTTTCGCCATACTTGACGAGCCCGGCGAGAATCATAATGATGGTGAGGATGGATATATTTGGGCCGGTCCACGCCATCAGGAAGATATAAAATGTCACTCCTGCTTGGGTGACTAGTGCCAACAAGTGCCTCAGCCAGAGCTCATTGTCTTCCAGGGCATATGCTGTTATGGTGTCGGGGCCTCCTAAGTGTAACAAGAGGAATGGCGCCCAGAATGCGTTCAGTTGGGTGTCTGCGTCTGCATCTGCATCCACACTTTGGCTGTTTAACTTTGTGAGCCTGTTTGTGATTATGCCGAGCGCATAGATCGCGACTGAATCAGCCATTAGGTAGGCCAGCCAAACAAACGCCCTGAGCAAGGCAGAGTGGATGTATTTGCGGCGATTGCCCATACAAATGAGCAGAATTTGGAGGGTGAGGCTGAGGAGAACGACACCACGGAGCTCCCACTCTTCCCACAGCTCTCTGAAACGCGAAGAGAAGACCGGCATCACCTGCATCCTCTTCACAACAATGCCGCTACTCAGAGCAGCTGAGATGCAACGCTTCTATCAGCAAAAGAATGATGATGAAAGTACATTGCTCATAAAAGGAGAATGATGTGAATATCAAATTAGTGAATACGCAACTCGCAAAAATGATCAACGATGTTAAGCTATAGAGACATATTTCACTGTATGACCTAATCAAAGGTTGCGCACTAAAATCTTAAGTAACTGTTGGAATTCGTGATCCAATTTCTGACATGGAATTCTCCAATCCAATCTAGACAACTCTAGTGGACGTGAGAAACAAACAATGAAAAGACAACCAACAAGCTGCCAACTTGTATGAAGACATCCACGCCATCTCTTATGTGTTCTAGAACTCTCCATCTTATAGCTATTTGTAGTAGAGAACTGTGGAGACTTCCTCCACCGACTTTGGCAGCTTATATAAAGGAGCAAGTGCTCCATGTTTTGGGTGGGAGCTAACCATAAAAACCACATCATATAGCTCCCTCACCAACACCTCCTTCAACTATTGTATAACCATCTTTATAAGCTAGTGAAACTATCTTTGTCCCATAAACCTTCTCAAAATATCATATCCTTGTCCATCCTCTGTCAAATATAAACTATACCATGCTTTCGCGCACATTTAAATTCTAACAGTAACCCTATGAACATCGGTGAGACAATTTGATCTTTCCTTGCTGCTTTAGAAAATTCACCGCCTTACAAGTTACTTACATGGTTTCTTCAGCTCATACATTTGAGAACAAAAGAAATTCTTGAATTCTTTCTTCTTCCTTTTTTTCTTTTTTTTCTTTTTTGGTGTAAATTCTGGCATTCTTTCTACCTTCAGTTGTTTTTGTTTTCCTTTTTTTCTTTTCAGCTTTTTTGAAGTCATCTGCAGAACACAAGTCTACTGTACCCAAAAAAAAAAAAAACTTGGACATCCAAAGCCAAAACAAACTATATGTAGCTCAAAGTTCACTGAAGCAGAGATGAGATGAACGTCAAGCAGAGATGAAATGACTGTCTTTTACTTACCGATAACTGGCAATATCATCACTTGATGGTGAAAATGTTGATCGACCGGTTCAAAGAAACATCGGTCTTTTGTAACAAGGATCTGTTATGTTTGAGAGAGAGAGAGAGAGAGAGAGAGAGAGAGAGAGAGGGTCATGGAGGACGAGGACTGATACCGAGGTATGTGAACCAGGCAAGCAAGCGGACAGTACAATGATGCAGGTAAGTAAGCTCTCTCTCTCTCTCTCTCTCTCCCTCTCTCTCTCTCGACTCTCCGTGTCTTGAAAAGTCAAAGATGTTGAAGGAAAACAGAGGGAACACAAAATAGAGAAATGATTACGTGATGTGTGGTTCTCTCTCTCTGTCAAGATTTATAGGCTAAACTACGAGTAGATAAACATTTTGCTAATGCCGAGTGTGGTTCACTCTCTCTCTCTCTCTCTCTCAAGATGCATAGGCTAAACTACGAGTAGATAAACATTTTGCTAATGCTTTAATAGATTGAGATTGAAAAAGTAAGGAGTGAAGAAGTCTTGGTCTTTAACAAAGGACGTCAAATTTGGCAACACAATTTAATCGAACGAGGTACAATTTCATTTTGTTAATTTTGAATGCCTTTTCTAATTGCAGCCCCTAATTGCGAGTGAGAATAAACAAGCACACGTGTGTGGTCCCGATCTTGAGTCATAGTTTCTCCACACCACTTGTGATCTAAAGGCTCGAGATTGGTAAGCCCGTCATTGTAGCCCTATTTTTATGCTACCAGTCAAGAAGTTTTCTTAGACAAAATATGTCGCAACCAAACAACACAGCCCGAGCTATTCAAAGCTTTCTAACTATTAAGCCACATATCATTATTGGGAAATATGATTTGTCTAACATTATATCAGAATATAGGTTAATGGTTCAAATCCTAACACTCTCATTTTGCTCCTGCTTATTATTAATGTTATCATGCCTATATTCCTATTCTGCTATTGATTGTGTTAAAGAGGTGCCGTCCAAAACCTGTCTTGCAGATGTAACACAGCCTTAAACGCTAGAGGAAGTACTAAGTTAAATGCTGAAATACATTATTGGCTCATTTACTAACAGCTTTACAATCAACTATGCTCTAGTTGAATGTGAAAAACAGAATCAACCTTTGTTCTTTGAAGTATCAGATCGACTTGATTTACGTAGATAGAACTTGCAGAAAACTTTACTTCTGTAGAACATACTAATAGACCAAATTGGATCCGAATAACGAAATTCTACCTGCGCTCCATGAAGAGAAGAAAAATTATCTACAGTTTCATGGAATCATTAACTAGCATATTGTTTCCAAATTTGGACTTTCAGTTACAACGGCGAAGACATACCCGTGGCGAAGCTGTTAGTGTATGCTGGCTACAAATTTCCGGCACGTTTAGGACAATCAAGCTCCAAAGACTACATGAGGTTGCCTTCGTGGTGAAAAGTGGAGATGGCAGTGGGTGGAACGTTCAGTGAACTTAAACCTCCTCTACCGGATAAAACCACGCAGGGACGCATTGAAGAATTTGTTGGGTGAAGCCGAAGGGTGAATGGATAGACATCCCTGTTGGTAAATTCATGACTTCTCCGGAGAATGTTGGCGAGATAAGATTTTCCTTCTCCGAAACGGATGACCATTGGAAGTCCGGACTCCTTGTCAAAGGTGTTGTCCTTCGACCACAGGATTAAGCATCGAATCCGTCAAAAAGCTTGGATATGCAACATTCCCTGGAAAGAGAAAAAAAACAGAAAGGTGTGTTTGTCTAGTGAACTCTTTAGTACTCAACAAGTTTCTGTTGTTTCATCAAGATGAAGTGCTTGGTGGAAGCGATTTCTCTGATTAAATGAATGTTCTGGTTTGTCTTATCTAACTGTAGCTATGCTTGACTGGGAGTGTGAGTCACGTAGAAATATTTGTCTACCGCCACAACATGCTGTCGTTCCTTTTAGATTGTCATCAAACGATATACGTCCCGGAAAAGAACCAAACTTGAGCTGTGGCCCTTTGGGTTCTCTGAGGTTGAACTAACGACTAAGGGTGTTTGTTGCGTTTTTATCCTTTTTGTTTTCTGTTTTTGTTAAGGAATAGAAAAGAATGGAAATCCATTTGGTAATGTCAATTAATTTTCTATTCTCTAGAATAAAAAATGGCGGGGGAATAGATTTGAAACATAAATAAGAAGTAGAAAAAAGTAATTTCCTATCCTTAGAAACAATTTCTAGAAATAATTTTCTTTTCTTTTTTTCCTTTCTTCTTCCTTGGCCGCCGCTGCCTTGCTGTCCGGCCATTGCTGGCCGTTGCTGACGACCGACCATCGATCGCTAGCTGCCAATGACTATCGACCACTGACCGCCACCAACTGCTGCAATTTGGCCTCTCGGCAA
Source organism: Eucalyptus cloeziana (assembly GCA_014182715.1). Taxonomy (NCBI): domain Eukaryota; kingdom Viridiplantae; phylum Streptophyta; class Magnoliopsida; order Myrtales; family Myrtaceae; genus Eucalyptus; species Eucalyptus cloeziana. The sequence continues at coordinate 22,151,155 of CM024641.1, read as the reverse complement.
TGGCGGCAAAAACTACAATGGTCAGTGGTAGCGGAAGAATAAGAAAAGAGAAGAAATCTTAAAAAATTATTAAAAACTTAAAAAGTTCTACGTTACAAAAAAAATTTGTAGATCGTACCAAACACATTCATGTACTTTTTCCATTCTGAGAATAAAAATTTTGTGTAATTACAAAAAACGTTAGTTTACTCAGAAATTGTTCTAATGAATAAAAATAGAAAAAGACTATTTCTAAAAAGAGATTATTTGCCAGAACATAAGTATTATCAAGTATTATTAAATGGACCCTAAGAAACGTGAACTACGAAAAGTGATTGATAGGAACCATGAGAGACTTGTTACATCAAATCTTCTCATATTGATAGTTCTTTTCTTCTTTTTTTCTTCTTTTTTTTAACGGCTTGTATCCGTGAAAGTACACCAATTTGTCTAGACTAGAACACATCTAAAGGGTGAAGTTTAAGGATATATAGAACAGTGAATAAAAATTTATTGATTCGTCTGTTCAAACAAAAATATCTAGGCATAGAATTTGATAATGTTCTCGTCCGTTTAAGTAAGCTCATTCCCTTTTTCTGGGGCTGAAGGTTCTGTCAATATATCTCTCGACCGATGGATCTCTCTCGATTTCAAATCCTCAATTGTCATCTCCTTCTTCAGCCTCTGAGTAATGGCTCCCCAAAGCATCACGAAGTACTCGTAAGGTAATTGGATTATACAAATCAACACGAGCTGCCCACTATTCTCTTGCGCTCCAAAGGGCCATATGAAGTCGATCTTACTCAACTTCCTGAGGCTTCAGCAAGTGAAAGCGTTTCTCTAACCCAATAAGTCAGAGAAACTGGAGGATCCACAACTGCTAGCACCGCACGACCATCTGCAACAGAGGGAAGGACACCATCTGCAAAAACGCCTCAGATGATGAATGACCTGGGGAAAAGAGAATGGGCATTGATACCAAGAGGGCGTCGTGTAATGTTAATTCATCCCACACGTAACCGAACCTCCGAACCTAATATCTTCTTGTACTTAGGTCGTTGACTTTCTCATCACTGCTTAATCCCTTAGATATCTAATCGACTTTGTTCTTTTGAACTTATTAGTGGTGACTCTAATATGATATTTAACTTCATGATAAATTTTGTGTCCCCTAGATTACCTATGTCTAGGTATAGGAAGATGGCAGGAGCCTAGGTGCTACTAGCTGGCGAACTCCAGTTTGCAAGTTCAAGGTGCTACAATGACATGCATGACTAATTGTGAGGGAAATTGTTTTTCAATATGAGCTATTTTTGGCTCATGAACCTTGTTTATTGACATAGCAAGGTAATCGTATAAGAAATTAAGCTTGTTTGAACTGGAAATGAAGTATTTACATTCATTTAGTGACAAACTTGATCTTGAGACTTGGATCATCCAAGGCACGTTAGCATGGTTTCCTTCTCCAATTCGAATTGGATTTGAAGCCATAACTTCTCTTCAGGAGATGGATAACTTGTCGTATATCACATTGTCTTTCATTGTTGATTTATATATGAATCACATTTAATAAAATTGTTGGTAAGTTTACCAACAAAATACTGAGAAATCAGGTGATGGATAACTTGTTTTAACAATATGTATTTGACACTAACTCTTTTAGAAAGTTATGAACAAACTACTTTACTCTTGCAGAGGTGAAATGTCACGAGATAAATGAAGTTTCTTATAATGACTATATTTTTTTACACGAGAATTTTCATTTTCCTTTTGAAAGATGATCTCCTAAAAATTAGGTCTAGTTACTTTTGATATGATTTGTTACAAAAAAAAAAAAAAAATAAATGAAAAAATAAAAAAATAAAAATTTTAAAAACCTTTCGAGCTGCTATATGATGTAAATTCCCTTACCTTACGATGAGGTGAGGTCATCAGACCATAAAAGCCTACACTTAGATGTTCCAAATCGTCAAGATCGGATCATATTCCTGGGTCATAGTTTGTGTTACTATGCTAGATTGTATGTTTACCAAGATATATAGTAATACACGTGGTTGCAGTAAGGTATCATAAATTAGAAGGGGAGCTTCTACAACTACGAAGTTGCTGCGCACCTAAGAAGTGAACCACCTCTATTCACTATTGCAAGTATAAGAACGTTTGAATTGCTCGTCTCTAACATTTATAGATGGATACACTCATCTCTTTTCACAAAAAGGAAATTTTTTTTTATACTTGAAAGTAAAATAAGGACCTCGAAGGGAGCCCCCGTTATTATCTTCGTGATAGATTCGCTTGTGAGGACTCTTAAGTTAATTGGGCCTCAAGGTGGGTACACTAGTAAAAGCGGTGCATATTGAAGAGCCCGGCCCGACTCAGGTTAGCCTGGCACTGATTACAGCTGAAAAAAGGAACATGGATAAAAACCAGGAGCTATGAGATACAAAATGGGCCTCGTAGCTCAAATTGCAACAAGGTACGTAGAACAGATTAAGCCTGGATTCTGCAATATTCCTGATCAAAGCATTGAAAGAGCACATTCCAATTCCTGAACTTGGTAAGTTTCAATATGGACATTGGCCACATTTGATTTTGGTTGAGTTTACAATTAAACTCCCTATGAAATTTCTTTTCTTGCTTGACTGTTGTATATGAACAAGGGAATTTCTGGCGTAAATCACCACTTAGGAGTTGTATTTTGCTCATGATGTTACACAAATCATGAGATAATCACCACCAAATTTTCTCAATTGCACTTGCATGGATCATTTATTCCCTCTCTTCAAATGATTCTTGCCTGATCTTTGGATGTGGGTCAGCTTTCATATGACCTCTAAAGCAGCATAATAGGCTATCAACAGTGGAAGGGATGCCAATGTGCCACATACCACCCTACAATAATTAAGTGTAGATGGCTTCCTTAGAAAATTGAAAGTTCATATTGGTGAACATTATGAATGGAACTCATTTGAATGAATTCAGAGAACAGACGAGGTGCTGAGAACACTTGGGATGTAATTTGTATTCTTTCGCAAAGATGAAAGTTGTAGGCAGCTGTTGCAGTGCTAATTGCAAAAGGGAAATTGCAAATCACTTTTCTTGATCAATAGTAGTTAAATACATTTAACAAGAAGTAGAGCTATAGTTTGAAAATCGTTTCACTAGGCTCAATAGTGGTCTATGTTGGCGGGTTTAGAATATGAGCTATTGATTGTTTGAGTTCATAATGTGAAATGAATCTAATAGAATCACATGGTTGAAGATACGCAATGGACTTAATCTCCTGTATGACAACGATTTGGAGAACGTCGCTGCGCAATCCCATGACGAGGGAACTCGCGGCCATTAGAGCTGGTCCAGCAATAAACCTCAAGATGATTCCCAAAAATGTCTTTTTCATGCCTCAAGCCATCACCTTTCTCTGCATTACCATGAATGTACCTGCACCCATGTGAAATGAGCAAATATAAAATTCTGCTCTTGTAAATGAAAGTTACTCGGTATAGTTTCTCCTAGACATAGACCAGACCTTCTTGTAACATGCCTACTCATGTTTCTAATTCAAGCTATATCCCTACTTACCGATGTTGAACATAGCAGTTTCCTAACCCAGCTCTAGATAGAATCTGTATGGATCCTTCTATAATGCCCAGCATTTTCACTTTGAACCTTAAAAAAGAAGTAGTTATGTGAGTTGATGGACGTTCGGTGACAATCTGACATTGCTAGCTAAATCAAAAGGCTTCTCTTGAATTCCAAACCTGTGAGCTATTACTGCCCAAGCGACGCCAAGAACGCAAGCATACACGCTGGGATTCAAAGCCAGTCCAATTTTGACGGCGATCCACAGTCTCGGTCTCATGTTCTTGCTCTCCACGGCCTCGGCCATTCCCTCAGCATCTTTCTCGATCGGCACTGAATCACCCGTTCTCGCGCTCGCTGGAGAAAAGTCCATCCCTATGTTCCAAAACTCGAGAAAACATAACAGAAGCGGAACCCACAGAGTGACTTGTACGATCGATAATTGAACCACAAGATCCACACCCACCTGATCATGCATTGGTCTCACTATCGGTATCCCGATAACTGGGAGATTAGCCAAGGTAAGCGAGGAAAAGGTGGTGATGCGTCTGCTAAAGTCCACTTTGCTGCTGCATTCGGCACAAAACACAAGCATCAGGAAAGCAAGTGTTGAGAATTACTGATCCCCAAAAACAGATTCGACACTAAATCGAACCCCTAAAACGAATGCGAAGACGAGGCCCAAGAACAAACAAACACGAATCACCGATCAAAGGCACACCACCGGATCGAGCGTACCTTTGTCCACAAACTAAACACTGATGTTGCAATTCGAGGAGGGAACAGGACACCTTTGTTCTTCGAAGGAGAATTCTTTTCTTCGGGGGAGAAAGCGGTAGGAGAAGATGTGATGAAACAAAGAGAGCGTATTCTCTTGTTCTCAAAAATATGTAACTTCACTTCTGTTGGAATAATTACTTCTTAGATTTCCCTTTATCTATTATAACTTTCTCCATGGGCCCTCAACTCACGGCAAGGCCCATGACAGGCCAACTTCGGCCCATCAAAAGGAAAAAATCCATCATCTCCCACTTGCACATGGTGGGCCAAAACCAACATGGGCGGACGGGCCCTATTTAGGCCCATCAATTGAAAATCCATCAACTCTCACTTGACATGGTGGGCCGAACAGAATCCTCTTTTCCTCACTGCAACATTCATACTAGTAAATAGTCCATGCGACCAGCATACTTTGAGAGCTCGTTGCCATACATCTATTAGGAATATATAGCAGCTCATAATGGGCATCACATTTCGAGTAAATTTAGTATGCAGTACCCTAGATCAATCGATCACATTTATATCTATCTTGATCTATTTTAAACAATGATATATATATATATATATATATATATATATATATATATATATTGTATTCATAATTATGATTATCCCAAAGACAGTCATAATTGGTTAACCAGTAAATACAAAACTACAATGTGATTCTCCAAATTCGATCTTCCATTTTCCTTCAAACTCTCAATTTCAGTTCAACTTGCTTTTCTAGAAATGTCCCATTAGATCGAATCAATTCATGATCATTGGCAACATCCTAAGATAGCAATCACTGAACATAAATCTTGAGAATAAGTAAGAGTCATGAGGGCACTAAATTGAGGGACTCTTTTCCTCAAGAGTCTCACACGACATAAAAATTGATATCAAACTTTTGCCACTCTTTTTTGTCGTTTCATGCATACGTAGTATGAAATACGTATTATGGTATTAACTCATTTCCCATGAAGCGTATATCTACATCTTTAATACCGTACAGATGATAGTTCAGACATACCCAATGTCTAACTTGAGTTCACATATTTACTCATACACAGAATTCATCAGAACTCACATATGGCATCTTAGAAAGATAAAGTACAATATGTGGGGTATTTTACTTTCGGACATAGTAAATATTATGTCATCATCTTAACACTTAGTTAAGGCGACATATTTAATTTAAGCTACAAGCTCTCGATTATCACATAAATAATAAGCTTAAAAACCGTCTTATCTCTATTTATCACACAGTAAATAGAGGCGATTACCCGTGTGAGTGGGCTAATCTTTTATCTGTCTGACATACTTTATCAACTTAATATAATGCACTGAGCATTAAGATGCATAAACATCAAACAAAAAATTCACAGGCATTAATAATGAAAAAACGCAAATTCATTAAATGTAAACACTTCAGGGAAATTACAATATTCAGTACATCAGCCTCTATGCAATCCTAGAGATTTTACATGACCACAAAACACATCTCTAGGTATTGACTTTGTCATAGGATCTGCTACCATTCTATGCGTAGATATATACTGTAAGTTCACATCTTTTCGTGCAACTATATTCTTGACAAAATTATACTTTATATCTATATGTTTGGTCTTGCCATGATATTTTGGATTTTTGGTGTACGCTATAACTGCATGGCTATCACAATTAACCAAAAAAGGATTTGCAGCATACCCAATAACACATAAATGATCCAAAAATCTCTTAAGCCAAACTCCTTCTTGTACTACTGCTGATAATGCCATGAACTCAGCTTCCATTATGGACAAGACTATACACGTTTGTTTCTTATTACTCCATGATATGGCGCCATTATTCAGTAAAAAAGCAAATCCAGAGATAGATTTCCTTTCATCTAAATCTTCTCCCCAATCAGCATCCGAATAGCCTTCAAGTTGCAGATCATTTCCTTGGTAATTCAGCTTATAATCAGTAGTTCCCTTCAGATACCTCAGTATTCTTTTAACGGCCTTCTAATGTGCTTGACCTGGATTGGATTGGTATCTACTCACCATTCCAATTGCAAAACATATGTCGGGTCTTGTACACATCATAGTGTACATCAAGCTCCCAACAGTACTAGCATAAGGAACATGTTTCATTTGTTCCTTCTTTTGTAGAGTCCTTGGACACAGTCTATGGCTCAATCCTTCACCTTTTGCAATAGAAGTATCAATGGGTTTACAATCTTTCATACGAAATCATTCAAGAACCTTATTTATGTATGTTTCTTGCGAAAGAGATAATGATCTCTTCGAACGATCTCTTGAAATCTTAACTCCAAGGATGTATGCAGCCTCACCCATATCTTTCATCTCAAAGTTGGAAGATAACCAACTCTTAACAGTATTAACAAACTCCATATTACTTCCAGCAATTAATATATCATCAACATATAATGATATGATCACAAATTGATCTTTGGATCTTTGGATCTTTTGATATATACACAATGATCCTCATCAATCATTGTAAAATCATATGCCATTATGGCATTATGAAAACGTATATACCACTGTCTTGACGATCGCTTAAGACCATATATCGATTTCAAAAGTCGACATACCTTTTCTTCTTGGCCTTTTGTAATGAAACTAACAAGGTTGTTCCATATATATTTCCTCATCCAATTCTCCATTGAGAAAAGCAGTCTTTACATCCATTTGATGTAATTCAAAATCCATACTTGCAACTATTGCCAGAATAATGCGAATCGAGGTAAATCTCACAACAGGAAAAAATGTTTCCTCATAATCAATTTCTTCCTGTTGATTATACCCCTTCGCCACAAGGTGAGCTTTATGTCTCTCTATCGAGCCATCAACTTTACGCTTTATTTTGACAACCCACTTGTTCCCAATAGCTTTGCGTCCTTTTGGAAGATCAACCAGTTCCCAAACATGGTTTGACTTCATTAACTCCATTTCCTCTCCCATTGCATGCATCCATTTTTCCTTACTAGGGCAACTTAGAGCCTCATGTATATTTCTTGGCTCATCCTAATCTTGTGGGGCAATCATAAAAGTTTCTCCTTCAATGTCAAAACGTCGACGGGGAATACTTTTGCGATTTGTTCGCCATATAGGAGATTGTACACTTTGCACATCATTCCCCATTATGCTCCCACTATGATTAGATAATGATGATGTCGTCTCATCATGTGGTTGTAATTGAGAATGAGTTGAATTCAATTCATCACTTCTCATATTACTCCCACTTGGACGAACTCCACTAATATCATTATCTTGATCCAATGTTTCAAATAGGGAGTAATCTGCACCTATTTCGCATTTCTTAGGAAATTCATTCTCTAAGAATGTGACATCCCGTGATTCAAATTCAGTTATACTCTCACTTTCCTGCTCATCTATGAACACATACTCTTTCGAGTGTTCGAAGTATCTTATGAAAATACTTTTCTTTCCTTTGGGACCCAATTTTCCCAAACTTGTGAGAGGGCTCATGAGTATAAGCAGCACAACCCCATGACTTAAGAAAACTTAAGTCTGGTTTTCTACATGTCAATAACTCATATGGAGTAGAAGTAACTGATTTGGAAGGCACCCGGTTAAGTATATAGGCAGCAGTTAACAATGCATCACTCCAAAAAGTGATGGTAAGTTAACATGCGCCATCATGAATCTATCCATTTCCAGTAGGGTTCTGTTTCTTCTCTCCGTAACATCATTTTGTTGAGGAGTATATGGAATAGACAACTATCTTTTTATTCCTTTTTCATCACATAATTTTCTGAACTCATCAGATAAATATTTTCGACCTCGATCGGATCTCAATGCTTTTATTTTCTTGTCTAATTGATTTTCTACCAAGTTTATAAACCTTTTGAAATAACTTAATGCTTTAGATTTATGAGAAATCAAATAGACATATCCGAATCGAGTATAATCATCTATAAAAGTGATCAAATAAACAGCCCCATGCCTTCCTCTCACATTCATTGGACCACAGACGTTAGAATGGATTAAATGCAGAGGAAATTTAGCTCTTTTACCCTTTCCAAATGGTTTCCTTGTCGTTTTCCCTACTAGGCAATGCTCACATATGGACAAATCGACTTTTTCAATGTTGCCCAACAAGCCCTCTTTGGCTAGTCTATTCATACGTTGTTGGCCAATATGACCAAGTCTAGCATGCCACACTTTCACATCATTATCATATGAATTAGGAGACGTGAGAAGGGAATAACAAACATTTGCATTAACATAGTCAATATCTAATACAATGAAACCATCCAGAAAATAACCATGACCATAGAAATTTGTATCCAAAAACAAATCCACACCTCTATTATGGAAGTTCATATTAAAACCTAGCTTGACCAACACTAAAACAGACACTAAATTCCGACGAATCTTCGGAGCATACAATACATCATGTAGGAATAAAGTGCGTCCACCACGCATGTTCAGTTGGCAGGTGCCAATTCCTTTTACTTCAGCTCTAGAGTTGTTTCCCACATAGATCCACTTAGTTTCAGTTGGTACTCGTCGGAATTCCACGAAGGATTCTCTATCCTTCGCTACATGGTCTGTCGCTCCTGAATTTACAGTCCACAAAGGATTAGACTTAGTAAAAAATACAGAACTTAACATTTATGCAAAGTTCTCAAAAGCACAAGGGATGTATACCTTTTTTGGCTCACGACAATCGCGAGCATAGTGACCCTTCTTGTCACAATTGTAACACTTCACCCTTGTCAGTTTCTTCATTCGAGGACATTTTCCTCTGTCATGTTGGTCAACCTTTGGCTTCTTCCCTGAAGGACCTGCTCCCTTGCCTTTCCTTTTATCGAACCAGTTAGGACGTTTGCGCTTGGAGCTCGAAGCTCCATGTGAGCTAGAACCAGCATGATAAATTTCAGCTTCCGGCTTAGCCACCAAGAGGCGGTCCTCTTCCAGCTCAAGATGACGCATTGCATCCTCAAAGGTTTTGATATTCTTATTATGGGTCAAGTGCACCTTCATATGCTCCCAACTCTGAGGCAAGAAACGAATCACTGCTTGCATTTGTTGTGACAGCCCGAATTTTCAGAATTTGTTTTCGATTAAATAAATCGGGCATTTCATCGATGCGCCAATAGTGCTATTTTCTGAGCTGATCACTCACGAGATAACTGGTCTATCTGGGGAAAACAATTAAGGAATCTAAATGCAATAGACTTGAGAATTCGAACATGAATCGACTGCTTGACCGTGTCGGTCTACAAGGGTTATTGCGGCACTGTCAGAATCGATCAGAGATCATAGATAGGTCGATTTGGCCGAGATGTGTGATCAGAATGTGGGTGATTCCACTTGGTTTCAAAAATCTCACCGATCGGCACTAAATTGATTTTCTGACATTTTGGGTACCCTATGTCCGTATTTGAAACCTTGAGATTTTCACGACAACCGAGAGTCGCCAATGTGTCGGAGATGTACGTTGTGACTCGAGACAAATCGATCACGGGTCAATTGCACCAAAAATTCCTAAAAACTACCCGGTAGACTAGGTCACACTAATAGCACGCCAGATTGAAATTAACCACTTATTTGAACCCGATTTCAGAAATTGAAAGTTCTGTGGTGTCACGAGCTATATTAGGGACGTCGACTCATCCTTCGAGAAATTTTGAGAGATTCCGAGATTTTTACGGAAATCCGATTTGGACGTCGCGGAAAATAAACGGAAATTCGGATTGGCCAAATTGAAGAGATTTTCGACTTGCAAATCGAACTTTATGGTGAAGGGGACTTGTAGAATTCATGTGGGCTTTTTCTACGTCAAAATTGGACATCAAATGAGGAAATTTGTTGAAGAAATTGTAGACCAAAGTGTAAAAATTCGGAGCTAAGAAAAGGGGTGCATTTTTGGCTTTAAAAATTGGATGAATTGGTGGATATTCAAAGCAAGAAAGTAATAGGGGGAACATTGGATATTTATGCAAGCTAAAGAGGGGACCAAGCATTCAATTTTCAAGATAACCTTTCTTGACTTTTGTTCTCTCTCTTCCTCCTTTCCACTTGTGTGAACCATCCCCTCCGTTGCCGACTTCCCTCTCTATGTTATCTTTCATTTTCTTTTTATTTTTCTCTAGCTGCCGCAAGCCTCTTCCTCTTTCTCTCAATTGGTAATTCCTCTGCCCATTCTCCACCATCTCTTGCTCTCCACATCCGCAAGCCCTGTTTCTTCTTTTTTTTGCCGAGTATTGACCAGCTCATCTTCTCCATAATTGACCGCAGCAGCCCACGTTTTCTGCCCCTTAGTCCACCTGCCCGTGTTTCCTCTTCGCCAGCTTGAAGACCCCAGCTTCTTTGCCCACGATTCCACCGAATTCTTCTACAACAGCCCAACCACCGAAGCCCTGTTGGTTTCGCCCTCTCCACGTGCGATAGCCCCACTCACGAAGACCTGCCACGTTCAAGTCTTCACTTCGCTTGGTCAACAAGCAGCAGACACCCTCGACGTTGGCTTCGAAGACTTCGACTCCTTTCGCTGCCGCGCATCCACCGAGCTCTCCCTGCTCCCGAAGACACCCATCTCATCATTCCACTCATCGAAGCCACAAGCCACCGAAGTAGCTTCATCCTCGCACGTCTTCAGCCCAGGCGGTCCTCTTCTTCAGCCCACGGATTCAACGAGTTTGGCCTAGCATCTCAGTCAAGTTTCGAAGCCCATTTGCAAAAGCAAGCCAGCCTAGTTTAGTCTTCTCTCCAGCGCTTTGCAGCCCAGCTTTTGGCCCAACTTTCAGTAGAAATTCAGGCCCAACAGAAGCCCATTTAGTTCAGCCCATTTCCAGCAAGTTGGTTCGGCCCAACCTTCAAGTAAGTCAGGCCCACAAGAAATTCAGCCCGCGAATCAAGTAAAGCCTAGCCGAGTTGAAAACAAATCTCAGTTGGGCTGAGATTTGTTGAGCCCATTTTAGGCCCGGTCCAAAAGTTCGCCACACATGCCGAAAATTAAGATTTCGGCCGCCGTCGCGTCGTCGTCATGATGAACCGGTTTTCGCGATACACCGGTGAGTTTATTCTCTAAACTCTTCTTAGTAGGCATTGATGCTAAGAGGTGTTTAGATTTATTTAATTAGGAATTAGGTGGTTAGTTAGATTAAATTAGTGATTTAATTATTTAATTAAGCATGTGAGGTGGTTAGTATGGTTGAGCTAAGGCCTATTTAAATTGTATTATTTATCTAGAAGGGTTCGGGAATTTTCGAGGTCCATATTGGTATTTAATTTAATAATTTTGGCCTAGGTTAGTATTTTTATAAATTAAATTGAATTAATTAATTAATTTTCGAAATTAATTATTTATTAATTATTTTCCGAAATTAGGCCGGGATAGCCGGTGATCGAATTTCGTGCTGATTGCAATGGTGTGGTTAGTTTCTGCAAATGAGTGTTAAATTATGCAAATTGAGTAATGATTGGATTTTGGTATTTAATTCCAAAATTTGTGAATTTCAATATTTACTCAGAAAATCCCGGGTGTCGGATTTTAACACCGAAAATGATTTTATATACTATATAAAATAGTGGGATTTTAAAAACAAAGAATGTCAATTTTTCTAGGTCAAGTTGACCGTGTACCCACACACGACTATTTTCATGCGAATTTCTAATACAAAGAAAAAGGCCAGGTTCACCATTTTAATTGAAGCATTTGAGTGCAATGCATGGTGCCCTGGGCCATATTTGAGTGATCGTGTGATGACAATGAGAAATCGTCCTGGGCTATTGAGCTGGACGTTATCCCTATTTGGGATACCCCTTGTTAAAAGGAAGCGGTTCGATAGATTACGGGACCCTATGCTCCTTCGGGAAAGGCGTCGGAAGTGACGTGCCGTGCTCAATGGGGTGAGACGAAGCACTGGCAATGCCAGAAGACCGCCGAACTGAGAGTAGGCCATGCTATATGCCGAGATCAAAACTAGGAACGCATGATGATTTGAGTATTATGTTCCAATTAATTGAGCTTGAGTGATGCTCTGATTTATAATATGAACTGTGTTGACCTGCAGGGTGGAACTGAGACGAGGTAAGTCTCCTTGATTGTGTGATTGCGTGCTTAGGATGCTTCTTAGTATCTTTCCCTCCTAGTTGAAGTTTAGAGCTTAGACTTGCTGAGACATTGTCTCACCTTGGTTGTGTATAACCACTTTCGGGGTCATCGAGTGGAGGACTGGAGAGAGAGGAGGTAATTTGAAGTATAGGTCGAATAGGACCGCTTCTTTTTGGAGAACAGTCTTTTGTAGTCTTTTGACTATAAACTCTTGTACTTGACTCAGCATATGTTTATAAAGGCATGTTTGTTTGTGAAATTATTGTTCTGCTTTTCTATCTTGAGATTGTTATTGTCAGGGGATTCTTTTTCGCTTCCGCATGTGCAATAAAGAAAAAGGGTCGGTGACTAGTCCTGGGAAGTTGCAAAATTTTATCGACCAGAGAGGGATGGGTACGCGCTTGGGGTTTGGGGCGTGACACTTGCTGCTCATCAGTCAGGACATGGCCAACATCTTTCAACTCATTTATCATATTTGACATCTTTCTAAGGTGTTGCTTCATGGTCTGACCATGAGGCTTCTTATAAGAGTCAAATCTAATAGTGAGTTGTCTCAGTCTGGTCACCGAAGTATGATCAAACCTTGTTGCCAACGCTTCTCACATTTCCTTGGCATTCTCAAAACGCCTGAACTCTCGCATGACGTCATTTTCCATGCTACTCAGCAACGTAATGCGAGCAAGGGAGTTCTTTCTTTTCCATGCAGCAAAAGCATCCTTATCTCTCTTATGCTGTGCAATGTTTCCTTTTTCAGGTTCTACCATAGTCAGGTTAAGAGCTTCTAGTGCCTCTTGCTCTTCCAGCACATATTGGATTTTCATGTGCCAGATTTCATAATTATCGCCATTGAGCTTTTCACCTTTGTTCAGCTCGGCAACTACGCTCTTTGTGGCTGAAGCCATGGATCTGAACACATCATACATATATGCACGAATAATTAATGCCTATAATTTGTGCATCCATTTTGCACAGACCCATCATATTAATGAACAATTTCAAGTAATGTTTTAGAATCAAAAGGTCACTATGTTTCCAATCATCCTCCAAAAAATCCTAACTTAAAACTATCATTAATATAATTATTTTATGCGAAATGAATTCTATGAAGTTACAAAAACTTCTATGAACTACCCACAGCAGTCAACAATAACAGAAAGCAAATAATATTTGACATCCAATTGAATAATAATGTTTTCACATAATACAACTTATATATTAGTTGCTACATCAACAACAACCAGGTTGAAAACATTACATAAGATGTCTACAAAGCACACTAAATAAAGACCAGCCAAAACATCTAACACCAAGTCAATATGTGAGGAAAGATCCTTTTTTCTTCAATTTCTTGATCTTTTCTTTTGTAACAATCAGGTAATAATCATCTATAAAAGCCATCACAGTACTCCTATATGAAGTGGCTTTGTTGACATCCCATAAACGATTCAACACTCTTTTCCATTCTGGTGGAAGAGTGTTCATGAAAAATTGCACCATCTCAGACTGTGGCATGTGACGACCATTCCATATGACCTTTTGTGTTTTCCCGTTGACTTCAAGAACATGATCAATTAAGTCACCACTCTCCCATCGATAATCAGTCAGCTCAGCTATCAACCTAGAAAGCATTTCCTTTTGTTTATCGGTAATTACGCAAATAGATGTGCGTAACTGAAGGGGAGGCATTGTTTCTGCAATAAATGCAGAACAAATAAGAGATTACATATAATCCACATAGACTTAATTGGGAAAAAAGAAACAAATTCTTTTTTTTTTTTTTCAATCAACGGTCAACGGTCAACAGTCGGTCACGGTCAACGGTCAAGTCAACGGTTAACGGTTAGTCAACGGTCAACGGGTTGGAGTCAATGGGCGGTCAGGTCGGACCGGACGGACCGGTCGGAACGGACAGACCGGTCGGACCGGTCGCCCGGTCAGACGAATCGACCGGCACGTACCACGCGCGTGCACGGCTGACATCACGATGACATCAGCTGGCGTGTGCGTCACACGCGCCTGGGCTGAAACGGCGCATCCGACGCGCCGTTTTGCGCGAGTGCGTCTCATGCACTTGGGCGAAACGACGCGTTCGACGCACGTGCTTGCGGGGGACCAAATCAGCGTGTGCAACCCCGTTCGTTCCGACCGCGCGTGGCAGCGCATTCGGCGGCGATCCGTGACTCGTTTTTCTCGTATCGACGAGAGCTTCATCCCTGCACTATCAAAAACGAATTTCGACTAGCATAAAATCACGAAACAGGGCGAACAGTACGCGGGTGTCGGGTTTTTCCGTCCCCAATCGACCGGCAGCGGCTTTTCTCGAATTTCGACCAAAAATTAATCAAAAGCAATAAAAAGGGGGTCGGGAAATGTGAACTAGGGCTCTGATACCAATGTTGAGAATTACTGATTCCCAAAAATAGATTCGACACTAAATCGAACCCCTAAAACAAATGCGGAAGACGAGCCCAAGAACAAACAAACACGAATCACCGATCAAAGGCACACCACCGGATCGAGCGTACCTTTTGTCCACAAACTAAACACTGATGTTGCAATTCGAGGAGGGAACCGGACACTGTTCTTCGAAGGAGAATTCTTTTCTTCGGGAGAAAGCGGTAGGAGAAGATGTGATGAAACAAAGAGAGCGTATTCTCTCGTTCTTAAAAATATGTAACTTCACTTCTGTTGGAATAATTACTTCTTAGATTTCCCTTTATTTATTATAACTTTCTCCATGGGCTCTCAACTCACGGGCCGGGCCCATGACGGGCCAACTCAAGCCCATCAAAAGGAAAAAATCCATCAGCAAGGAACGTCGAGATAACATCCGCCCCTATGATGGAGTAATTCATCTCGAAGAGATTGGCATGTGCGGCCGTGAACTCAAAGATGAAAAGGGGATGATGAAATATTAGACCATGCGGTTTACGCCGGCGCATTGCTCGGGCTTGAACACGCTCCACTACTTCACAGAGCCGTACTCGAGCATCAGGGCAACGTAGAGAGGCAGCCATCAGGGCAACGTAGAGAGGCACCATGGCTGCAATCACATTGTATGTATCTTCCAAACCAATCATGGTTCGTCTCTATGGAGAATTGTGCTGAGGATGTACAGCACGAGAGGGGGGCTTATGAGGTCATTTATTTCAAGCAGCTGGTCAAGAGCTTATTTTTCACGAATCGCATTCATAAAAAATGACAGACCTCATTTTTAGTAGATCTTCATCTTTCGACAGGAAGTGTAGCTATTATAAATAATTTCATCTATTTTATGGTGCATCACCTTCGTCAAGAGTGAAGTGGGTCTATTTGTAAGGAAAAGCAGGTAAAGGGTTTCAAGTAGTTCGACTGTTCAGGTTGTTAGTGTTTTTTCTTTTGGATAATAACAGATCAAAACCAAACCCCCTACAAACCCTATTCCCCTCAAAACAATAGAAATTGCTATTTTGTTATTCTCTTCTATTAAAAGCATCATAGGTAATTCCTTTTCTTGCCTGAAAAGACCAATAATTGTCTAGACTACTATGGACTTTTGCGAGTGGAACCAAATTTGAAGGCTGGCAGTGCGTGTCTGATTAGATATAATTAAATGTCAATGATATCTGTATTCAATATCTTGCTTTATTTATTAAGTACAAGTTTATATACTTTTAACATATTCATATTCTCTATAATTTATTACTTCTATTATAAATTATACTTTAATTATTCGTAGTGTAATTTGTTAAAAAAAAATAGTTGTTTCGTCATAAACCAATTGAGTATAGATAATTATTTATATAAACCATACATACCGGAAGAGATTGGAGCTAATGACCCAAATTAGGAGAAATTACTAGTCCTATCCACTTAGGATGCCTCGTTAGGTTGCCGAAAACTTGATGTTACGTTGTGGTACCTTAAAAAATTCGAGCTTTTCCCATTAATTATTTGTGTCTGCTAATCACTTTTCTAAATTTCATACTTTGAATTCACATAAATTGATAAATATTCTCGCAACAATAATAACTTTTTAATGATCATCACACTATTAGATAAAGCAAAGAGGACAGCTTACTTTTAGAGAAATGCAATTTTTTTCCTTGTCACGTTATCCTCATTTAATTATGCAAATTGATTGATGAATGGACAAATGTGTAAATTAATAACTTTAATATTTTCTTTCATGTATCATAATTTCAAATTTTGAATCTTTTATATCTTATAAAGTAACCTTATCAGAAAAGTTCATAATATCTTTCTCGTCGACTAACAATCTAAATATTCCTTAATAAGTTGACATTGCAAATTTTTTTATCATAATTTTTTTGACATACACGCAATGCACTTTTTTCTAGTTATTGCAACAAAGATATTGGCATTTGTAAGGAGAGTTATTATATAATGATTAGTGCTTTTGCAGATGTTATGCGCATGTGAAAAGCTTGGTGATTGTCTCGCGACAACGATGAAGTGGAATGTTACAAAATATTTGCAAAATCCGAGAAGAAATAGTTCCTTCCATCAAGGAAATAACATTGGCAAAAGAATTGGCTTTATAGGGTGAAATAGATAAATAAAATCACTGTCACCCCCACCCAAATTTTTTGTGTTTTTCATATCTCATCTCTTTGTCTCTTTTTTTTTTTTAGGGTTATTGAAGAATCAAGGAATATGCCCTAGAGATTAAGAGAATGCAAAACATTTCAACTGAGTTATGATGAAAATGAGAAAGAGAATCGAATAATCGTTCTATGATGAAAATATAATAAATACCTATTTTCGCATGTACATATTAAAAATGAATATTCGATTGGATATGAGGAATATTAATAAAAAAAAATAATGATTAGAATGATTTGAATAATTTGAATAATATTTTTTAAAAATTATTTTTGTATAACTTGAGATAATTAGTCAATGTATTTAAATATTTTCGTAAATTAAGAAAATATTTTTTCATTCATTTATTTTTATAAACTATATGCATTATTTTTAAAAATATTTATTTTTTTGGCGAAATAAAAGAGATCTAAAATTAATAAGGTGATTTTTGAATTCGATTCTTTATGGAAATCGAATCCTGATCTCGACAGGGTCGTCGTCGATCTTTCTGCCCTCGTCGCGAAGCGGAAGGAGCAGAAGGGCGTTCCGAGAAGTCGCAGGCGAATGGGCTCCCGACGGCGGTCCAGCGGTTCATGAGAGCATCCCGCCGCCGCGCGCCGCCTCCCTTCCACCTCCATCTCCTGCTCGCGTTCGCCCTCGTCGCCCTGCGCGGCCCGGTCGCGCACCTCCCCGTCGCGGGCACCCCTGGAGGCGGCGGCGACTCCACCCCCGCCCCTCGCCACGGCGGCCGCCGCGATCGCGAGATCTCGCGCCGGAGCGACCTCGGAAGCATGTCCAAAGCCCGGGTTTACGCCGACGTCAACGTGATCCGGCCCAAGGAGTACTGGGATTACGAGTCCCTCGCGGTGCAGTGGGGGTAATCGTCGTGATTGTATAGGGGTTTCGGTTTCGCTCATTTGAACTGTCGAATGGTGGATAGCTTGAGCTTTCGATTCGGTGTTTGGCGATGGATTAGGGTCTGTGGAGTTCTCGCGTGAGGGATGATGTCAGCGATGTCTAGTTTCGAATCCGAACGAGTTCGTTTCGCCGAGAGCCGATTTGTTTGTGTACCTTTTGATATGCTGCGATCAAGATATTGCTGGTGGCTTTTCGCATTTTAAAATAGCGTTAGGGTGTTTTCGACTTGATAATCTGGCGTGACGATGCGGAATTACAATCTTGTCTAGAGAGAGATTGTAGTGTTTGAAACAGTTGTTTAAGTATTTTCAAAAATCGAAATTTGAGCATCAAGTTTTTTTTTTCCCGCAAAGTTCTGGACTTCCCTGTTGAGAGAAATTGACACTGTTCTTTTGTTTTTTTTTAACCACATTGCAATGCTTTCGGTAACATAAAAGATTCAATTGCTATCCGTTTTATCCTTTAACCTGTTTTATGCCATGTGATCTCGGGTTTTCATGTTTGATTCTTTATTAATTGCAGGTCAACACTTGCTGTAGTTGGCATGATTTTAAGATTTTTCTATGTTATTATCATTGGCACGAACATTGTTAACATCAAGATTTTTGGGCTTGTCAGTTGCCATTTGTATGATGTGTATCTAGATGGTTATAACTCAGCGGAGGGACTGGAATATCTCTTTCTTCCCAACTTTTTAGTTGGAACATGCAATTATTTTAATCCAAATAGATGATAATCAAACATTTTGCTTCATTAGATTTAGAAAAGTATCATTTCCAATTGAGTGTTAAGTTTATTTGACCACCTTTCCAGCCATTTATCATAACCTGGCAATGATGGAAGTAAAGCTCGAGATTTCTTTCTTTTTCTCCAATGAGATCTTAGGGCTGGTGGTTGTGTTTGATAAGCTTGTGTGTTGGTGTCTTCACTTCATATGCTTTGTGCCTTTTCTTCTATGCAGATTCAAATTACTTTATTTTTGCTATGCAGTAACCAAGATAACTATGAAGTAGTTCGGAAAGTCGGAAGGGGAAAATATAGTGAGGTCTTTGAAGGAATAAATGATTTAAATAATATTTTCAAAAATAATTTTGTATACCGCTTGAAATAATTAATCGATATATTTAAATAATTTTATAAATAATAAAAATATTTTTCATTCATTTATTTCTGTGAGCAATATGTGAAAAATATTTTTAAATATTTTTTTTTGGGGCAAAACAAACGCGCAATCTAGAGTTGAAAAGGTAATTTTTGAATTCAATTTAAATGGTCATCGAATCCTAAGTCTCGATAGCGATCTTCCTACCCTCGTCGCGAAGCGGAAGGAGCATAAGGACGTTATGAGAAGTCACAAGCAAATGGGCTCCCGACGGCAGTCCAGCGGTTCATGAGAGCATCCCGCCACCACGCACCACCTCCACCTCCTGCTCGCGTTCGCCCTAATCGCCCTGCGCGCGCCTGTCACGCACCTCCCTGTCGAGGGCACCCCGGCGGTGGTGACTTCACCCCCGCCCCTGGCCACGGCGGCTGCCGCAATCACGAGATCTCGCGCCGAGGCGACCTCGGAAGCATGTCCAAAGCCCGAGTTTACGCCGACGTCAACGTGATCCGCGCCAAGGAAAATTGGTAGGGGTGATCGAGTCCAGGGTGGGTAGAGGTGGGGCACTGCACCCGTCACCCAACCATGCCAGATTGGATCCCGTACCCGACCCATCCCTGTTTTCCGGTTCGGTTCGGGGTTAGCCCTATTTTTATTGGAACCTGCTTTGCAATTGCACATCTATATGACTTCGAATTTTATTTTAATACGTAAGAAAACAACATAATTCTTCTAATTTATATTGAAATATTAAGCGTAATTAATAAGTAAATTTCTACCTCATTTCGTATGCATTGGCCAAACCCTAGGTGGTTTATCCGAGGTTAGGTCGTGACAGCTTGGAGATTATTTTTTTTTGGGATCACTCGGCAGGGGGCCTTCTTCGTTCCTTGGAAAAAAGAAACACAAAAAAAAAAAGGAAGGGAAAAGCTTGAGAGTCAAGGTCAAGGTCAAGAGGCAAAGGAGACGTGGGCAGCGTAGAGAGGGACGTGACAAGCCAGCAGGGAGAAAAGAAAAAAAAAAAAGAAGAAAGAAACATAACAGTGCACTGTTCATCTTTTTCACAGGCTCCCTCCCCACGCCACGACCGCCGACCAATGCGCCTGTGTCGCTGCGGCCGCACCACCGCGCCACCGCTGGAGCCCCCTTACCCGTGAGCTCACACCGCCACTCGTCACCCCTGCTGTGGCCGTGACGACCCGACACCTCTGACCGCTTGAAGCTCCGTCGCCGTCGCCCTTGCCCCTGTGAAGCCGCCACTACACCAGCACCGCCGCTCGGCTCCTCGTGACACCAACAACCAGTGAAGCCGCAAGGTTGACAAGAAGGCGTACAACCCAGTTCTCAAACAGGGTAACAAACAGGCTTACAAATCGGTTCTCAAACCGGTTCCTGAACCAGTCCGGTCGATCCGGTTCCTAGGTGGGTAATCCCCCGGAACCGGTTCCCGGACCGGTTTCAATGGGACTAGTTCCCAACCCTATTTTTCAGGTGGGCCGGTCCGGGAACCCGGTTTATCCGGTTCGGTTACACACCCCTAAAAATTGGGATTACGAGTCCCTCGTGGAGCAGTGGGGGTAATCGTCGTGATTATATAGGGGTTTCGGTTTTGCTCATTTGAATTGTCGAATGGTGGATAGCTTGAGCTTTCAATTCAGTGTTTGGCGATGGATTACGAGAACCTATCGCTGTGATTTGTACTATTTCCTTCTATTGTATGGGATGCTTTCAGATTTTTCCTAGATGAGTAAGTTCTCTTAATCTTTCTTTTTTTCTGTGATTAACAGCTTTCATTGTTGGATTTCTCACGCTCTTCATGTGCCACGAGATTACAAAACTTTTTTCATTTTAATTGTACATAGTTAAATTTAGAGTCTAAATGAGTTTCTTTATAACATGTTTTGTCATATAAAATCTGTTACCACGGATTAAAAACTAGTTATATAACAATTTAATTAAGAAAAAGTCACGCATACACAATTAAGAGATTGGTTTTTATGTACTTTTTATACAGTATTCAAATAAAGAAGCTAGCGAAAATTATTAGGGAAAAGAATGAGACTAGTATCGATTCGGTCTTTCAATTCATTAGATCATGATTTTGGTTGATTGGAAACCGGCAGCAGGATTTTACCTAACTCATTCTAGTGTGCATTCGCAAATTAAAATAAAATGAATACCCTGTGGTTTTATTTAAGACTGAAAAGTCAACCACCCATAATGAAAGACCGCAAAGTCTACTTTCGACAGGCACCCTTTCTCTTCTCATCCTTTCTCACAATATTGTGAGGGTCGAGACATCTTCTTGAATTGAAACAGGTGAAGTCCGCTGCAAGAAACTTAATGGGGAGTACATGGAAGAGAAAACAAAGGGCGGAAGATATAAGATGCAGAAGCCACGCAAGAAGAGAGAAGAGGGGAGAGAAGGCCTCCTCTCCTCGCCGTAACTTTTGTTAGAAAAGCGGCGAACTCGGATTCCACTATCGGCATCGAAGAATTGTGCAATCGGATCTACGGTGGGGTGTTCATGAAGCCTAACAAACTGGTAATTCAACTCTCTGAATGATTTGTTTTTATCGGGAAAACAAATATTGTAGAAACTGTGACTTTTATAATTATTTAATTTAGACGTAAGAAACGTGTGGCAGATTTGGATCTATGAAATAAATATTCCATTTACTTTTGGTGTAAAACTGTAGAAGTTCTGGGTCGACCAAGATCTCGAAAAGCACTGCTTCTTGTTGCTTGCTCAAGAGTTATCCATCACTTGGATCAACAATGAGCGATACTGGGGTTGGATCGACCAGAAGGAAAAATGGTAAGTATACTTCCTCTTCATTGTGAACACAGAATCATTTACATGGTCGAAATCCTGTGGGTACTTGATTGTTTTAGTAGCATCCACCGTGGATCTCAGTATTACTTGAAATGCGTGTTTGTATGGTAAAAATGAGCGATGGAAGAAAACAATGACTGATATCAATTCATAGTTTCATCTGAAAAGGTATTCTTCGCCGCTTGGTTTACTTCGAATTGTTTAAGTTTTGGATTGATATGGACATTTTTTCAAAGCCAAGAAAGTGTAATATGGAGGGAAAAGTAAATTATGTATGACGCTCACTAAGCGCCATGACTTTTCTTTTCAAATAATTTCATTATTATATAACTTTTCAATTGATCACTTGAGCATTTACCAAAAGTATCATGTTATATAGGATATTCGGCACTTGGATAAATGTTTTTAAAATTTATGAAACTGAAGTGATCGACTGAAAATTATAGCACTCAAGTATCGTACGAAATTTATAATATTTGTGATGTCCTTATCCCGTAATATGAAAAATCAATGAATAATTTTGTCTACCTAAATGTAAATAGCAGAATCAACTTTTGTCTTTGAAAGTCTCGGATAGACCTGATTTACATCAATAGAGCTCGCAGAAAACATTACCTCTATTAGAACATAGTAATAAACCAAATTGAATCTGAATAATCGAATTCTATTTGCGCTCCATCCATTATAACTAATTTTGTCTAAGACTTTTTTCTAAGAACAAAAGGAAAAGAAAAATTATCTACAGGTTTCATCATTAACGAGCAAATTGTTTCAAATTTGGACTCTCAGTTTTAGCAGCGAAGTAGACATACCCGCGGCAGAGCTGTTGGAAGTATGCTGGCTAAGTATTTGGGGCAAGTTTAAGACAATCATGCTCTCTCCGAAGACTACATATGAGGTCGCATTCGTTGTGAAAATGAACAAAAATAGTAGAGGGTGGCATGCTCCGGTGAACCTAAGTCTCACCCTACCGGATGGAACCACGCAGGGACGTATCGAGAATTTGGAGGAGAAACAGAAGGGTGGATGGATAGACATCCTCGCTGGTACATTCATGACGAATCCGAAGAATGTTGGTGAGATAAGCTTTTCCTTCTCCGAAACGGGTGGTCATTGGAAGTCCGGACTCCTCATCAAAGGTGTTGTGCTTCGACCGAAAGATTAGAAATCAAATCTGTCAAAAAGTTTGGGTATGCAACATCACTTGGAGAAAAAGATAAAGCGAGAGGTGTTGTCAAGTGAATTGATTGACACTTAATAAGTTTCTGTTGTTGATCAAGATGAAAGTGCTTGGTCGATCCAATTTCTCTGAATTTATTTTCTGGTTTATCTTATCTAGATGTTGCTATATTGACTAAAATGTATGAGTTTGTAAAAATACTTGTCTACCATCACACCACGGTGGTGTTCGCACAAATTTGTGCTGCAGGTCATCAGATGAACGTATATTGTCACACCCCAAAATTACAAAAAATAGGGATGACACGGCCGTCCTTCCACACGAAGGACACAACCTCAAACACAACCAATAACCTGATATCAACTTATATATATATCAAACCATATATACATATTAGATAGACCAACAGATTGGTTGCAACATCGAGTTTCTATAATCCACCAAAAGGAAATATACAATTAGAACTTAGACAATCCAACCACTAGCAAAGAAAGCACACCACTTCCTTTGGCCATACCCAAAATAGAACTCCTCAAAAGTTTCCCACCGACGACGCACTCGCTCTATTCGCCGCTAATCAAGGAACCTGAAAAGATTAAAAGATGAGTGAAATGAGCAACAACAGCTCAGTGAGTAGTACATATTTTCTAAGCAAATCGAACAACCACTATGCATGTATACAAAGCAATACCAAACTTCATAATGCCAACTCAATATATAAAATACATATCAAATCATAATAGTTATTTGATATCATCAAAACTTTATACTAATATGGTAAACTCATTTAAATCACCATCAAAAGTCAAGTATCAATGGTCAAGTCCATTGAATAATCTCTCCATCAAATATCACATATCAATGGTCCATCCATTGATTAATCTATTGCTCAATATTCCACCATAGTCACGACACAACGCCTTGTGACAAGGCGACCAAGCTTTTCCCCTTGGCAAGGTCTCCACCTACAAAGCCGATGGCTTGGCTCAGAAGGATATGCTAAACCTGGCCCCTCACTGGGTTCACAGTCATATTTAGCATAAATAACCATCCTCCAATATCAGAAATCCAATCCAGAAATCAATATCTTAAACCAAACAAATAATATTTGCTGCATAGCCCATCATCGATTTCATATCAATTTCTCAAATCATTATAAACCTTTCCATAAATCAATCGCAAAGCAATTTCATATATATATTTCTCCACTTACTTTGTATAGCATACTTTTCAAACATTCATAATCAACCAAAGAGTAGCAATGCTCGATCTGGCTTTTATGCAATAAAAATGCTCTCCTCAATTCAATATATACATATATACTTCAAGACATGAATTTTTCAAAACCAAAGAAGATATAGTACCACTCACCTTGTCGTCTATGACCAACGACAAACGATACTCGTATCGTCGAACTCAAGACCCTATCAAATAATCGAGGAATAATGTTAAAATCTAATAAAACTCTTATCTTAACTACGAAATTACTAACTTATGCCTTAACTCTAACAAAAGGACTTCTACGCGCCAACAAATCGCAACTCGGAGTTTAAATGCAAAACTTGATCACGCCTTAACTTCCTCCTCCGAACCCCGATCCAAACGAATTTATAGTCAATAGAGAGCCCTTGACACATATTACAAGAATCCCAACTTCACTGTCCCAAAATCAAGCCGAAAGGTGACAAAATATAGGCCCAAAGCTGCTGGACGCGTACTGTTCACTGCGAGTGGGAAACTTTGAAATTTTGTTTCGGACAAACCACAAGCTCAAATCACGATCCGTAAAATCCCACGGCTTCACAACACCTAAACTATCATTCCTACAAAAATACACGGCTCAACGACTCCAAAATCGGACTTCGCCACTTGATTTTCCAACAATTCCGAATTTGAGCCCTAAACTCATAAATAACTTCAATTGGACGAACGAGGGGCCTAATCTCTTACCGGGTGCTGCGTTATGAAGTAGAGTCGGCTTGGCGAGACATCCATGGCGTGCACGTGCTAAAACCCCTTTCCTTTCTTCCCTTTCTCTTCTTCTTCTTCTTCTTCTTCTTTTCTTTTCTTTTCTTTCTGGTGCCCGAACGTGGGCTTTCCTTCCTTTTTATCTCTTCCCTTTTCTTTTTGTTTTCTTTTTCTTTCTTTATTTTCTTCCTCTCTCTCTCTCTCTCTTCTCTTTTCCTTCTCTCCCGAAAACTCTCGATTCCTCTCTCTCTCTGCTGTAGCTTCTACCTTTTTCTTTTTCTTTGACTGGGTCAAAACCCATATTTTACATATATCGTTGTACTTGTAGTGATCAGACGATCCATGGCCATGAAAAGAGCCAAACTTGGGTTGAGGGTTCTTCAAAGTTGAACTAACACGGAGGAAAAATAAAGTACACTGCAAGAACGTAAACTATAAAAATAAATTACGGGAATTGGGAGAGACTTTTATCTCGAGAAAATTACAAAAAGGTTTTTTTGGTCGCATCCTTTTTTTGTTTTAGTCAGTCCCATGCTAATCCTACTCTAACACTCGGCTCTCGGACTTTTGCCCCGCCTCCTTGCGGAGCGTGGGAGTCGAAACCCACTCCTGAAATGAAATCTTCCCCACCCCCAATCCCCCCTGAGAAGGTGGGGATTTGAACCCCCAACCTCCCCCTTCCAAGATGGAAGGGTGGCCACTGGGGCGGACCTCCAGTGGTTTGGTCGCATCCTTATACCTATTGGATTTGTGTCAATTCAATCATAAATATTTCAATTTAACCAATTTAATTCCAAACCTTTTGACGATTTGTCAGTTTAATCCTAAACATTTCAATTATGTCGATTTAGTCATAAACATTTAAAAGATTTAATACTAAATTAGTAAATCGTGAATATGTTTATGATTGAATTGGTACATATGTAATAAGTTTGGGACTTTTTTAAGTACACTACGAAAACATAAACTAGAAAAAGTGAATGACAGTAATTGGGAGAGACTTGTTATATCTAATGTAATTTCAATTTCAGTCATGCGTTTTGTAAGAATGTACTTTGTTTTTGCGTAATCTCAATTCCAATACACTTCACTTTCCGTTGCGACGTAGAATCATACCCTTGTCACTCCATCCAAGTCCCATGCACTTTGCACGCTAGTGTGGATCCATGGAGCGATCTCAATTGCTCACCAAACATCTAAAGTCGGTTCGCCTCGGCGCACGTCAATTTCCACCAACTTGTCTTTGAGTGCACTTGCAGTTCTATTTTCAACGACTTTATTTTGGCACGCCTGGTGGGACATGCGGCTTGAGAGGATCATTTTGACGCCTATGGAGTCTCGTTCAATGCAATCCTTCACAGCGGTGTTCAAGTTTTGGAGCCATCCGCCATGTCCTTGACAGTCTGATAAACTTTAGAAGTCTACTCGCCCCTGGCCATGTCTGGGGTCACGAGACGCTTGGATTTACATTTGATCTCACTAGCAGGCACGTCACGAGCGAAGCCGTGAAAGAGTGCGTGAAGATGTATTTGGAAATTTTCGCTCAAACATCGCGAGAACGACATGATAAGTAATTTGAGTAATTCCTTAAGGAAATTTGATGTATATTATTAATTCCATAAGACGAGTTGTTGCACAACTATGCTCCTCAGTTGCCGCTATGTGGATCTTATAGACAAACATCGAATTTGTGTTACAATGGAAACATGGGGAATCAATAACATCAACAATTCTTTACATCTAAAATTGGAACCAAAAGACGTCCGAAAGTGTTGTCCTACTTCATAATCAACTCAGCTATAGCTGGGGCACGTGGAATCTGGAAGTGATCAGTCAAGCCGAAATGAGCCATCATGAGCCAGACATGAGTCAGAAGCTCTCCTCCTCTCCTCAGTTGCTGTGCATGATAACTCCCTTTGCACTTGCTCGCTGCATAGCACAACATCTCAACCCACACCTCGCTTATTATTTCCCACTTCTCCTCTTGACTGTCGATCTTGTCCAGCTGCGACGCGAGCCGACACCCATGGAACAGCACGTACTTGCTCCGGTCTCCCTTTGCAACCGTCAAATTCAGCTTTGTCTTCACCTGCTCCCGCAGCTGGTTGCAGGCACTAGTTATATCGAATTTGCGCTTCTTCCTTTTCTTGATATGTTGCCAAGCACTTGCGCAGAATCCTGCACATTTCATCACGTACTTCATATAACCTCAAACTTTTTCTTCATTGGGCTCGCGGAACTCATTGAAGAATTTCATGGCCTCAACATACGTTTCTTGAAACTTGATGCGTCCAATCCCAGTCGGCAGCATCACAGGGTACATGACAAAGATATACAGCATGTATCGAGACAAGCACTTGCTGATCTTGGATCTCGATTTGATGTTTTCTCTGATATGTGATTCGTCATTAGCCAGATTTTTAAAACTGTCTTTGTCTTTCGGGTGGCAACACAATTCGGTTGCGATATGCCAAATAAGGATGCTTTGGTCGAACTCCAACTCAATGCTCCATTTCAAACTCTCCATTCTGTCAAACTTTTCGAGCACCCTGCTTCCTCTGGTGGTCCACAGGGATTGCATTTCCGTGAAATGTGACATTAGAAGTTTCTTTAGATCTTTGGTCACTTTCTTGTGATGTTTGTATAGGAGCTTCTCGACCTTCTCGACCTTCTCGTCAATGTGCAGATATCCAAGGAGTCGATGGCAAAAGAGGTGCTTCTCTTTGAGCGCAAAGCTCAGTAGGTTGTATTGAGCCTTGTGATCCGACCATCGGCGCCGTTTAGTCAGAGGTTTCAACCAATTGATGATATCCAAGACAGCGAATTTCTTTTCCTTGATCAACCTACAAGCCATCTTGTCAGAGAAAAGAAGAACAGCCAAAGCATAAATCTCCAGGAATATGGCCACTCCTAGCAGTACAAAGGTCATACAAAGATCAGCTATTGAGTATCGCTGATCCTTGATCAGGATGAAGAGTACCAATATGATGCAGGTCGAAACCAATCCAATTATGCGATGAGCGAAGCCCCAACTGGTATGGATTGCCATGGCCTTCGTGTAGAGCAAATCATACATCATTCCCAATTCAATCTCGATGATCTTGAAGGCCACGAGGAAATTCTTATCCTTGAGCACTGACCGACTTGTGTCGCGATCCTCGAAACTCAGCAGGAGATCTGCAAAAAGGCGTTGGAATATTTTGACCAAGCCTCTGGCTGCAAGTAATTCTCCTTGCCCACGCTTATAAAGCTTCGCTGGATCAAGTGTTTCCTCCAGAGATGAAAGATCAGCACCATCCACATTGTTTTCCACGATCACATCACGGACCTCAATAACTTCAAGCGGTATGACGTCGTAGCCTTCAGCCTCCATCAACTTATGTTGCTCCAATATCTTCGAATAATTAGGAGGTGGGTCGGGTATGGAGTCCCTGAACTGCTCACTGCTGGCAGCCCAGAGCACATAAACCCTTTCGCCATACTTGACAAGCCCGGCAAGAATCATCACGATGGCAAGGATGGATATATCCAGGCCAGTCCACGCCATCAGGAAGATATAAAATGTTACACCTGCTTGGGTGATTAGTGACAACAGGTGCCTCAACCAGAGCTCATTGTCTTCTAGGGCGTATGCCGTGATGGTGTCGGGGCCTCCTAAATGTAACAAGAGAAATGGCGCCCAGAAGGCATTCAGCTCAGTGTTTGCGTCCACACTTTGGCTGTTTATTTTCGTGAGCTTGTTTGTGATTATGCCCAGTGCATAGATAGCGACCGGATCAGCCATTAGGTAGGCCAGCCAAACGATCCCCCAGAACAAGGCGAAGCGTATGTATTTGCGGCAATTGCCTGTACAAATGAGCAGGATTTGGAGGACGAGGCTGAGGAAAACGACACCGCGGAGCTCCCATTCTTCCCATAGCTCTTTGAAACGCAAAGAGAAGACCTGCATCACCTTCATCTGCTTCACGACGATGCCACTGCTTAGAGCAGCTGAGATGCAACGCTTGTATTAGCAAAAGAATTGTGAAAGTACATCTCCCATAAAAAGAGAATAACATCATTGAATGCGCATTGGGCAAAAATGATGAATGATGTTACCTAATTAAACGGTTGCCCTCGAAAATCCAAGTAACTCCATTGATCTTTGCTTGCTGCGTTAGAATATTTGCCTCCTAACAAGTTACTTATGTAGTTTCTTAAGTTGATACGTCTGAGAACAAAAGGAAATTCTCGCATTCATTCTACATTCAGTTGTTTTTCTCTTCTTCTGTTCCCCTACTTTTTGATGTCATCTGCTTTTGCTCAGAGCGTAAGTCTACTACGCCCAATAAAAACTTGGACATCCACGACCGATGACAAACTATATGTAGCTCGAAGTTCACTGCAGCCGAGATGAAACGAGTGTCCTTTACTTACCGATAACTGGCAATATCATGACTCGATGTGAAAATGTTGCTCCAAAGGTTTAATGAAACATCAGTCTCCTGTTGGACAAGAATCTCTAGTGCGTTTGAGAGAGAGAGAGAGAGCGATAGATTATGGAGGAGGGTTAGAGAGGAATGATATTGAGGTATGCGACAAAAGGTTAGATATTGAGGGCTAGGAACGCTCCATGAGAAAGTATAAATTATGCACATAAATAAGTCCTCTCTATCTCTGTCTAGTTGCCCAGTGGAAACATAACGAATTCACCAAAAGGACTATCAGAAAAGGAGGCCGATGAAGCCAATCATTTTTTATGACTGAGAGTCGTAATAATGAAAGTTTATGACTTGATTATTGCACATTGTAAGGTCGTCGTTATACAACGGCAACTTTAAGTCAATATAATTTGACTTTACATGTTTTGTTGCATGAGAAAGTATAAATTATGCAATAAATAAGTCCTCTCTGTCTCTGTCTAGTTGCCCAGTGGAAACATAATGAATTCACCAAAAGGAATATCAAAAGAGGAGGCCGATGAAGCCAATCATTTTTAATGACTGAGAGTCGTAATAATGAAAGTTTATAACTTGATTATTGCACATTGTAAGGTCGTCGCTATACAACAACGGCAACTTTAAGTCAATCTATTTTGTCTTTACATGTTGTGTCACATGCTTTAAAGAATCTTTTGTTTCTGTAATTTTCTTACACTTAAACTAAATCAACACGGAATCAAGAGCAGGCTCTTTGATGCATGGGCTAAAGTGCGCGTAGATAAACATTTTGCCAAATTATTGACCACTAACTAAATTGTAGATTGATATTTAAAAAGGAGTGAAGTCTTGCTCATTAACAAAGGACGTGGAAGTTGGCACGACAATTTAATTGAAGGAGGTTGCCATGTAGTTTCGTGAATTTCAAATGCCTTTCCTAATCGTGGCCCCAAAGTGGGCGCGAGATTCAACAAGCACATGTGCTTGGTCCCTGAATGGCGGTTGAGAATGGATGCTTTTTTTTTTTCTTTTTTATTAATACTCCCTCTGAACTTTACAATAGGGCCCCCAATTTTGAGTCATAGCTACCCTACACCATTCAGTATCCAAAGGTTTAATGTTGGCTAGCCTGTTGCCGCAGCTTCACCAATGTTCTACTAATTAGAAAGCCTCTATATATGAGATATATCACAACTAGACAACATAGCACAATTTGCTCAAAGGTTCCATCAAAATATAGACTTGTTGGCTTGGGAGCATGATAATCGAGAGCAAGGAAAATACCAAGATTTGCCATATTAACATATATTTATGCTCAGAAGTATAGCACTTCAACAAACAAGCAATGAAGCCTTGATACTAATTGTTGAGACTAACAAGGCACTCTAAATGTCACGCCCCAAATCTCGAGCGCACGCACACCTCTCGGTGGTCAGTCAAAATTGTGACGTTCCTAGGACGCGTCGTTGACCCATTTTATTTTATTGCACATGCGGAAGTGAATTAAACAATCCCCTGGCGACTAACAAACATGGGATAGAAAAGTAGGACAATCCAATTTCATATAAACACACTTTATATACAATCCAAGTCAGTCCTACAAGTCTACACACTAAGGTTTGCCCTAAAAGAATTACTGGACAACCTCTACTCCGGATCCCTTCGACTCTGGCTCGGGATCCCCCACGACACCTTCCGGTATCTCTAGACTAAGGACCTGAAAAATTGAAAACCACAACGGGGTGAGAATAAATCTCAGCAAGTTCACGCCCTAAACCCCAATTAGGAAAATGATTCACCTAAAGGCAGTCTAAGCATACAACATAGAAGACTCACCTTGCCTCAGTACCTCTCTACACATTAGTATAGCTCATAAACAGATGCATACGACAAACGTATTGAACAACTGGAACACTGCACATCAATACTCAAATACTCACAGGGGTCCCGATTATAAGGCTAAATCATTATGAGACATCCCATTCCGTGCCTCACAATTTTGCCCCATAATCAAGCACGACTATTTCAACCACTCATGCATGTTCCAACTCCCCAATTGCCGGTACGGTATCGTCTCCCCAACTCCCGGGGGTGACGGGTCCTGATAGTGACCACACGCACAATCATACTTGGCCAAGAACACTGTGCTTCGCACTCAATTGCATAAATTATCAACCAATTGCACAATTAAGCAATCAATATCACATATCATCCTCTTTCAATAGTCGCCACATAAAGCAATAACAATAAACCACAACCATGGCACAACCATTCGCGCATCATCACGCATAACTTCTAAGCATATCATAGGTCAACCACATCACCAAATGGGCATGGTTCAGCAAGCATAGCATCAAGAACAATTTCCAAAACTACTACTGGTCATAACCGGCAGAAACGGTCCACTCGCGTGTATCCGAGTTTAAATCCAAAAATCTAATCAAACGATTTTGGAAAATTCCCAAATTTGAAAATCTTATAAAGGACACATAAACGAACATTTTTCATACAGACACCTTAACCCATATTTTTTTAGATTAAGCCCAGTAAATCACTTAATCCAATACAAAAATTGAATCCATTTCTAGAAAGTCTGTTTTCTGAAATCAGTTTAGTTTGAGATCCAAAACTTGTCCATTTGATTTGAAATTTGACTATGTTAAACTAAAAAATGTGACAAACAACTTTCGTGAAGAAACCATTTCGAAATTCGAACCCTAAAAGTTGATAAGAATCCCTTGAATCCCGAAAGGTCACCAGTTCCAGCAAAAATAGAGGTTTTGTTTTCAAATGATGGAGCTGAAATCTCCTTCTTTTTAAATCCATAAAATCTGGATAAAATATATGTCATAACTGAAGATGTATAAAACATTTTTCAAGATGGAATCAATCTCAAATTCACAACCCATTTCGATCTACAAAAATGGCAAACGGCGAGGGTCTGGAAAGTATAACTAAAGAAAGTCCGCTGAATTGGTACTAATCCAACCTCATTAATGCTAATCTCACTAATTAGGTCAACACTAAACCATCTTAAGGCTAATATAACCATTATATATTAGCACTAATTCATCTTAAGATTAATCTCACTTAGTACTAATTTAACTAAGCTAATTAGCACTAAACTAACCTCTTAAGTGCAATTAACAACCTAATCAAGGATTAGGGAGTTAACTCACCGGATTGCGAATAAACGGGTTCACGACAACGACGATGCGAAGGCGGTGAAGACCCGTGTCTACGGCGGTGCCAAGGGAGGCTCGAAAGGGCCCGAAAAGGCCCCACACGACCCACGGCCCGAGCTGGAACTTCGGTTTTGTGGCTAGTTGGAAAGGGTCGATTGAAGGAGCTAGGATGGTGCGGGAGCAGCATGGCGGACCAGGCGGGCAAGAGGAGGTGGCTGGCGGTTCAAGGACAGTGACGAGCGACGGAACGGCGAGCGGAGGAAGCTGGACGAACAGTTGACAAGCTGGATGGCATATGCACGGCTCGCGAACTAGCGGGCATGCGGCTGGCCTCGCGGGCGACCGGCAGGCGGTTGAGCAACTTTGGCGGTGAGGAGCTTGGGCGGTCGATGGCTGGCCTGCTGCTGGCTTGGTTGGCTTTCTTCTCTGGAATTGGAGGTCTTCAACTGCTGGAAAAGGAGAAGAATGGCTAAAGAAGAAGAGGAAGGAGCTACTACAATTGGAAAGGAGGGGGACAAGCCTTCAATGCTCACCAAAAGATCTCAAAACACTTGAGTGGCTGTCCCCAAAGTCCACAGCTCTATCCTCAGCCAATTTCTCTTCCAAGATTCTCCAACAAGCCTCCCATAGTGCTCAAATGTTGTAGCCCCCCCAATAGCTACAAATTTTGCTACATTTCCTTTCAATTTCAATTCAAATCTTTTTCAATTGGCCTCAATTAAATGGCCAAAATGCCAAGGTAGGTGCCTGTGGCACCCCCTAATGCCCCCGATCCATTAGGGTCACCACAGTCACTACCTCCTGGCTAATTACTACCCTAATACCATAGATTTTAATATAACATATAACTCTGGGGGTTCCTACTTTCTTGCCTGGTCCCTACGCAACTTATGTAGCGGAAGCATAAACAAAATAATGCAATGCACACCAACTACACATTTTATATAAGTTAGAGCCGAACACTTTTATTGACATAACTTGATGGACATCATGAGTCGGTACATCAAAAGGCCAAGGCTTTTCTAAGCTCGGCTATATCCAAAAGTACCCGACTCCACAACAGTCATGTATATCGATCCATCATTCAGTGTCGGCAGTCCAAAATGCGTCATCTGCTGTCTCGACCCACGATCAAATCCAATCTGGTCCGTCGGCCGGTGTTGGCGGCAGCAACCTCAGCAAGCAGCCATCCAGTCGGATGAGAATTGAAATGAACTCCTGATGAACTGGGCGGCAAAATGGCCTATATCAAAGGTCAGCAAAATCCTCACACGTTCGAACACCAATCCATGCACTCCAGGATGATGGTGCTCTGACATCTCCCACTGCAGGTCAATCAGGAGCCCATATTAACGTACCAGGAGTCGGAAGCAAAGGAGCCATTTTCTTTCTAGTCTGAAATGTTAGTCCCCAAACGGGGTGAGTACAACCACTTAGCAATAAAATATCCATCAAACTACATAATGCAACAAGCAAGACAACCAAGATTTTATGTGAAATGCACATATCATCTATGCAATCATGCATATATATATATATATATATATATATATATATATATATCCATAAAGTCTATTCTATGCCCTAATAAACACATTTTTAGTGCCAAATAATACCAACTCACAATTTGTAGACAATTCATGTACCATGCCATATGCACACACATGCGCGTGATTTATTTCCCATTTTAATGTTCGAAAACTCTCATTTTCCCGTGGACCAGTGTTTACATCCCTCCAGGCTTTCGCATCCAACCTGGCATCGTGAGACCTCCGGCACACACCTCCGGGCATCCGGCACACACCTCTAGGCATCTCGCACCCCACTTGGCATCATGAGGCACATCCAGGGCTCACCATGAAAATGGTTGCCCCTTCCATATGGATTTACGTACAATACTTACAACCGGGCATCTCGAAACTCCTGAGGACCTCCGGCACACACCTCCGGGCATCCAATCGACGTCGACTCACTCGACCCTATGGGCATCCCGAAACTCCAGGGGCATCGTCAACTCAGCCGTCCGACGGTATCATCAACATCATGATATATACATAAATGTCTCACTTTGAAAATAACATTCGATGCAATAATGTCAAAAGTTTCAATGAGTTTATAAAGCCTCATCAATTTTTGATGTCATATGATATGCTAAATATCACCGCATCCATTGTATAAATAACGACCCAAGACATCACAACTCATATAGCAAATCAATTGGTCTTAAAATAAAACAGTTTTTGAACAAAACATAATGCACTCCACTAATTGAAATTCTGGAAAATCAGTAAACGATCTTGATAAATTCTGAAAATTTATCATGTTATAAACAAGATCTAGGGAAAAAGGTTTTATGAAGAACACCAAGTCAAGAAAATTTCGTATGAATCGCAATGGTCCGTGCATCACAGCCATAAAACTTCAAACATCACTATTACACAGTTTCAATAACAATTTTGGTATAACCCCTAAATGAACTCAGAAAATTCTAAAATTTTTATATGTTACAGTTAAGACCTAGAGGTAAAAGTTTTGTGAAGAACTCTAAGTCTAATTCATTGTAGATCAAGATCTATAATCACTATAACTCTCCCTAACCCTCTGTAACAGTTTCCAGGTTTAACATTTTCAAAGAAAAATCGTTTCACCGACCAATACTTGTCCGTTTCTTCTCAAATTTTAGTAGGTTACTCCTCAAGATGTCATCTACAACTTTCACCAAGGACACAAAGTCAAGTTTCGACTAGATAATTGCATAAAATTCACAGAGTCGCCAAAGGTCAAGCTGTTTTTCTATGAAACAGTTTGCTAGTCCTAGAGAACTACTTCTATTCTTTCGAATTCCAGCATCCAGCATCAAAATTCAAGCATCTCCAAATCTATTACACTTCCCTAGACAACCACAGAACAACATAATGTAGATCAATGGACTTTCACTTGCCTTAAGTCCGACGCAACCACAGCAAGCAAAATGGCAACTTGCAGACTTCGGGCGCGACTCAATCGACAGCAAAGCTAGGCAGCGTTGACAGCGGCAGCAGGCGTGCTCATGGTGGGGATGATCTCCTCCTTTCCCTCACCGATGCACCCTCACGAACTCTCTCTTTCTCTCGGACTCTCTCTCTTTTTCTCTTGGTCACTCTCTCTCGATCACTCTCTCGTTCACTCCGCCCCTTTCCCTTTCTTTTGTTTTCTTAATTAACTAGTAATCATGAGATTTGCATGTATAATCTTTGGTGGCAGCAAGAGACAGCGACACCTCATGCAGCCGTGTCTTCTCATGAGGAGTCCATTTGCCACTTGTTCAATTGCATGCATGGATGTGGCCTCATTTGGCCAAGCCTTGGTCAATAATCTCTTGTTAATTTGACTAATCAAGCGACTAAATGAAGAGGAAATGTGGGCTGTATTGGGTGTTTTAGGCCGGTTGGGTTACGGATTTTATTATCCCTAAGTGTCCAGCCCACATTTGCTCCTAATGTTCCACCTTAATCCCCGCTTATGTATACATAATTACAAATACTCGCATGGCCATATAATATTACAACATTAATCAAGGGTAATTCGATTCATAGGGTACACGGCCAAGTATAGAAAATTTCTTATCAATCTATCTTTTAGTACAACCTTGGTCACACATGAGCATATGATACATTTCCAACAAAACAATAGTCCATTCAATGCTCGGCCCTTGCTTAATTGTAATCCATTGGTCTAATGACTATAATATAGTCCGACGATGCTTCCATCACCTAGTCATGGGCCGTAGTGTATTTAGGGATCGTTATGAAATTTTAGGATGCCACATCAAATCCTTGCAATTCCCTCGTCAATTGATCCATCTTGAACTCCAAAATCCACCCAAAAACGGTCCTCTGAATTTCTCGGTCCAAAATAAATCGTGACATGATAGAACTTTCAAATTTTGAAATCGGGTTCAATTTCGTGGCTAATTTCAATCGGACGCGATTTTAGCATGACCTAATCGACCGGGTAGCTTTTAGGAATTTTTAGTGCATTTGACTCGTGGTTGATTATTTTCAAGCCACATTGTACATATTCGACTCATTGTTGACTCTCGGTTGTCGTGAAAATCTCAAGGTTTCAATTACGGGTACCGAGTACCAAACCGACAGAAAATTGGGTTAGTGCCGTTCGACGCGAATTTTGCAATTTGGTGGAATCGCCCACACTTCAATTGCGTGCTTCTGTCGAATCGACCTATGTCCAATCACTAATCGCTTATAACGGTGTCGTATTGACTCTTGTCGATTATCACAGTCGAGCAATCGATTTTTGATCGAATTCTCAAGTCTGTCGTGTTTAGATTTCTTAATGGCTTCACTGATAGACTAATTATCTCGTGAGTGGCCAGCTTAGAGAAAAAGGCTATAGGCACATCGATGAAAAGCCAAATTCATTTCATCGAAAACAGGATTAAAAATCAAGATGTCACAACTCTTCCCCTCTTATAAAAATTTCGTCATCGAAATTTAAACCATTACTAATCTTTAAACAAAAAGGTGGGAGTATTGTCGTCTCATCGAATCTTCACTTTCCTAGATTGCTCTTTTTGTGTCGTGGCGTTGCCAGACCACTTTGACTAATGAGATCATCTTGGTACGCAAAACTGGTTCCTTGCGGTCCCCAATCTGAACTGGTCTCTCCACGTACGACATTCTATCGTCCACGTCTAATTCTTCATAATTCAACACGTGGGTCAGGTCAGGCTCATACTTCCTCAACATTAACACGTGAAAGACATCATGTACTTGTGCCAGTCTCGGCGGCAACGCAAGACGCAACGCCAAAATCCCTACTCTTTCAAAATCCCAAAGGGACCGACGTACCTCGAACTTAGCTTTCATTTCCTACCGAAGCGCGAAGTACCCCTCATTGATGACACATTTAGAAAGACGTGCTCACCAACTTGGAATTCCAACGGTCTTCGACGCTTGTCTGCATAACTTTTCTGGTGACTCTGAGCTGTCTTTAGTCTCTCCCTGATAACCGCAACCGCATCTATTGATTGCTGAACTAACTTTAGGTCGGTAATCTTCCACTCTCTAACTTCACCCCAAACAAACTGAAGTTCTACATCCTCTACCATACAACGCTTCAAATGGTGCCATCTGAATACTCTGCTAATAATTGTTACAACGAGTTTTTGACAAGATCTCCTCCCTAAGCTCCGCATTGTCTGGTACACCTAATCACCCATGAAACTTTAACGTTCCATCCTTAGAAACCTGAAAGTCAGCTTTTCTCTTTTCCGTATCTTCCTGTAGAGTCTTCTGGATCTCTGGGTCTATCAACTGCAACGTCTTAATCCTTATATGCACTTCCGGCTCAATTTTGAGGGTGGCCATAAGATTTGAAATGTGACCTACCTCAAATTTGAAAACCGAATCTCTAGCTCCTTCGAGTAAGATCCACTCTTGGATCACCATCTACGCGATCAAAGACTTCCGACTCAACACATCTGCGACCTTGTTAGCTTTTCCAGGATGATATAGGATGTCACAGTCACAATCCTTGAGAAGTTCCATCCAACGATGATGTCTCATGTTCAACTCCTTCTAAAAAAAAAAAGTACTTGAAACTCTGATGGTCTGAAAAGATTTGAAACCTCTCTCCACAAAAGTCGTTTCTCCAAATCTTCAGAGCAAAGATAATCGCTGCAAGTTCTAAGTCATGCGTCGGGTAATTCAGCTCATGAGGTCTCAACTGATGGGCCGCGTATGCAATGACTCTGCCATGCTGCATTAACACGCAACCCAATCCTCTGAACGACGCATCACTGTAGACCTCGTAACCTCCAGGACTAGATGGTATGGTCAACACTAGTGCGCTAGTCAGCTTCTGCTTAAGCTCATCATGGAAACTACGCTCGCACTTATCCGTCCATACGAACTTCTCTTCCTTCTTCAGCAATCGAGTCAAAGGCGAGGCTAAAGCTAAGAATCCTTCCACGAACCGTCTATAGTAATCTATCAAACCTAAAAAACTTCTAATCTCTATTCTCTATCACTGTCATCGGTCTTGGCCAACTAATCATTGCTTCGATCTTGGTCAGGTCCATAGAGATTCCTTCAATTTTGACAACTCCACACGGTAAGGAGCCTTAGAGATTGGCTCCATCCTAGGAGCCAACTTAAACACAAACTTGATCTTTCTTTCCGATGGCAGACCGGGTAATTCTTCAGGAAACACCTCAGAAAACTCCCATACCTCGGCTATGTTCTCCACTTCAGCTCCTCAACTGTCGTATCCACTACGGTCGTCAAGTAACCTTGGCAACCTACTTCTACTAAACGAGTTGCCTTGAGTAATGAGATGAAGGAAATCGAGGGTCATTCTCAGTTCCCAACAATCTCAAAACTTTCACCCACTAACGGTTTAAACTGGATTACTTCACAATAGCAATCCACTATAACAAGATGCTCCTTGAGCCAAACAACAATTCAACACAACTCGTTACTTCTTGAACCAACCCACTTTAATTACAATAACAAGGTCACTTATAAGTAATTTAGTCAAGTACAATTCTAACCAGTGATTCCCCTTTTTACAACTTCATTTCAACAAACCAAAATTCTACAAGCTTAACCCAAAATTCAGTTACGCCACTCTAATAAAATTAACCCAAAAACATTCTTTCTCATGATCGACTCATAGCTCGGTCCATTCCTATCCCCTTCGCCATCCTAGTGGCGTCTTATATACGATGCATTCCCTCCATTCTGTCCCATCGGTGGCAACGATAGCAGCTACTGTGGTCCCATCGGCCTGCGCGAACAGTCCTTCACCTGGTGACCGTGCTGGCCACATTTAAAACAAGCTCCCGTCCTGAGATGACATGGGACTGAACCATGTCTTTTCCTACAAAAACGACACACGCCATGCAAGTTAGGTGCTGGCTTTTCGATTCTACTCCTTCGAGTGGGACGACTGGGGTATTTTTCTTCTGTCATTGGCTTTTTCCCATACCAATTGTTAACCCTGCTATGCATGAACCGTAACTCAGATGTAGCAGCTCGCTCCCATATCACATCTCCAGGTTGGACCTCAGTAGGTGCAGCAGCAACAACGGCTACGACATTGGCGGCGACAATGGTAGCAACAGCGACGGCGGCTTGATCCTTAGCTTGCTGGCCCAAAATGCTTCCCAACGTCTCTAGCGCCTGAACGATCACGTCAAACCTAGGATCGCTCGGTGCTACTACACTCTCAGTACCAACTTGCGGCGGTACTCTAACACTCGCGCTAGCTTGAGCCGGCGCTCTACCTCGGGTACCAACCTTAGTCGACGTCCTACCCCGAGACACGTACGCAACAGTCCTCTACTTTGGACCGCTCATTCGGAAAACTCTTTATAGAACCTGCTTTCTAATTCCAACCCAAAATTAGAAAACTAAGTGACCCACACAAAATAATCAACCAATCAGCTAATTAATCACATGCATTAGCATAAGAAAAGGCATTTCCTACTAACTATCCCAAAACCCATCACGTCTTATCACTCCACACACTAAACAGCTCTGATACCACTTTGGGCGGGGATGTCACACCCCGAACCTCGAGCACGCACACACCCCTCGGTGGTTAATCAAAATTGCGACGTTCTCAGGACGCGTCGCCAACCCATTTTATTTTATTGCACATGCGGAAGTGAATTAAACAATCCCCTAAGACTAACAAACATGGGATATAAAAGTAGGACAACTCAATTTCATATAAACACACTTTATATACAATTCAAGTTAGTCTTACAAGTTTGCACACTAAGGTCTGCCCTAAAAGAACTACCGAACAACCTCTACTCCGGATCCCTTTGACTCTGGCTCGGGATCCCCCACGACACCCTCCGATATCTCCAGACTAAGGACCTGAAAAATTGTAAACCACGACGGGGTGAGAATAAATCTTAGCGAGTTCATGCCCTAAACCCCGATTACGAAGATGATTTACCTAGAGGCAACCTAAGCATACAATATAGAAGACTCACCTCGCCTCAGTACTTTCCTGCACATTAGTACAGCTCATAAACGGATGCATACCATAAACATATTGAACAACTGGAACACTACACATCAATCATCAAATACTCACAGGGGTCTCGATTATAAAGCCAAATCGTTATGACACGTCCCATTCCGTGCCACAAAATTTCGTCCCATAATCAAGTGTGACTATTTCAATCACTCATGCATGTTCCAGTTATTACGACCCCTCAACCACGGTCAACTCCCCATTTGACAGTACGGCTGACTCCCCAGTCAGCGGTACAGCTAGCTCCCCAGCTAGTGATTCGGTCAACTTCCCAGTCGACGATTCGGCTAACTCCCCAGTCAGCCAGTCAGCGACACGGCCAACTCCCCAGTTGCCGATACAGTATCGTGCCCCCGGCCAACTCCCTAGTTGCCGATATGGTATCATGTCCCCAACCAACTCCCAGTTGTCGGTATGGCCAACTCCCCAGTTGCCAGTACGGTATCGTCTCACCGATTCTCGGCGGGTGACGAGTCCTGATAGTAACCACACACACAATCATACTTGGCCAAGACCACTGTGTTTCGTACTCAATTGCATAAATTATCAACCAATTGCACAATTAACAAATCAATATCACATATCATCCTCTTTCAATAGTCGCCACATAAAGCAATAACAATAAACCACAACCATGGCACAACCATTCGCGCATCATCACGCATAACTTCTAAGCATATCATAGGTCAACCACATCACCAAATGGGCATGGTTCAGCAAGCATAGCATCAAGAACAATTTCCAAAACTACTACTGGTCATAACCAGCAGAAACGGTCCACTCGCGTGTCTCCGAGTTTAAATCCAAAAATCTAATCAAACGATTTTGGAAAATTCCCAAATTTGAAAATCTTATAAAGGACACATAAACGAACATTTTTCATGCAGACACCTTAACCCATATTTTTTTAGATTAAGCTCAGTAAATCACTCAATCCAATACAAAAATTGAATCCATTTCTAGAAAGTCTGTTTTCTGAAATCAGTTTAGTTCGAGATCCAAAACTTATCCATTTGATTTGAAATTTGACTATGTTAAACTAAAAAATGTGACAAACAACTTTCGTGAAGAAACCATTTCGAAATTCGAACCCTAAAAGTTGATAAGAATCCCTTGAATCCCGAAAGGTCACCAGTTCCAGCAA
This sequence comes from Eucalyptus cloeziana, assembly GCA_014182715.1. Classification (NCBI taxonomy): domain Eukaryota; kingdom Viridiplantae; phylum Streptophyta; class Magnoliopsida; order Myrtales; family Myrtaceae; genus Eucalyptus; species Eucalyptus cloeziana. The sequence continues at coordinate 22,109,348 of CM024641.1, read as the reverse complement.
AAATAGAGGTTTTGTTTTCAAATGATGGAGCTGAAATCTCCTTCTTTTTAAATCCATAAAATCTTGGATAAAATATATGTCATAACTGAAGATGTATAAAACATTTTTTAAGATGGAATCAATCTCAAATTCGCAACCCATTTCGATCTACAAAAATGGCAAACGGCGAGGGTCTGGAAAGTATAACTAAAGAAAGTCCGCTGAATTGGTACTAATCCAACCTCATTAGTGCTAATCTCACTAATTAGGTCAACACTAAACCATATTAAGGCTAATATAACCATTATAGATTAGCACTAATTCATCTTAAGATTAATCTCACTTAGTACTAATTTAACTAAGCTAATTAGCACTAAACTAACCTCTTAAGTGCAATTAACAACCTAATCAAGGATTAGGGAGTTAACTCACCGGATTAGCGAACAAATGGGTTCACGACGACGGCGATGCGAAGGCGGTGAAGACCCGTGTCTACGGCGGTGCCAAGGGAGGCTCAGAAGGGCCCGAAAAAGGCCCACACGGCCCACAGCCCGAGCTGGAACTTCAGTTTTGTGGCTAGCTGGAAAGGGTCGATTGAAGGAGCTAGGACGGTGTGGGAAAAGCATGGCGGACCAGGCAAGCAGGAGGAGGTGGCTGGCGATTCAAGGACAGTGACGAGCGACGGAACGGCAAGCGGAAGAAGCTGGACGAACAGTTGACGAGCTGGATGGCGGACGCACGGCTCGCGAACGAGCGGGCATGCAGCTGGCCTCGCGGGCGACCGGCAGGCAGTTGAGTAGCTTCGACGGTGCTCGGACGGCGGTGAAGAGCTTAGGCGATCGACAGCTGGCCTGCTGCTGGCTTGGCTAGCTTTCTTCTTTGGAATTGGAGGTCTTCAGCTGCTGGAAAAGGAGAAGAATGTCTGAAGAAGAAGAGGAAGGAGTTGTTGTAGTTGGAAATGAGGGGGACAAGCGTTCAATGCTTACCAAAAGATCTCAAAACACTTGAGTGGCTGCCCCCAAAGTCCATAGCCCTATCCTTAGCCAATTTCTCTTCCATGACTTCTCCAACAAGCCTCCCATAGTGCTGAAATGTTGCAGCCCCCCCCCTATAACTACGAATTTTGCAACATTTCCTTTCAATTTCAATTCAAATTTTCTTCAATTGGCCTCAATTAAATGGCCAAAATTCCAAGGTAGGTGCCCACATCAAATCCTTGCAATTCCCTCGCCAATTGATCCATCTTGAACTCCAAAAATCCACCCTAAAACAATCCTCCGAATTTCCCGGTCTAAAATAGCCCAACTCTGATTTTTTTTCGCCGAAATCCCGGACTTGCCGAAAATTCTTTGAAGGATGAGTCGACATTTCTAAAATAAATCGTAACATGACAAAACTTTCAAATTTTGAAATCGGGTTCAATTTCGTGGCTAATTTCAATCGGACGCGATTTCAGCGTGACCTAACCGACCGGGTAGCTTTTAGGAATTTTTAGCGCATTTGGCCCGTGGTCGATTATTTTCAAGCCACATTGTACATCTTCGACTCATTGTCGACTCTCGGTTGTCATAAAAATCTCAAGATTTCAATTACGGGTACCAGGTACCGAACTGACACAAAATTGGGTTAGTGCTATTCAACGCAAATTTTGCAATCAGGTGGAATCACCCACACTTAATCTTCGACTCATTGTCGACTCTCGGTTGTCATAAAAATCTCAAGATTTCAATTACGGGTACCGGGTACCGAACTGACACAAAATTGGGTTAGTGCTATTCGACGCAAATTTTGCAATCAGGTGGAATCACCCACACTTCAATTGTGTGCTTCCGTCAAATCGACCTATATCCAATCACTAATCGCTTATAACAGTGCCGTATTGACTCTTGTCGATTATCACGGTCGAACAGTCAATTTATGATCAAATTCTCAAGTCCGTCGCGTTTATATTCCTTAATAGCTTCACCTGATAGACTAGTTATCTCATGAGTGGCCAACTCAGAGAAAAAAGGCTATAGGCGCGTCGATGAAAAGCCAAATTCATTTCATCAAAAACAGGGTTGAAAATCGGGATGTCACACTAAATGAGAAAGTTGAATAGATTGAGTGAGGATTTTAAAAACTTTTATGGAATATCAAAGTATGAGCACTCTAGATGGAAACAAAAATAGATAAATCAGAGTAAAAATGATAGATTATACAATGATATGTAGTGGTTCGGCTTATATTTAAACCTAGGCCACTTTCCAATTAATAGCCTTAACAGCAGTTGGATTCTACTAATAATTAGCAAATCGAGTTACAACCGACTATTGTTGTTCCCTTAACACAATTGATTGCACTACTAAGACACACACACACTCTTGCACTCACACTTGTACACTTGCCTAGATATTATTACACTGCTTAAAAACTTTAGAGAGACTCTGAACAAGATCAGAAATGATGTTAAAGCTCAGAGCACAATAACAATATTACTCATGTCTAACCCTCTTCATAGCTTCAATACTTTTTATATACAGAGGTCTTCAATTTATCCATTGGAAACCTTCAAGAACAATCATCTAGCTGTTTGAGAGTCACTGGAGTGCTTGATTAGAATTAAGATTAATCCTACAGTCGCTTCCTCTGATTGACACAAGTATCTCAAATCTTGTCTTTGACGCGAAAAAAAAAAATGTCAACTGCTTTTCTTATGCCTTACCTGGCTTTCAACTACGCAATTCAAGACCGCAACAACTATCTTCTGGACTATCTACAGTCATCTTCTATGTCTATCTTACCATCATCAAAGCCAATACATCAAACATCGCAATCCGATACCTCACCATCCGCAAGTGTAGATTGTGGGTGACTTGGTTGAACATCTTCAATGATGATAACAACCAAAGTGGCGTGTCTCGACAGGTCCACTTATCCTTTTGTTTCTATCAATATCCAAAGACTTCCAAGAATAATTTCCTCAATAGAAGTACCTCCGAGCAACCATTCTAATCGGTGCTTGTTTTTTTTTTTTTTTTTTTTTGGTCGGCAATCAGTGCTTGTTCACTTAAATAGTTATAGGCTTGATTCTAGTCTTTACTGATGCAAAAGAACCACTGATAACTCAAAGTTTATATTTGTATGCATCTTGAAAAATTAGTACCTAAGACAATTTGGTAATCATCAAAATTCATAGGGACGTTTTCCTAACAAGTATATCATAAATCGCATTGCTTTTTGAATAGTCTAAATTTTTTAAAATGAGTACAAGAACAATCAATTATAGGAATAGAAAAAGATAAGATGGAGATAATGACTTTTAAAGCTAAAGTAGTAGTGGTCTTGATTTTTAACTTTCACTTCAATAATTAGATAAGATTTGAAAAATACCAAGATTTGAGAAACTTGTGTCAATCAGAGGAAATAAAATTTACATAGGACGTGTCTACTATAGAATTTGGAACGCTTCAAATATCGAACTTAATTTGCAATACACGACGACACATTGATAATGGATAAATACCAAGTAAATACAACAATGCCTGGAAAAGAGGATCAATCCTGATCCACGTCCATTCTTCGTCAATTATCTTGCGTTGCCTGCATATTTGGATAGAAAATTCGTCTTAACATTGAAGAAAAAGAATAGTCACGTTAATATCGAATATGCGACGATTCATGGGCATCCTCTGTCTCTCATTTCTCTCCGGTCTCTTAATTATCAATCCGCCTACACATCGACGTCGCAAAATTACCTCTTGATAAACTTGATTAGGTACCGAAAACGGAGCTTGTAAATGAGGAAATGCATGCGAAAAGCAAAGCCTAAAAGCGATGAAATACTACTACCTGCGCAGACGAAGGAGAGATCACCAATTGGTCCTCTTTGATGAATACTCGTCGGGTCAATCCGTGTTTGATGTTCTTCGCCAGTTTTTCCTTCACTTCAATCAAACGAATTTGTTTCAGGGATTCAATATGATCCAATGAATTAATCGAAGTTAGGCGTCCACATTTCTTGATCTCCAGCTCTTCCAGGCAGCAAAGAGCGTTTTCGTCTACATAAGCTTTTTTCACTCCCTCTAACTTCCACAATTTCAAGATGCGAAGGCGTGGGAATGAGGATGCGCGACACTTCAATTTTCGACCGTTATAAGACCCCGCGAATAAGTTGAGAATTTCCAAGCTCTCAAACTTTCCTAGGACCTCCATCGGATCAACATCTAGTCCGGACAGGGACAAGGTAAGGATTTTCAGCTTCCGAGGAAGGTGCCCCGAGCTGGCTTCAGGCAAGCCCCCGAGCAAGTACAGCTCTGAAATCGACTCGAGTCCCGTCATGTTGCTTAAGTTGAGATCCGAGGGCTGACCGAAGAGATCCCTGGATCTCAGCTTCAGGGATCGAAGCATCGTGAGCTTCAAAATGCACTCGGTGGCTTCCTTCACCGCTGGAGAATTACAGGTCAGTCCCAATTTCTCGAGCCTGCTCAATTTACTAAGCACGTCGAGCATGGGACTCTTAGCAGCTCCTACATATAACCCTCATAAGGTTTGAAGATTGTTCGGATACTCTGCCAACGGTGCACGATGATTGGTGGACTTATTGAAGCATACCTCGTTCATGTACAGGTGCTGGAGGGACTTCGCCTTCCAAATCGAACTTGGCAAATTCCTAACGTTAGTGTGCTTCAGATCCAATGTCTCGAGGCGGGACATGTTCCCAACCGATTCAGGGATCGAATCAAGGACAGTCCATCGCAATCCCAAGTACCTCAAGTTTAGCAGTACATTGCCAAGTCCAGCCGGGAGCGATGGCTTGTAAACCCCCTCCAGATCAAGCACCCTGAGCAGACAACAGTCTGCCTTTGCAATCAAGGGCCGGAGCAACTCTTCCACTTCCCTCGAGCGCGTACCATGCTTCTGAGTTTTGAAAGACACGTAGGAACGGAGGTGTTGGAGGTGGATGCCGCTGTCCTGATGATCCTCTGTCTCAGCACTCTTCTGAAATCCTTGGTGATAATAATCATCTTGGTACTTCAGAATCCATGATGAGCATCCATTAACAACCTTGGATTCCTCGCTGTGATTGGTACACTGGGTGTCGGAATGGATTTGAAGAAGTCTGAGTTGCGTTGCCATCTTGCACAAGAAATCGTGCAGGAAACTAGGCACGCGGCACGATTTGGGCCTTCCACTGAGCTTCCTACGCCTCACCACCTGAACCAAGTTTCGATTGACCAATTCTTCAAAGCATGCCATGGCCGTGAACCTGACCGCTTCAACCAATCCTTTGGCTAGCCACAGCCGGAAGAGCCTCCTTGTTGGGATCTCCATGTCTTTGGGAAAGAGGCACAAGGAAAGCAAACAGGGCTTGACCAGGGAAGGCAATTTGTGGTAGCTCAAGAACACGATATCATGGAGCGTGTGATTATCAGCGTGCTGGTCCTCCATGACAGGAGAAGAATCATTGCTTGCCGCTGCGATTCCTCCAAGCAACAAAATCCTCAGAGGTGAGCCACTGCACTTGCTCAGAATCCCTGCCGTGAGCCCTGGATCTTGGGCAACAGGGCCAAATTGCCTCAACAAGCGCTTGCTTTGGTCTGCATCTAATTTGTTCAATTTGAGAGGAGAAGCCCAGCGGCCAGCGGTCTATAAGGGATGGAATTTCAGGAACTGGAGTAGTGATGACGACTCGGCTTCCATTCTTCGAGTCTACAAGGAGGATCATGAGCTCGTCCATGACATTGGCCTCATGCAAATTGTCAAACACGATGAGATACCTCAATTCCATCAAGGACTTATGAAGGATCTCTTTTAGGTTTTCTTCTTTTATGTGCTCTAGATCCTTCAGTTCTTGCTGAGGTGTTTGCTTGAGTATCCGCACCAAGAGATCATTCAAGGTGAATTCTTCGGGAACATGAACCCAGACGCGACATTGGAAGCTATGATCTATATCGAGTCTGTTGAACACACTCCTCACAAGAGCCGTCTTGCCGATGGCTTCTTCTCCCACCACTGAAACGAAGCGAAGTCTCAACGTGTCCTGATCTTCATCTTGCACGGTCAACCTAGCTAGGAGCTCATGCTCTTCATCTTCACGGCCCACAATGTCCAACTCGACATTCCCATTCCAACGTACATTCCCTAGACGCACATTCCTCGGTGAAGCATTTTCATCAAGATTAGGCAGATCACAAGAAGGTAGATCTTGCACTGGGGAAAGGTGAGTGGACAAGTCCTCAAGACTGGTGATGAAACGGAGGGCCATCTTTTCAGTGGTCCGTGCGCGCACCCTGAGCGACATGAAGTGGACTAATGCACAAATTTTTGCGAAGCGGCCCTTGTGTGACTTCAAGTGCTGTAATGCTTCCATGAGGAACTCATTGGCAAAGTCCCAGGCATCTTGAGCTCGATCCAGGAGGCGCGGTCCATGGTCACTGCTTTGCTGGTCGTTGTCAACGCCGGATTCCAGTAACCTCGAGGTGATTAAGATTTTCTGGAGATCATCAATAGCCGCATTAATTCGATGGCATAATCCACGAGAGAGAAGTTTTCTCTCGGAGAGCACATGTCGCGAATTGTTGATCACGAGTGAAATGGCCACCTCGGAAGCAGCCATCTCAGTTGAATGCAGGCGAGACTTGCACTCAACTCAGCCTTCTCTGCTGTGCAATGAAGTAAGGCTTGTAACTGTATGTACTTGGAAGAGATACAGAGAAGAGAAGAAGAAGAAGATGAAGATGACAACCACGAACAGAGGGTTGGCAAGAGCCTTAGACGCTGAAATAGATGATCTCTAATAACCACAGGATTCCAATGTTTTACGGGACAAGGGTAATTAAAGCCAAATTTAGGAAAATTGTCTAAAAGTTCTAAATTTGTTGTACCACAGCCAATTCAATTCTTAACCTTTCAATTATGTCAATTTAATCATAAATATTTTGACAACTTGTCAATCTAATCCTAAACTTTTTAACAATTTATCAATTTAGTTCTTTAGACAAATTTTAACCGAAAATCACTAACGTGACAATCTAATCAATGTTAGCCATTTTACATGACACGGCATGGAACAGCCAATCGACGTGGACAATTTTTGTAATTTTTGTAATTTTATGATTTTTATCATTTTCTTTTCTTTTCTTTTTTCTCTTCATTTTTTATTTTTATTTTTCCCTTTTTCCCTCTGTTGGGCCTCGTCGATGGTCAACAATTGCCAGCCTCAAACCAAGGCGAACCTTGCCTAAGGCTAGTAGATTCGGTGATGGCCAGTGAGGGGAAAAAAAAAAAAAAAAAGTAAAAAAGAAATAAATCATAAAATGTAAAAAAAAAATTGCAAAAATTTTTCATGTCAGTGCCGACCGTGCCATGTAGGATGGTCGGCATTGACTAGACCATTATGTCAACGATTTCTAGCCAAAATTGGCTGGAATGACTAAATTAATAAATTATTAAAATGTTTAAGATTAAATTGAAAAATTATTAAAAGATTTAGAACGAAATAGGCATGATCAAAATTGTTTATGACTATATTGGCAAATTGTCAAAAGGTTTATTACTCAATTAGCACAATTAAAGGATTTATGAGTGAATTGACTGTCATGCAATAGGTTTAAATTTTTTGGAAAATTTTCTTGGTGAACTTTAAGTCAACATTAAAATGCTCAATCATATGTATTATGTTCTCGCGTGGGTGCTCCATAATGTGTTGATTAAAAGCATAATCTGTTATGTCTAATTCAATTGTAAGATATTATGTGGGCCTATCTGCAGTCAACTTAGAATATTTGCTTTCTGCGAAGGCCGAAAATGCACATAGCCGGAAGTCTACGCTTTTGCCAGTCAATGGACTAGGAGTTTATAACTTTATCAAGTAAACTCCAGGTCTTTTTTTAAAGATGTGATAGCTGGCAAGATGCATGACGGCGCTTTCTTTTTTTTCTTTTGTAAGTTTAGCTTGGCTTCAATTATCTACTGACCTTCACATTAATTAAATTAGACCTCATGCCCGTGCACAAGTTGTAGTCTTAATTGTCAATCTTCATATAAAAGATATAGATAATATATGTACCACTATCAGGGTCTTGAAAATTCAATTTTTTTTTTTTTTCAATTCAGCTCATTCAATTTAGGAAAAAAGGGGCTCGTTTGATAAAACTGAAAAAGTAAGTTTATTCATTGCTCAAAAGAATACATCAAAAGTACATAAACTTCGTAACAAAGTGAATTGAATAGAGTAAAGTCCAAAATACCACAATAAACATCCTGTTGACACCTAATTTTGGCAACCCTAAGAAAATAAAAATAAAAATCGCAAATAAAAGGAAAAAACAAGGGAAAATCAATCTGATTAATTATGCATGGAAGCTGGGAATTCTGATGAATATCCAAATTTTGTTAAATGCGGAAGCAATTAGAAAATCAGGTGAATAAAGGGCAAGGATTTTGATAAAATGGAAGGAATCAAAGCAAAATCGAGCTGATTGCGAAATCACACTCTGATTTGTAGCCATGAATTAATACAACATAAGATGGAAACTCGAAAGTTGCCATGGAAAGCGGCTATCTGGAATCACTATAAAAGAGAGCCACATTTTTTTGACCGAGGGGAGAAAAAAAATTTTGAAAGCAAAAGGTGAGTTTTTATTTCGTTTCGTTGGAGTTCGAAAAGAAAAATTCTTATAGAGAGAAAAAGTCAAAAGGTGGTGTACGTTTGCTGAAGAAGAAGTGACGTGAGAGACAAAAAAAGGGGGGGGAACCCTAGCTATTGTTCATCTTCTCGTGAGGCCGCCCGCACCGGCCGCCACGCCACTCGCCTGCTGCAACCCCAACATTGCCTCTGCTAGCCCAACGGTGCAATGCTCGATGACGTCGCCACACCCGTGCCTCCATGATCCACCCGCCACTGGTGCCTCCGTGCTCAGCCCAACGCTCGACGACTCCACCTGCTGCTGCTACCTCACCGGCCTTTTTGCTGCAGCCGCGCCGATCTTGCTCACCGATGCTTGCTGCAACCAAGCCGAAGCCCACCGCGCCTGCAGCAGCGCCTGAGGCCCTCGCCGCTCACACCTCTGTTGTCCCGATCTCACTGCTCGGGTGCCTCGACACCGGCAGATCGAGTTTGCCTCCACCCCGACCTAGCAACCTCCGTGTCTCGTGCCCGCACCAACGCGCGCCGGACGCCGAAGCCCCAATGCCGACACCCCTACTTCGTCTCGCCCAAGTCGACCACGCCCCTCCAACCCGACGCCCCGCTCTGTCTGCGACCACCCGGTGTCCGATGCCCCCTCCTCTATGCGATAGTTCCACAGCAGCTCACAGTGCTCTTTGCTGCGGCGCCACCGCTTGCGACACCCCTCACCGTTGCCGCTGCTCGGCTCTCACCAAAGCTCCGACGCCGGCCACCCTCCGCCCGGCGCTGAACGGCCGCTGCCCTTCCCAAGCCCCTTAGGTAGTTTAGTTTATGTTTATTTTTATTTTTCATTTATTTTATGTTATTTTGTATTTTATTTTTTTAAAGTTCCGTCACTATTGTATAAATTGGAACATTGGAAGGTGGTTTTCATTTTACGAATATTCTAGGCATTATTCACACGGTTTTTCCCAAAATTACTATAATTTCTAATTTGATCCGTAAGATGTCGGATCATTTTTATAATTATACTAATTTTAAGGCATTTTGATAGTATTTTAACTTATTGAATCATTATAATTATTAATTTGATCCATAAGACTTTGATTTTAAGGCAACCTCCGTGTCTCTGTGCCCGCACCAACAGCGCCGGACGCCAGAAGCCCCAATGCCGACACCCCTACTTCGTCTCTGCCCAAGTCAGACCACTGCCCCTCCAACCCGACGCCCCTGCTCTATCTGCGACCACCCGGTGTCCGATGCCCCCTCCTCCATGCGATAGTTCCACAGCAGCTCTGTGCTCGCTGCTGCGGCGCCACCGCTCGCGACACCCCTCACCGTTGCCGCCGCTCAGCTCTCACCAAAGCTCCGACGCTGGCCACCCTCCGCCCGGCGCCGAACTGCTGCTGCCCTTCCCAAGCCCCTTAGGTAGTTTAGTTTATGTTTATTTTTATTTTTCATTTATTTTATGTTATTTTGTATTTTATTTTTTTAAAGTTCCGTCACTATTGTATAAATTGGAACATTGGAAGGTGGTTTTCATTTTACAAATATTCTAGGCATTATTCACACGGTTTTTCCCAAAATTACTATAATTTCTAATTTGATCCGTAAGATGTCGGATCATTTTTATAATTATACTGATTTTAAGGCATTTTGATAGTATTTTAACTTATTGAATCATTATAATTATTAATTTGATCCGTAAGACTTTGGATCAAATTTTTAATTATTTTGAATTTTCTTATATGTTGTGATGTTTAGGGTTAAGGTAATTGTTAATTTAATCCGTGAGAAAACAAATTATTTTTCGATTATTTTAATCATTTATTTGTTGAATATTCTAATTAGTTTAGATATAATGTTTATCTGATAATTGCTTGTCTTGAAAAACACTAAAAAAATCAAAAAATCAAATCTTGCATCGAGTGTGTTGGTTTAGTAAATTAGGATTGCATTTTTAGGATTGCACTTTTAGATAATTTTTGGAATAGATTAGGATTGAATTTTATTTTTTTTATAGACTCTTAAATAATGTTTGCACATTTTGATAATTTCATTTTTCTTAAAAAGATAGTTTTCTAAGATAAGATAGAGTTTAAGTCAAATTAATCCCTAAAATAAATTAGAAAAATATCCTTTTTATTACGAATTTTAATAAAAAAAATATTATGTGCATATCAATTAGTTTGCATGTTATGGTCATTTAATTAGAAATAACTTGTTAGTAAAATTAGGTCATGTAGTTAAAGTGCATATTTTAATTTCGAGATAAAAGAAAACCCAAAAAAAAAAATTGTTTGCTTTGTGTGTTTATTTCTTTTGATGCAATTTGTTTGATTCATTGAGTGTTTAATAATGATTGAGCACCCGTGTAATCACCCCATTGCATGATAGTAATTTAGGTTAAATTTAATCCAAACTGCCTGCAAATACATTTTTGAAAAAATAAAAAGAAATGGTACCGAAAGAGCATTAGAGAAGTCTAGTGTAACCAAATCTTCGTACCCAAAGTCTCTGGTTCGTAGAAGTAAAATAATTCTCCCATTATTTTACTTAGGTGTTTAATCGACCTACCATAAACTGATTAGTGGTGACTCTTAGATAAAATTCAAACTTGAACCTAAGTCACGAATTGGTATGGGCTTGGGAGAACTCGAGCTAAGTTTAAAACTTAGTAGTCCATTAGCCTAAACCCTAGGTGGTGCACTCGAAAATTTAGGTCGCGACAGCTTGGCGACTCCGCTGGGGAGCTTGTGTTAAAACACGTAGTGGACTTAGGCCAATTTTTCTTTTTCTTTTAAAAATGTTTATGTTTGCCGGCGAGGATATCAGGTACGTCCTTAATACTTCTAATGTGACGTCCCAGGGCGTCACGTACTAAGCGCAAACGGAATTTATTTATTATTGCAATCTTTAAAAATTATGAGTTCCATTTATAGTGATCGCTATTGAAGGTTAGCATATATAACATGGATTATTTAAAATCTATAGTTTGTACTTATGAGGTTATCCTACAATTACTCTACCGATAATTAATACAGGCCAATGTTTTGATGCACATAGATAAGATCACAAGAAGCTTCATTTCTTTTACCATCATCAGGGCCTACAAAATTTATCAACCTGGACTCTTTTCACATCCATCGCCTATATATGCACAACATATTTATAGCAAAAGTAAGGCGCAACAAAAGCCAGGGATGGTGTCTACTCCACGAGTTCCCACACAAGCCCAAGTTCAAAAAGAAACAAAAGATAGACAGCTTCTTCGTGATCAAAGGCGTCTAGGCGCCATCCGTCCCAGCTCCTGCTCCATCATTGCTAAAAGGAATAGGGCCAAACATCGCTCCATCATGCTTGACAAACCATGCAACAAACTTCATAGGGATCATCTCAGCTCTACCATCATCCATCCATAACGTGGCCTCATATTTGGAGAAGGTCAGCTCAACATCAGAGTCATACACATCAGTGAAAGTAACCTCAATGTTCGATATCACACCATAACGAGCTAATGGTGGCACGTCCATACTACCAATCTGAAAAATGTAAGGTATGAGCAAAACTATGCCCAGTAAAGAATGATAAAACTCTAACTTAAATAATCCACAACCATCAATATTACAAGGGAATCGTAATCCAAGCAATTCAGGATATAATAATAGAGTTGTCACAAGCATAGACAATTGGATATTAATACATCACATAAGTAATCACCTTATATGCATCCATCTCCATACTTACCTTTTCAAAATCAATTTCACATCGTGATACAATGCAACTATATTAGATGAACTCACTCGCCAAATAGAATTATATTTAGTGTGCATATGATCCACCCTCGAATCAGTCATAACCGGAACTCTACCGGCCTGATCAAGTCACTTCCGAAAAGTACGTTATCCGGACTTCCACAACATCTCTAATTGTGGGCATCTCACTCCGAGGCATCCCGGTATCACACAACCGAGGTCCTCCCAAGACCACTCAGCAAGGGGCATCTCACTCCGAGGCATCTCAGTATCACACACTGCTGAGGCATCCTTGATCACACACAAGGGCATCTCACTCTGAGGCATCCCGGTATCTCTCTACCGAGGCATCCAAGACCACTCAGCATGGGCATCCCAAACTTCCGGGGGCATCACCGGTATCTCTATACCGATGGGTTCATTCACTCTCTTAAGCACACATTTCACACCACCACACCTTTAATTAATGCATTTATCGTATGCAAAAGAAAAGACTCCAAAGTATCTATCTATGTATCTAATTCTCATGATCCTAGCACACGTGCGTGTCCAAATTATAAGATAAAATCCATTACGACATGTCCCATACCATGCCGAACAAATATTTATCCCATAATCAAGCACTATGCACCGCACACGTTACACCCGCATGATACTATATGCACTTATATTTCAAATGATGTGTGAAGCCTATGACTAATATCTACTATGAGCTTATTAGACTCTATGTATATCTCACGAGTTGAATATATATAACACAGTATATATTAGATGTTCTCGGGTTAGGACAGCTTACTGGTTAAATGCACAATTTCTGTTTTGGTCATAGAAAGTATATCAATTCTTGTCGAACCATTACCAAATTTTTGTACGTTATATTAGAGACATAGATCAACATTTTTCCGTGAAGAAACTTAAGTCCGAATCTTACTGTATTGAGAGAAACAATTGCTATAATCTTTACTAATACCCTGTACCAATGTCCAGATTCTTTATCTACTAAGAAAATTGTTTTACTGATCAATTCTTATTCATTTAATCTAAAATTTTGACACGTTATTCCTTAAGATGTGTTCTACAATTTTCATTTAGACATCAAGGTCCAATTCTAACTAGGTAAATACAGAAAATTCGTATAACCAGTAAAGGTCATACCGTTTCTCATGAAAACAGTTCACTGATTTTTACCAAATTCCCTTTTATCACTATGTTTTTATATTCGTATGGTTCTAGCCACTTATATAACTCGATATTATCGATATTCCACCATATAGAATAATTCCTTTCCTATTTCCAGTAGTCATACATAAGAAAAATAACCACAAACGAAAGACTCCATAGCCGTTCTTACCTAGAACCGAATATGTGCACGATTTCATTTACTTTTATCCCAACTAACCTATTTAACCTTTCACAAACTCCTTCGACAATCCTTTGATACCTAATCACAGCAATTTAAAATAACCTCAACATATCTATCCTAACAAATGATCGATCTACAACTCGGCTTAATGTGTTGTTGCATCCACGAGATCACTCACCGCAATTCATACCAAATCTATTCACTCGGAATCCACCTCATCACTTCACTTAATCAAACAGCTGACTTTCATCAAGTTTCCGAAACATGCAAGACTTAAAAACAACATGCAATGACTTCTAGCTTCACTCTTGTGTTCATCAAGCTCAAAACAACACAAAACTACCACTTCTCATCACTTCACTTAACAAAACAGCACACTCACACTTGGATTTCGAAACATGCAATGCTCAAAAACAACATGCAATGGTTTCTACCTTTAATCTAACACTTACCAAGCTTAGATTACTCACAAAACAACAACTACAACTCATATCCTTCACGGTTTGGTTAGATCCGCAGTTTTCTTGATGAAATGGTGGATAAACTTCAACTTAGAGTTATATCTTTCCTTACCTTTGTTCAGCTATCAATATAACACAAGAACACTTCAAGATCAGCACCAAAATCTCGCATGCAAGAGGAAGAAGCTTGCTGGTTTTGCTTCTGGTTTCCTCACAGCTCGACCGAGAGAAAGACACGAAGGGGATGGGTTTTCTCGGTTCTTGAAGAGAGAGAGAGGGAATTTCGAAATTTATGAGGAAATAGATCTACAAGCTAATCCCTAGGCTAGGCTAATGATTATATTTGCTAATGATTGTATTTTCTTTGCTTGTTTTCAGCTTCTATGGATGGGGAATTCCGTGGGTGTCGCGTGCAAGAAGAAACGAGAGAGTGAAATGTCGTGGCCTCCAAGCTTTGATCTCTTTCGCCATTTGTCACTCGAATTTAATTAGTTTCTAATCCATGTCATTAGTCGGTTCATTAGTTTTAATGTTTTTCAATCAATTTTCTTTTGTTTCTACTTGATTTCAATTACACAAAATCATAACATATATAACATATTGACTAGGTAGTGTTAGTCTAAAAGAATCTATCACAAAATGCTAAAGTCAGAAATTTATATTAGCATTACAATCATTAATCAAATTATCTTATTTAAAATCAATAAATCTTAACAAATAAAGTCACTCGGGCCTAATTGTTTATCTCTGGCCCAATGGGCTTAATCTATAACAACGCGGCCCACTAAACTAAACTTACGAACCTAATAATCACGAACCTTGGCCCACGCTAACCAAGCCCATAATCTTTCACTCGAGTCTAATTCGAAATAGTCATACGGCCCGCTTGCTCCTCAAGCCCATTCGATCCTCACGGTCCATCGGGTTCACTTCTTGGCCCGATTTAAAATAATCCGAACTCCTAACGATTCAATTACACTAATGAATGCCGGTAAAATTTGGGATGTCACATCTAAGGTGTTAAATGTTCTTGCATATGGGAGGTATAAAGGGAGTAGTCTTTGCTAATCCTTGTCTTGCAAGAAGGTGTGAGATGAATGATTTATTTTTCCTAATTAGAAGTGTTGTTTGCATTTAAACTGTTGTGCATGTTTTACTGCTTTTAGCACTACACTATTGCACACACAACCTGCGGCCAGACCTGGGCTGCGATAGGATTTTTAGGATGGTGTTGAGAATGATACTTCCTCCAAAGCGAGATTGCTATGTAGAGGTTGACCTTCTCTTCCCCGAAAGTTTTTTCATGGTGTCGAATGTGTTTGTCCATATCCGCGAGACTACATAACTATTGGGCATTCCATTCGACTAAGCCAGAGTTAGGAGGACCTGACACATTAAATGCGAGACTGCAATGGTCAAATCATCCTCTTAGCTTCACTTTGTTAAGCCGTTTAGAGTAGAAATTGAGCCTCACATCTCATGTCATGTCTATGTGATTGCCGTTGATTTTTTTTGGTTAAGTAAGTCTTCTATCCCTATACCATGCAATTCATTTTGTCATACTTTTGGGTCGGTCCATAACAATCTAGGTCAATAATTGATTTAATTCCTTTGTCAATTAGAAATGAAATGAAGAAATTGCCAGGGAATGAGGCATTTGAAAAAAAAAAAAAAAAAACTTTAGAGAATTTGTTTTCAATTCATGTTTAGGAAATTTGGTGTTACTAGGGTGTCCATTTTTTAGGAAATTCCCTTCTTGTACAAACTTCTCATGAATAAATGAAAAAAAAAATCAATTAGATCATTGTCATGGATTGGCTATCTACTTACGCCGCCACGTTCACCTATTATCACTCGATCAAGAGCTAAAATGGCCGACCAAACCAAAATACGTGATCGTGTTTCCACTATGGAAGATCAACTCAAACAGTTGCTCACCTCTGTGCAACTCATGTCAGCCCAAATCGAATCTCTTCGAGTGAATTCGATTCATGCACCCGTTCTTCCCGAAATTGTAATCCCAAGTCAGGCAAGCAGGACACAAATGATTGATGACGACATGCCCGAGCTGGAGGATGACCCAGTGCCAAACACCGCCGAAAAAGCCAAGCTTGGTAGCGGTCCTAAGACGGGCAAAATGAGCGTTTCGCGAAACTTGAGGAGAAAGTAAAACAGTTACAAGAGTCGCACAGCTCACTCCCATTTGACCTGTCGATTTATGAGAAGGTCAAGATACCAAGCAAGTTCAAGATGCCAGAGTTTGAGAAGTACGATGGTACTTCCTACCCAAAATCTCATTTGTAGATGTACCACATACGCATAACCCAGCATGTAAAAAATGAACCCCTGAGTTTGATCGGGCCCGCACTAAACTGGTATGTGATGAAGAATGTGAACCTTCTCGACACCTGGAATGAAGTGGCTGACGCGTTCCTCAAGCAATATAAGTTCAATATGGACATTGCACCTTCCCGAGAAGATCCTGAGAGAATGGAGAAAAAGAGGAGCGAGTCTCTCAAAGAGTATGCCATGAAATAGTGAAATCTGGCAGCTCAAGTCACTCTTGAGCCTACCAACAAAGAGCTGATGAAGTTGTTCATCAAGACTCTCCCGTCTGAGTTCCATAACTGAATGGCCAACATGTACGTCGAGAACTTCAATCAACTTATTCCTATGGGAGAACAAATCGAGATGGGGATAAAGGAAGAATGGTTTACTGAGCCATCCAACAAAAGGTTCTCTACCAAGAATGAGAAAGAAGTTGCCGTAGATGTGAATGTGGCCTACATCCAAGAAAATGCCAATCGCAATCCGGCTATCCAAATTAATGCAAGGCAACAACAAACCGATGGCTGTCAATTGTTTGCTCAAGCAAATAATAGAAGGCAGTTCACTCCTCTCCCTAGATCTCCATCACAAGTGTTGGCAACCCTTCGAAAGAAAGGCTTGCTTACTTGCGAGCCGACATGACCTAATCGCGAACGCATTCATGATTATGACTCGGCAAAGAAGTGTGATTACCACAGCAGTGAATTGGGACATTCAATTTATGAATGTTTCGCCCTCAAACACCAGATCCAAAACCTCTTGGATACAAAGGTGTTCTCTTCCAACCTTAATCAAAAAAATCATCTGCCCAGTCATGACGGAGGCGCAAATGCTATCACTGAGTGAAAAAGTTCTTAACTTCACACTCCTTTATGAATGAGTCTTTTTTTTATGCTCTCTAGGATTTCAAGTTTTTTCTAAGTTTGCCTGCTTTCTGAGATTTCAATTATTGCTCTCGATTCTAGGGTTTGCTTGTTCGCATTTTCCTTTCCAATAATGTAATTCATTTCATTCTATTCAATGAAATTACAATTTCCAATTTTGAGGGCATGATGGGGGACACCTGTGACATCCTGAAAATTCAAGTTTTGATTTCGATTGGATAAGTCGGGCCTTTCATCAACGCGACTATAGTGCTTTTCTCTGAGATGGCCACTCACGAGATAACTAGACTGTCTGGAAAAGCCATTAAGGAATTTTAATGTAATAGACTTGAGAATTCGATCAGGAATCGGCTACTCGACCGTGTTCATCTACCGAATTAACGATCCGTTGAGTTTAACCCACTAAACCTCACTTAGTAGGTTAATGATGCTTAGGGGTTGATTAGATTAAATTAAGCATGGTTTAAGTGGATAGATTAGATAGAGTTAATTTAATGATTTACCGATGCATGTTAGGTGGATAGTTAATGTAATTAGAGCTTAGACAAGCTCTAGTATTTATCTAGAGTGATTTGGAAATTTTTCGGGTCCGTCTTGGCGTTCAATTAGGCTTTTTCGGGCCTAAGTCGCATTTTCGGTATTTAATAATTAATTTTCAAAATTATTTATTTATTTATTTATTTTCCGGAAATTAGACTAGGATAGCCGGTGACCAGAATTTTATGTTGATTGCTGTGGTGTGGTCTGTTTATTTAATTGAGCTCTAATTTGTGTTGATTTAGCGTGATTTGTGTTTTGGGGATTTATTCCTAAATTAAATTAATTTCAGTAATTAATTGGAAAATAACCGAGCGTCGGTTTACAATGCCAAAAATATTTTGGTGGACCATTTAAATTGATGGGATTTATGGAAAGGAAATTATGGTACTTTGGCTAAGACCGACCTTGTACCCACACACGGGTATTTTTATCGAGTCTGATAAAAATGGAGAATTGGTCAGATGATTAGACCAATAATTATGGCAGCTTCTGGTGAGCATAAATAATATACTATATGAGTATAATTGCGGCTGCTTCTAGGGAGCTATAGTATACTATATTGAATAATTGCGGCAGCTTATGATGAGCTATAGTATACTATATTGAATATTTGCAGCAGCTTCTAATGAGTTATAGTATACTATATTGAATAATTGTGGCAGCTTCTGGTGGGCATATATAATATACTATATCAGTATTTGAGGCAACTGCTGGCGAGCATATATATAGTATATTATCTCAGTATTTGAGACAGCTTCTAGCGAGCTATATTATCTATTATTGGCTTAGAGTGAGCAGTCCTAGACTATGGTCGGATTCATAGATAGTATTGATTGAGATGACCGGGAAATGGTCATGTTGACATGGAATCGACTGAGTCGATTGATCGATGATTCGATTTGAATTCTTGATTGATGTGATGATGTGATTAAATGATTATTTATTGAACTGACTTACAGGAAGGAATTGAGGCCAAGGTAAGCCCTCTGATCTGTGGTTATGCCTAGGCAGCCCTTAGGGCGTATTATCTTCCTAATCGAGTCTCAGGGGATTGAACTTGCTGAGATATTATCTCACTGGTTATTGTATAACCATTTTCAGGTCCTTAGATGTTGTTGGTGGAGGACTGGAAGACCTGGAGTCTGGGAAGGTGGAGACCGAAGAATCGGCGATCATATCCGACTAGTTAGTTGTAGGACAATTCTCTTTTGTTGGAAGCCGATTCATTTTTGTAGACTTCTGTGTATAAACATGTGTATTTATAAAAAGGTACTTTGTGAAAAATGGGGCCCTACTTTCTTATCCCATATTGTTTTATTATCTGGGGATTATTTATATACTCCCGCATGCATATTAAAAATGAAAGGGTCGGCGATGCGTCCTGGGACGTCGCTATTAAATCGACTAGGTGAGGGATGGGCGCGTGCTCGAAGGATCGGAGCGTGACAACACCAAACCAGTCCAATGACGATATCCAACCATGAAAAGAAAATATCATCCATGGAGAAATCCTGAGGGCTGGACTTTCTCATGCTTCCTCTCAAAAACTTTTTCAAAAACAAAAGCATTTCACTGTTAAAAAAAAAAAAAATTTGCCCAAAGCTTGTAGTAGATTAAACCTGTTTGTTTGTCTGACTCATTACTTCTTGTCTCAGAGCATAATCCTATAACTTGTTATGACAAGGGACATCTTAAAATAGTGTATTAAGATTTAATGATCATACACTTGACTCGTGATCAACAAGCTTAGAGCGCACTTGCAATGAAAAACAGATATGGGGCAAGTAAAAGAGGACCATCATTCTCCGGTGGAAGATCCTAGGGGTAAGTTTACTCTAAATTACAACGGCCCATATGTGGTGAGGAAGGTACTTCCTTGAGGTGCCTTGATCCTGGTAGAAATGGATGGTCATAAGTTTTCCACTCCAGTTAATTCTGATGCTGTCAAAAGTATTACCCATGATAGAATTTGCCATGTCATGTTTTGAACTGCAAGCATTTTTTATGATGAATAAATTGCCTCAATAAGTTGCAAATTCAATGGTTCAAATTTGTTACAAATCTTGCATGTTTTCCTTGATGAATTGTGTGAGATAAATTGAATGTGTCAAATGGGATACTTTGGAATGACGAAAGGCAAGCTTTATTCCATACACTATTCATACACTAATCCCCAGTGAGTTGTGTGGAAAAATTTCATGCCCGTAAGGAAAAGGTGATCTCGCAAAGGGTACGTCTACTGAAGTGATGAGAGGCATTATTTTCTCTATCACAAACACTACAAGTGATCCATTGCTTAACCCCTTTGAGCCCCATATACTTATGAAGATTCTTTTTAAATTATCCCTGTCAAGGATCATACATTACATAGTCCATTTGAGCCTATGAATTCGTTTCACATTAAACCCAGTTGGTGATCATCCCCCACACTGGGGCAAGGCAAAAAAATAAACCACTCAAGTAGCATGGTTTACAATGCTGATAAAAGATGGAGGCTATGCAAGTCCAAAGAAAGTAAGTGCAAAAAAATAAAGGACATGAAAAAGTAGTGTGCCTAGTAAAAGTAAGGCCAATGCCCAAAGAGGAAAAATCAAACGCTTGATGTAGTGAGTAGTATCCCCAGTAAGGTGGTACTAAAAAACTCAAATGCTGAGATGTTGCAATCAATGGAGTTGTTATGTAAAGAAAATCTTTGACAGTGGAGAAGAAATTTGGTGGAAATGTCAAGATGATCACCAACTCTGACCCTCTAAACACTTGTTGAGCCTAACAATCCTTTTTGTTTCTCACCAATGAACTAAGCCTACGTTACGTCCCTTGCAAAATCTCTTCAGATTATGTTCGAAAGCATCGCTTGAAGAAGTGCGAGTAAGGCAATTTCTACCTCATTTCGTATGTTTCTTGACTTGTAAATCCCAAGATAATTGCCAAATGTCATCTTTCAATAGTCTCAACTCAAAGAGTCCCTTTTGTTAAGCCGTTGACCAGGCCCACATTACGATCCCTATTAAAGACCTCTCATATCGGTAAGGTCGTACTACTTGCGAGATTGCCCCCAGACCCTTGTTTGGCATGATGACAATGAGATAGAGTGATTGTCAAAATCTTACATCAAATGTCAGGATGAAATGACCTTTTTTAATGAGGATGAGAGAAAAGTCCTTTCAGATCAAAAGATCCATCATTTGACACATCCATGACACTCATGTGTTCAGATAGGAATATTCTTTTGAAATTCTTCCCATTGGAAGTTAGGTGATGCGAGATTAATAGAAATTATCATGCATAAACCTCACTTGAGTTAATACATATTTTGTCTGTGACCACAAATGCATGTTACCTTTCTTATGACTAGGCTTTGCAGGAGACATACCCTTAAGGATCATAGATATCATCAGGTAAGTATATCTCTACCCACACATTAAATACTTGCCATTGTGCAGGTATTCTCTCTTAAGTGCACCGACACTTGACTTGGTCGAGCTGTCACCCCCCAAGATTTTTCTCTAGATTCATTCTAATCAAGGCGACCGAAGAAAAGTTCGAGTCCTAGTCAGATGATCTATGATGCAATGCTAGGTGACCGTAAAAAGGTACGAGTCCTGGAAAAGCAGTTTCCCCATTCAAGCAACCATAGAAATATACGGGTCCTGAAAAGTAATTTCTCGTTCGGGCGACTGTAGAAAGGTACAGATCCTAGACAATATTTATTGCTCTAACAGGTGACTGTAGAAAGGTATGGGTCTTGGAAAAGCAGTTTCCCCATTCAGGTGACCGTATAAAGGTACAGGTCTTGGAAAAGCAGTTTCCCGTTCAGGCAACTATAGAAAGGTACGGATCCTAGACAATATTTGTTGCTCTAACAGGCGACCGTAGAAAGGTATGGGTCCTGGAAAAGAAGTTTCCCCATTTAGGCGACCGTAAAAATGTACGGGTTCTGAAAAGTAATTTCTCGTTTAGGCGATCATAGAACGATACGGGTCCTAGGTAATATTTATTGCTCTAACAGGCGATCGTAGAAAAGTACGGGTCCTGGAACAGCAGTTCATCCATTCAAGCGATCGTAGAAAGGTACAAGTCCTGGAAAAACAATTTCTCCATTCAGGCAACCGTAGAAAGGTACGGGTTCTAGACACAACCAAAATTTTGTTCCCATACCGAGCGACCATAGAAAGGTACGAGTCCTAGGAAGACATACCTTACTTATGACTAGGCTTTGCAGGAGACATACCTTCAAGGATCAGAGATGTCATCAGGTAAGTATATCTCTACCCACACATTAAATACTTGCCATTGTGCAAGTATTCTCTCTCAAGTGCACCGACACTCGACTTGGTCGAGCTGTCACCCCCAAAGATTTTTCTCCAGATTCATTCTGATCAAGGCGACCGAAGAAAAGTTCGAGTCCTAGTCAGATGATCTATGATGCAATGCTAGGTGACCGTAGAAAGGTACACGTCCTAGAAAAGCAGTTTCCCCATTCAGGCGATTGTAGAAAGGTACGGGTCCTGAAAAGTAATTTCCCATTCAGGCGATTGTAGAAAGGTACGGATCCTAGACAATATTTATTGCTCTAACAAACAACCGTAGAAAGGTACGGGTCCTAGAAAAGCAATTTCCCCATTTAGGCGACCATAGAAAGGTACAAATCCTGGAAAAGCAGTTTCCCCATTCAGGCGACTATAGAAAAGTACAGGTCCAGAAAAGTAATTTCTCGTTTAGGCGACCGTAGAACGATGTGGGTCCTAGATAATATTTATTGCTCTAACAGGCGATCATAGAAAGGTACGGGTCCTGAAAAAGCAGTTTCCCCATTCAAGTTACCGTAGAAAGGTACGGGTCTTGGAAAAGCAATTTCTCCATTCATGCGACCTTAGAAAGGTACGAGTCTTGGAAAATCAATTTTTTTCGTCAAGGCGACCGTAGAAAGGTACGGGTCCTAGACACAACCAAAATTTTGCTCCCATACTGAGTGACCGTAGAAAGGTACGGGTCCTAGGAAAGTTGTCTCCTTATAAAGTCTCATTACTATTCTAGGTTATCATAGAAACGTACGGGTTCTGGACATGTAACACAAACTATCTTGAGTTACTCTACCCTCCTCGAAGGTAAGTTATTCCATGTAAGTTCTTTTATCATTAGCATTTCCATTCATCATATGAATTGCATTTCAAAATGGGATTCATTTTCAAAAAAAAAAAAAAAAAAAGTCATTCAGTGCATGTGCATGATCAAAATTTAGGTATCAACTTGTCTTTGAAGGCAACTTCTACGAGCTCACCTTCAAAGAGAGGCAAATGTTGACACCTAATTTTGGCAACCCTAAGAAAATAAAACTAAAAATCGCAAGTAAAAGGAAAAAATAGGGGAAAATCAATCTGATTGATTATGCATGGAAGCTAGGAATTCGATGAATATCCAAATTTTGTTAAATGCAGAAGCAATTAGAAAACCAGGTGAATAAAGGGCAAGGATTTTGATAAAATGAAAGGAATCCAAGCAAAATTATGCTAATTGCGAAATTACGCTCCGATTTGTAGCCATGAATTAATACAACAGAAGATGGAAACTTGAAAGTTGCCATGGAAAACGGCCGTCTGGAATCACTATAAAAGAGAGCCACATTTTTCGTGACCGAGAGGAGAAAAAAAAAATTGAGAGCAAAAGGTGAGTTTTTTTTCGTCTTGTTGGAGTTCGAAAAGAAAAATTCTTATAGAGAGAAAAAGTCAAAAGGGTGGTGTACGTTTGCTGAAGAAGAAGTGACGTGAGAGACAAAAGAAAGGGAAACCCTAGTTAATGTTCATCTTCTCCGTGAGGCCACTTGCACCGGCCGCCACGCCACTCGCCTGCTACAGCCCCACCACCGCCTCTGCCAGCCCGACACTACCACACCCGATGCCCTCGCCCTCACCGCGCCCATGCCTCCGTGATTCGCCCACCATCGATGCCTCCATGCTCAGTCCAACGCTCGACGACTCCACCTGCTGCTGCTACCTCGCCGACGCCTGCTGCAACCACGCCGATCCCGCTCACCGACACTTGCTGCAACCAAGCCGAAGCCCACCGCGCCTACAGCAGCGCCTGAGGCCCTTGCCGCTCACACCGTTGTTGTCCTGATCTCACCGCTCAGGTGCCTTGATGCTAGTAGATCCGAGTCTGCCTCCGTTCGCGACCCAGCGACCTCCGTGTCTCTGTGCCCACACCAACAGTGCCAGGCGCCAGAAGCCCTGACGCCCCCTCCTCCGTGCGACGGTTCTGTGCGGCACCACCGCCCGCAACACCCCTCACCATTGCCACCGCCCAGCTCTCGCCAAAGCTCCAACGCTGACCACCCTCCGCCCGGCGCCGACCTGCTGCTGCCCTTCCCAAGCCCCCTAGGTAGTTTAGTTTATGTTTATTTTTATTTTTCATTTATTTTATGTTTTTTTTTAAAGTTCCGTTACTATTGTACAAATTGGAACATTGGAAGGTGAATTTCATTTTATGAATATTCTAGGCATTATTCGCAAGGTTTTGCCCAAAATTAGTATAATTTATAATTTGATTTGTAAGATGTCGGATTATTTTTTTTAATTATATTGATTTGAGGCATTTTGATAGTATTTTAACTTATTGAATCATTATAATTATTAATTTGATCCGTAAGACTTCAGGTCAAATTTTTAATTATTTTGAATTTTCTTATAAGTTGTGATGTTTAGGGTTGAAGTAATCGTTAATTTAATCCGTGAGACAACGAATTATTTTTTCGATTATTTTAATCCTTTATTTGTTGAATATCCTAATTAGTTTAGATATAATGTTTATATGATAATTGCTTGTCTTGGAAAACACTAAAAAATTCAAAAAATTCAAAAATTCAAATCTTGCATTGGAGTGTATTGGTTTAGTAAATTAGGATTGCATTTTTTAGGATTGCACTTTTAGATAATTTTTGGAATAGATTAGGATTGAATTTATTTTTATAGACTCTTAAATAATGTTTGCACATTTTGATAATTTCATTTTTCTTTAAAAAAAAATAGTTTTCTAAGATAAGATAGGGTTTAAGTCAAATTAATCCCTAAAATAAATTAGAAAATTATTCATTTTAGATGGTTTAATTAGGTTTCCTTTTTATTACGAATTTTAATAAAAAAATAAAAATATTAGGTGCATGTAGTTAAAGTGCATGTTTTAATCTCAAAATAAAAGGAAACCCAAAAAAAAAAAATAATAATTGTTTGCTTTGTGTGTTTATTTCTTTTGATGCAATTTGTTTGATTCATTGAGTGTTTAATAATAATTGAGCACCCGTGTGATCACCCCATTGCATAATAATAATTTTGGTTAAATTTAATCCAAACTGCCTGCAAAGACATTTTTGAAAAAATAAAAAGAAATAGTACTAAAGGGCATTAAAAAAGTCTAGTGTAACCAAGTCCCCATACCCAAAGTTTCTGGTTTATAGAAGTAAAATAATTCTCCCATTATTTTACTTAGGTGTCTAATCGACTTACCATAAACTGATTAGTGGCGACTCCTAGATAAAATTAATTTGCATGTTAAAAACTTGAACCTAAGTCACGAGTTGGTATAGGCTTGGGAAAGCCCAAGCTAAGTTTAAAACTTAGTCCATTAGCCTAAACCCTAGGTGATGCACTCGAAAATTTAGGTCACAACACATCTAAATTCAAGAAACAGAAAATTAACAGCGCACAACAAGGTTAAACACATGCTCGTTCCACAATAACAAATCTGTCAAGCAAAATAGATCTTCATTAGTGATAAACGCACTCTAGAAATTCTTCCTCTAGTAACTCTGGCGGTGCACATCTACATTTAGCTTCCTTTAAATCATCACCATGCAAGACAATCAAAACAAGTTGAACAAATACACATCTAAAATTTGGGAGAGCAATCTTCATGGTTTAGCTAGGCACTTGAGCTCATGGGATCACTATTGAAGCTAGAGGAAAAAACTTGTACACGAATAGAGAGACCATAAGGGTAAATTTGTCAAAATGGGTTTAAGACCCATTTACCAACCCATATATGATTGGTTGGGTCGTATATGAGTTAGCTAGATTTTGCTAAACAAGTTGATGTGGGCTTGAGTAATAAAGTTCAATAAAATGTGGGTTTTTAATTGGTCTAAAGCCCAATCCACCAGCAATACCTCTTCACTTGTCTTTAGGCTTCAATTGAAGATTTTCAAGTGGGGAAACTAATTTTCCATTTTCATCTTATATTTATGATCTTTCCTTTTCTTCGCTTTTTTGCAAAATTGAAAAATTGTAAAAGAATTATGATCTCTCAAGTTTTAGAAAATCATGAAAATTAGTATATGATTTTACATATCAATATTTATTGACTTATTAATTTTAAGAGATGCAAGATATTTCATTGTGAAACTCTAAAATTTGCATTAAAAAAAGTCACAAATAAATTGAAGATCTTATTTGGAACCTTATAAAACAAGTAAAAAAATTTATCTTTTACACGCTACATGCATAGTTTAAAAGTTCTTGTTTTTAAATATTTATGTGATTTAGTAATGTTGGTCGGGTCAAATATGGATTGGGTGCAAGTCGATTAGGTATGGGTCACTGAATTTATACTTGTATAAATGGGTCAGAATGGTTTAAATTGGTCAACTTGAGTCAAATCATTTCGACCCAACCCACCCATTTGATAATCCTATATATGGGAATCAAATCACAAAAGCATATTTATTATGCTATGGGATTTAGATCGAGAGAGAATAGTTCCCAAATCTAAAACTAGATTAGGAGAGTGCAAACTCTCAAATCTAGAATTAAATTGGAAGAAGACAAGTCCAAAATTTATATCGGAAGATTAGAAGGAAAAAGAATAAAAAAAGAACACAAACAAAATCAACAAGAGAGGGAGGGTAATGTGAGTCTAGCTCAAACCATTCTCATTAGCTGAAAGTTGAAGAAGATGATAGAGAAAAGAGAGAGGGAGATAACAAAGCTTTACAATTTATTGAAATTCCGAAAATTTCAATACTTATTTTTGAGTGCACAAATAGAAATAGAAAGTTGTTTGATAGTAATTGACACTTGAATAGTAATTGTTGTTAATATTTTACAGCACATGAAATTAGGGATAAATGGTTTTACAGTTGGTCCAAGTTCCACCTGAAACTTACATTATTAGAATCAATTCCCCAGTTTTTAGAACTTGGAACATACTATGCATATTCTAGAATCAGGAACTTACCTTGCTAGTCGATTCCAAAGTCTACCCAAGAACCGGCCAATTTATTCCTTTTTTCTTGTTTCATTTTTAGTTAAACAAAATGAAAGTGAATGCAATAACAAAAATTTCCATTTGTAAATAGCAATAATTCATAAAAGATGAACACGTAAAATAAAATAAACAAT